>JXCR01146682.1:388105-418808 GCA_002079205.1 Phalaenopsis hybrid cultivar
ATCGGGGGATGTGTCGGCATGCAAAAATTTGTTTGCTGACGAGGTCATGGACGTGGTGGTGCTGACCCGACCCGTAATTACGAGATATTTATATTCCAAAAGATTGTCAAAAACTTGCCCCGAATTATTTTTGGCGTCTAGTGTGCAAAATTGATATGTTATAAGCTTTAGAATTTTTTATTAATATTTTACACACTATGGTATTACGCAAGTATACGTATCGTTTCAAGTAATATAGAATTTTCTTTAAAAACCTCAGTATCGATCTCACAGGGACGCTGTAATTTTTTATAATGACTTAGAAAAGCTTCTATCTAAATTATAGATAAAAATGATAGGAGAATAGTGTCGAAATATTTCTAATCAGACTGATTTTAAGCAGAAAGTAAGTGCAATTTTTTATAAACTAATAAGGTTTAAAAAAGTTTGAATATTATGAAAGATCTTTCCCCTTGCAAAGAGATCTTAATCAGTATAGGATTTGAATTTTTTAAGAATATAAAATATTGTATTGTGACAAATAAGAGCATACATATTCCTTGCCCCCCTCTCGGTGCATGCGAAGAACATTGGATAATCTTAAGTTTGTTTCAGCTTGTGTAGTAGTGTTGAGTAGATCCTAACCTCTCACTTCTAGATCACCCACAGTTCCCTCTCTATAAGAGCTACTGGGGACTCTTATATCCAAACTCAAGATCAAATTGATAAAAGAAGCTTGCATTTCACCCTAGAAATATCAATTCTACACCTATCAAAACTTATCTCCCTACTTATTTGCACTCTCCTTAGATTTTGGTCACCCTCCTCATAAGGTTAGTGTGACGGTCACAAGTTAGGTGAAATCTTAGCCCTCCCTGGTCATTATGTTTCGCAACAGATTTTAACCTCACAAGTGGTCAGTTTACAAAGACAATGAAGAATCGGTGAAAATGACATCAATTTTTTTTTTAAAATAAAAAGAAATTTTCAAATCATTCTCATCCCACATGATTAATTCCCATAGAAATGAAAAAGAAAGAAAATTACTCAGAATTCATGAAGAAAACACAAAAACACATATATTTGTATTTAAGATCAAGTTTGCATAAGAAAATATAACTTAAACAAAAAGAGAAAATACTTATCTTAGGCTTCTCCCCAAGAAAATCCTAAAGTTCCTTGGAAGTAATCTCCAAACTCTTCTTGCAAGGATCCAAAGAAAATACACTAAAAACTCTACTCTACTCCCTAATCAAGTGGACTCTCTAAATAATCTAAGTTTTTCTTCTGATGACAGTCATCTTTAAACTCTTATCTGACCATAATAAATAAGAATCTCTAAATCCCGAAGAGTTTCCTTAAGCACCCCTTCAAAATTTGTCCAAATTCAATCATCTCCGAAAGAAAACGTCACTGGCGCCTAGCGCCGATCTTCGTCTGGACTTTGGTGCTTTGGCGCCACAGCCACATGTCATAATTTTACCTTCAATTTTGCTCATTTTCTTTAAAACACCATTTCCTGTACCGAATCAAATAATATCCAAAATATTTTTTCATTAAAACACAATATCATCAAAAATGTGCATAAAATGAACCTTAAATGTATATTTAAAATAGATAATTTTAAGGTGTATCAGGTACAGAAAGCACTACACCAACACTGCCTCTAATCCAAGTTACCACACTAGCACTCCACCAGTAGCGGCCATGACACCACCACCACCACCACCAGTCACGGCCATGACACCACCACCAGCCGCGGCCATGACACCACCACCGGCACCAGTCACGGCCATGACACCACCGTAGCCACTAGTCAAGACCGCAACACTAGCACCATTAACATCAGCTATTATTGATTCATCGTCCTGTTCAAGCAACACGAGCAACCATCATCATCTCCTAGCAGTGGAGAACATGTAAGTTTTAATTTAATACTGACATTAATGCCTTAATTTTTTTTTTCATTTTACAGAGAACCAATCATATGTTATTTTCAAATTTAGTCTCTGCACACATGCCATCCATTCCATCAGAGATAAAATTTGAAGCAAGTATGAGTACCCATACTTATCCTGGATGAAGATCCCGATGAAAGTTCGGGATATGTTGTTTGGGGAGTTTAAAATAAAACCCGAACAGAGAAATTACAATTATGTATTTAATTTTATGAATCTAAAAAATTCTAATTCAATTTACTGACACAATGGTTCTATCCTCCTGAGGAGGAGGCACACATTTGAAGGAACTTCAAGCACAAGATGAGTGATTGTCTGTGATACCAGTTCAGTGATATACACAAGACATGGTTTGGTGAGGATGTGTTTATCGAACTGCTGAGGGCCTAGGACTCTCCCGAGTATCAGAGGAAGAGAGAGCAAGCAATACTGAATTGTCGTTCTGACTGCAGGGACATGGGGGCCTTGAAGCACACATGTGGAGAGCTCCTAGGTACAGAGTACACGAGGGTGTTGGTAAGACTTATTTTTTGTAGTAAATTTTATTTTACATTAAATGTTTGCTACTATTCCATTATAATAACATACATTGGAGAAAGGATGGGAGCTAAGTGTTGCAGAGTTACACAAGCGCACTCATAGGTGGCAATTTTATTAGTCTTGAGTGGAAAGGAGATCGTTAGCGACCCAGGTCACAAGATTAATGAGTAGAAAATTCAAGTAACTATCAAAATTTGCTTAGTCTTACTTTCATTAATCATATGTATTGTAGGAGGTCATCCAGAGGCCCAAGGAGAGCTGATCTAAGCAGTCGAGCTGTGGTTCGGGCACATCTCACAATTTTTCTGAGTACAATCTCGGAGGGAGGTTGTCAGCGGGAAGAAGGGCAGGGTCTGCAGGTTTGGGTCCCAAACACCAATCTTTGATTCCTGTCCTGCCTCTAGCACATCTGATGCTTCCATTTTCACTTCACATGAGGAGGAGATTTATTGCCAGGTTGCTGCCTAGGTAGTCGCTATGAGATCGGAGATGAGGGCAGAGATTGAAGCAATGTTGCGTTCTGAACTGCAGAAAGGGAAGGAGCCAGTGCAGGATGATGGTGGGGATGATGATGATGAGGAGATGACACATGAGGGTGAGGAGGATGAGGAAGGAGTTTTTCTTTATTTGTTTGTATATTAAACAATTTATTATTAGCGAACATTATTTTTATTGTGTATTAAACAATTTATTAATTCATTTTTTTTTCTTTTTTTTGTATATTGGCTATGTGTTAATTAGTTTTGGTACTATATTGTGTTGTGTTTTGATTGCAATGTTATGATTGTATGTGTGTATATTGTAACATTGAAAGAGGGATTTAATTTTTTTTCTTATGGTACAAGATTTTGACAGCATTTTTACGGTTTTATGATCCCTTATTTATACGCTGACGGTTTTTCAACGGTTTATCAAACAAGAGGCCTCTAAACAAAATATTGCACTTTTGCTGCAGTCAAAATTATCAGTAAATTCTCACTGTTAACTGACGATTGCGCTACATTTTACCGGCGATACTGCGACTTTCTGACTGAAGTGCAATATCTTTTCTACAGACATATGTCTCGGTTATATAACCGACGGTCAAGCTACGATTAAACATGACATGTTTTTTTTATCTATAACGACGGTTATGATGCGTCGGATACCTGTCGGTTAATGTAAATCATCGCTAAATAGGTCGGTAATTCTATTATCGACAGAAGTTTTTGCTACATCGATTTTGTCATCGCTAAACCGTCAATAAATATATTACCTATGATTTATTCATTATTACCAAAAATATTTGATCGTCAGTAATAAATTAAATTTTTGTAGTGTGTTAACGTGTCTGAACTGGGTCATAGCAGGTTAAGATGTCGGAACTAGGTTTTATCTTGTTGTGACGGGTTTACGTCGCCAGTCCACATGTTGCCTGATTAAATTGATTTCATTGTCGTGGGCCATGCCAATGAAGCGCGATCGAACGACGGAAGATGGCTGGATCGAACAGCGAAGCAGAGTGGGTCGTAACACTGAGCCATGGATCACTATCTATGAGACGGGGCTGCGGATCAAACGGCAAGTATTTACATATCTTATTTATTTATCATTTTATCCATTAAATTTAAAATGATGTTGTTTGTGCTTGAATATCAAACTTTTGGAAGCCGTCCATAAACAACTTTTTAAGCACTCAGCTTGTCTTTTTGAGTATCAAAATTAAACTCTCAAACCATATGGCTCCATCGTGAGCTTTCACCCAAACGAACAAAAGCAATAGATTAATTTTCACATTTGCCTTTACTCTTGTTAATTCATTTGAAAAATTTAACCGACCTAAACTTATAATATGATTATTAAAACATCCCTTAAACCAGATCTTTTTGCATCAACAAGAAAAACAATGAGCCATTATTCAAATCTCTCACAAGCAGGTACGTCAAAACGTCATCCTCAACACCAGTGTACCATACAATATTGCTAGCAAGGAAAAGATAAAATATAAGAGATTTTGCAGATTGGAGGAAATTTCCAATATTAAATTTCCCTTTTTTCATGTAAAATTTGAGTGTCAAGACGCATACACTATACAACTAACAAGCAGGGATGGGCTGCTTTGATAAAAACATTGAACAAGGACGACCTCACTACCACATGCTACATGAGAGACAGATTTTTCTATAGCTTACACCAAATAAATATAGAATATTTCATCTGGTTTCTTCTTGGTTGCTACCACTAACTACATCACTAATGTTAAATTACAGAAAAAAGTTGCAGAACTCCATTCTAAGCTCGCAAGGCAAACTTAACATCACTCTGAATCAGCAAAATGTACTCTGCGCAATGGTTCACTCTGCTACTGCAAGCCTCTGCCGAATCTCTTGTGTGCTTGACATTTTATTCACACTGAATACAAGCGCAATGTGTCAGAATGGTCATAGAGGTCTTTTTTGCATCTCAACTTGTAAACAGTTGCACAAAACATAGTTAATGCTCTGAATAATGCACTTCACATGCCTATATAGATTGTAATTCTCTAACCAAGTTCAAATAAAATAATGGATCTAACAAATTTTACTTTGTTTCCGATCATAATTTCTAGGGAAATTTACATGTCACAAAATTCTTATGTATTCACATACTAGCACTGAAAATTTGATATTTACACTCATAACATTTTTGTGTTATAAACCTATGCATTGAAAAAGTCTATTTTCAAATTAAAAAGTTAATAATAATGATAATTTGAGTGTAGAGCATGTAAATATGAAAGTTCAGGTGCTAGATATGCAAATACATAAGAATTGTGTGGCATGTATGTAAATGCCCCAAACGTTTAGCTTCAAACAACCAAATGAGCCCTCCATGAAATTATTAATCCATCCCAGACATGTAGCGCACAAAAGAAGGGATGATATAAGAAACTCACCAATAGAGGACATTCCCTGAAATTGTTGTCTTCCTCAAAATCCAATCTGGGACTAATTCCTCCAATAACTCCAACTGCTGTTCAACTTCATCTGAAGCACATCAAATAAAATAAATATTATACAACATTAAGCATTAATATGCTGTATCAAAGAACACAAAACATTACAAATCAAGTCTTACTTCTATCAACTACACTGCAGTTATATGAAAGAATCTTGTGAACAAGCTCTCGCTTTGTAATTACAGATCTATTCCCCATCTGAAATATTAGGAGTATGGAATCAAAAAGCTTAGGCAAACTTGCAATCATCTTCTTCCGCAGCCTGGCCTCAGCTGCATTGGCTTCCTTCTCCTCCATCGCAGTTTTTTCCTTCTCCCTTATCTACAAACAGATGATAATATATTCAAGAGCTTGTCTAAATTGAAGAGGATGAAAAACTACAACCTCAAAGTTATCTAAATAGACTTACATCTTGTAGAAGTGACTCTGGAAGAAAACCAAGAACATCATCTTCAACTAGTGAAGCTTCAGATAAGTTTTCTGCAACATCTGACTCCACATTCTTTCTTGGAGTCCAAAATAATTTGGTTCGAGTTGCCCGTTTCACAACAGCTTTTTGTGGAGTCTCATCGATTGTGGATGTTTGATTTCTCTTTGGTGTGTGAAGGTCTGGCGTAAGGGTCATTAGCCTTGCAGAAGATAGAATGCCCTTGACTGGAGTGGATTCAGAAGATGTTATTTCACTTGCAATGCTGCTGTGTACACTGGTCAGCATTTCTGAATCCTCTTCTGACGTCAAGAGTCTTCTACTGGGAAGAGAAAGCACTGGTTTTTTGTAAAGTGGAGGCTTTGAAGAAATTTTAACAGGGGATGGAAAACTGGAAACTAATGAATCAACATTAGTGGCAGCATCACTCAAGGATGCAAGAGGAGTTTTCATTTCATCAGAACATGGAGATCTTGCAGAAAACCTCCTCTGGAAAGATGAAGAGAAGTGTGAAACTTTAGTTAAAGCTTCGGCTTTTTGGGCAGTGGGCAATGATCCGGTTGGAATAGAAGGGGCTAATTTATTAAGTTCAGTGGACATGCTTGGTTTTGTGAAACCAAAAGGATGTGGCAGTGCTTCTTCCGGAATGTCATCATCCTGAAAGCAGCGAAAAGAAACCTTTTTCAGTAAATAATCAGATTATGCCACAAGAAAATAAGAAGAAGCATCAAATAAATCAAGAGATCCGTACCTCTGGATGTTCTCTAGCAAACTGGACAAGCCTCGTTCTGAAAACTTTTCTTAAGGCTGAATGTGCACTCTCCCATTTCTGTTTCAGGTTGCTTTCTACTGCCTCTGGTTGCAGANCTTTCAAAATTCGTCCAAATTCAATCATCTCCGAAAGAAAATGTCACTAACGCCTAGCGCCGATCTTCGTCTGGACNAAAATTCGTCCAAATTCAATCATCTCCGAAAGAAAATGTCACTAACGCCTAGCGCCGATCTTCGTCTGGACTTTGGCGCTTTGGCGCCGCAGCCAGTCATCATTTTGCCTTCAATTTTACTAATTTTCCTTAAAACATCATTTTCTGTATTTGATTCAAATAATATCCAAAATATCTTTCATTAAAGCACAATATCATAAAAATGTGCATAAAATAAACCTTAAATGTATATTTAAAATAGGTAATTTTAAGGTGTATCAGATACATAGAGCACTACACCAACACTGCCTCTAATCCCAGCTACCACACCAGCACTCCACAAGTCACGACCATGAAACCACCANGAACCTTAAATGTATATTTAAAATAGGTAATTTTAAGGTGTATCAGATACATAGAACACTACACCAACACTGCCTCTAATCCCAGCTACCACACCAGCACTCCACAAGTCACGACCATGACACCACCACCACCACCAGTCGCGGCCATGACACCACTGTAGCCACTAGTCAAGACCACAACACCAACACCATTAACATCAGCTATTATTGATTCGTCGTTCTGTTCAAGCAACACGAGCAACCATCATCAGCTCCTAGCAATGGAGAACACGTAAGTTTTAATTTAATAGTGAAATTAATGTCTTAATTTTTTTTAAATTTTACAAAGAACCAATCATATGTTATTTTCAAATTTAGTCTCTGCACACATGCCATCCATTCCATCAGAGATAAAATTCAAAGCAAGTATGAGCACCCATACTTATCCTTGAGGAAGATCCCAATGAAAGTTCGGGATATGTGGTTTGGGGAGTTTAAAATAAAACCCGAACAGAGAAATTACAATTATGTATTTATTTTTATGAGTCTAAAAATTTCTAATTCAATTTACCAACACAATGGTCCTNGGAGGAAGATCCCAATGAAAGTTTGGGATATGTGGTTTGGGGAGTTTAAAATAAAACCCGAACAAAGAAATTACAATTATGTATTTATTTTTATGAGTCTAAAAATTTCTAATTCAATTTACCAACACAATGGTCCTGTCCCCCTGAGGAGGAGGCACACATCTGAAGGAACTTCAAGCACAAGATGAGCGATCGTCTGCGATAGCAGTTCAGTGATATACACAAGACATGGTTGGGTGAGGATGTGTTTGTCGAACTGCTCAGAGCCTAGGACTCTCTCGTGTATCAGAGGAAGAGGGAGTAGGCAATACTGAATTGTCGTTCTGACTGCAGGGACATGGGGGCCTCGAAGCACACCTGTGGAGACCTCCTAGGTACGGAGTACTCGAGGGTGTTGGTAAGACTTATTTTTTGTACTAAATCTTATTTTACATTAAATNAGAAGAGGGAGCAGGCAATACTGAATTGTCGTTCTGACTGCAGGGACATGGGGGCCTCGAAGAACACCTGTGGAGAGCTCCTAGGTACGGAGTACTCGAGGGTGTTGGTAAGACTTATTTTTTGTACTAAATCTTATTTTACATTAAATGTTTGCTACTATTCCATTATAATAACATACATTGGAGAAAGGATGGGAGCTAAGTGTTGCAGAGTTACACGAGCGCACCCATAGGTGGCAATTATATTAGTCTTGAGTGGAAAGGAGATCGTTAGCGACCCAAGTCACAAGATTAATGAGTATAAAATTCAAATAACTATCAAAATTTGTTTTGTCTCTTACTTTCATTAATCATATGTATTGTAGGAGGTCATCCAGAGGCTCAAGGAGAGCTGATCTAAGCAGTCGAGCTGTGATTCGGGCACATCTCACAATCCTTCTGAGTACAATATATTACCTATGATTTATTCATTATTACTAAAAATATTTGATCGTCGGTAATAAACTTAATTCTTGTAGTGTGTTAAGGTGTCTAAACTGGGTCATAGCGGGTTAAGATGTCGGAACTAGGTATTATCTTGTTGTGACGGGTTTACGTCGCCAGTCCACATGTTGTCTGATTAAATTGATTTCATTGTCGTCGGCCATGCCAATGATACAAGAAGCGCGATTGAACGACGGAAGATGGCTGGATCGAACAGCGAAGCAGAGTGGCTCGTAACACTGAGCTATGGATCACTATCTATGAGACGGGGCTGCGGATCAGACGGCAAGTATTTACATATCTCATTTATTTATCATTTTATCCATTAACTTTAAAATGATGTCGTTTGTGCTTGAAAATCAAACTTTTGGAAGCCGTCCATAAACAACATTTTAAGCACTCAGCTTGTCTTTATGAGTATCAAAAATAAACTCTCAAACCATATGGCTCCATCGTGAGCTTTCATCCAAACGAACAAAAGCAATAGATTAATTTTCACATTTGCCTTTACTCTTGTTAATTCATTTGAAAAATTTAACCGACCTAAACTTATAATATGATTATTAAAACATCCCTTAAACCAGATCTTGTTGCATCAACAAGAAAAACAATGAGCCATTATTCAAATCTCTCACAAGCAGTCACGTCAAAACGTCATCCTCAACAAAAGTGTACCATACAATATTGCTAGCAAGGAAAAGATAAAATATAAGAGATTTTGCAGATTGGAGGAAATTTCCAATATTAAATTACCCTTTTTTCATGTAAAATTTGAGTGTCAAGACGCATACACTATACAACTAACAAGCAGGGATGGACTGCTTTGATAAAAACATTGAACAAGGACGACCTCACTACCACATGCTACAAGAGAGAGCTTTTTCTATAGCTTACACCAAATAAATATACAATATTTATTCACATGAGAGGCAGCTTTTTCTACAAGTTGCACCAAATAAATGCACAATATTTCATTACGACCACTAACTACATCACTAATGTTAAATAACAGAAAAAAGTTGCAGAACTCCATTCCAAGCTCGCAACGCAAACTTAACATCACTCTGAATCAGCAAAATGTACTCTGCGCAATCCTTCACTCTTCTACAGCANAAAAGTAAAGATTCAGAAAACCACTGAAAAGAGGGGAAAAACTCAAAATCCTACTTTTCCGAAAGCTTCTCAGTGTTTCTTGCGGCTGAGGACGAGGTGATCGATTCGGAACATGATTGAGATTTCTGCCACGGCTCGCCATCAGATCTCTGAAGATCCGAACGGCTGGAGTATTGATTTCCGGGCATCGGTAGTCCCATGGCAACCCGACGCGCGTCGCTGATTGAAAAGGGCAGGCTCCGTCTGCCGGCACGCCGAGGAAGCTGTGCTGGCTTCTCCGGCGTGGGGATNCAAGCAATTGAAGAACTCTGCCAGAATTTCATAACTGCATATAAAGCAAGAGAATATTTAAGTTTTAATATTTGAAGAGGAAATTAAAAAAAAATGAAACTTCAAAGATTAAAAAAAATCCTTCAAAGAGAATAATAGAACACCATAAAGACATAAAAAAATTTTCATAACCAGTTAATCTTGATCTTTATTAACTGAAATCTCTTCTTCGACNAGGGGCTAATTTATTAAGTTCAGTGGACATGCTTGGTTTTGTGAAATCAAAAGGATGTGGCAGTGCTTCTTCCGGGATGTCATCTTCCTGAAAGCAGGGAAAAGAAACCTTTTTCAGTAAATAATCAGATTATGCCACAAGAAAATAAGAAGAAGCATCAATTAGATCAAGAGATCCGTACCTCTGGATGTTCTCTAGCAAACTGGACAAGCCTCGTTCTGAAGACTTTTCTTAAGGCTGAATGTGCACTCTCCCATTTCTGTTTCAGGTTGCTTTCTACTGCCTCTGGTTGCAGAGAAACTTGAAGTTCTGGCTTCATGCAGCAGGTAGCCTCGTCAAACAAAAGCACCTTTTTAATTGAAATTGCTTCAGGTAGGATATGCTTCATTTGTGCTAAATGCTTATAAGTAAAGCTCCTGAAATAATCAGAACACAAGAAGATTAATTTACAGCACTTTGCTCAAATATAATCCAAATTACTATACTAACTATAAGGCATGAATAGAAATGATTATTTCTTAAACAAAACAAGTACCTTTCTGTTAAACGTTGTATGGTAGCACTGATGTTTGTAAATGTACTCAACGCTCCTTTCAGCCCAACTAATCGGATTGAACAGTCCAAACAATTGAAGAACTCTGCCAGAATTTCATAACTGCATATAAAGCAAGAGATTATTTAAGTTTAAATATTTGAAGAGGAAATTAAAAAAAAAATGAAACTTCAAAGATTAAAAAAAAACTCCTTCAAAGAGAATAGAACACCATAAAGACATTAAAAAATTTTCATAACCAGTTAATCTTAATCTTTATTAACTGAAATCTCTTCTTCGACAGTTGGATACCCACATATAATTAACAAAACCTTCTAATCATTTCCAAAACAGATTACATATTAACCATCAAAAAATAAAATGAAATATCGCAGTGAAAGAATAAATTAAGAACAAAATGGAATTTCGAATCGCTTTTTTCAACGGTTCGATCAAACCACTTCATGATACTAGAACTGGGTAAATATCTACATTAATGTAGAATAAATAAAAGACCCTAATTTTAACTTCAGTTTTCACTTTGCAAAATTAAAGAAAATAAAAAGTAAAGNCTTCTTCGACATTTGGATACCCACATGTAATTAACAAAACCCTCTAATCATTTCCAAAACAGATTACATATTAACCATCAAAAAATAAAATGAAATATCGCAGTGAAGGAATAAAATAAGAACAAAATGGAATTTCGAATCGCTTTTTTCAACGGTTCGATCAAAACACTTCATGATACCAGAACTGGGCAAATATCTACATTAATGTAGAATAAAAAAAAGACCCTAATTTTAACTTCAGTTTTCACTTTGCAAAATTAAAGAAAATAGAAAGTAAAGATTCAGAAAACCACTGAAAAAACCGGGGAAAAACTAAAAAATCCTACTTTTCCGAAAGCTTCTCAGTGTTTCTTGCGGCTGAGGACGAGGTGATTGATTCAGAACATGATTGAGATTTCTGCCACGGCTCGCCATCAGATCTCTGAAGATCCGACAGGCTGGAGTATTGATTTCCGGTCATCCGTTGCCCCATGGCAAACCGACGGGCGTCGCTGATTGAAAAGGGCAGGCTCCGTTTGCCGGCACGCCGAGGAAGCTGTGCTGGCCTCTCCGGCGTGGGGATCTCCTCTGAAGCAGATACATTGACCGATGAAGCCTTGTGCCGAAGAGGAGAAGTTAACGGCATCTTCTGCTTCTCGATATCACCGGAGAAACCAGAAGGCGTTAGGGATTCCATCTCAGATGGTAGAGAGCAGCTCAAGGGGAAAAGAGGGAAGAAGAAGAGGCAGATAGAGGGAAGATTAGCAAGATGGGAAGGGACTTGGCGGGTTATAACGTTACATTTTAGCGGGAGCGTGCACGTCCACCACGATGGCGCCCGGCATGTGCGGGATGGGGCATGATATTCAGTTATGCCGTCAAATATTTATAAAGATTAAATGGAATTATTTGTATGATAAATAAATAAAACAATTATATATATATATATATATATATATATATATATATATATATATATATATATATATANATGATGATGGAGGAGCAAAGATAGTAAGCCAATAACAATATCAAACAATGATAGTTAGATGATGATGATTCGACGATTATAAAATAAAATGTTCATGAAGGATGGCAATCAAACAAATGACAACTATTAGGCAATGATGATTGGGGGATAATGATGGTAATATTGATCGAGTAATGATACAATGATTAATAGTAGTGATCACTAATTAAAAGACAAAGCTCTATGGTTATTTAAATATAAACTCTCCCTTATTTTAGGTTACCTTCACTTAAATAATGTAGGTCTATTTACAAGTTTTTGGAATAATATTTTAATGATTGAAGCTTAAATTTATAAAGACCGCAACAGATAACATCATTGATTTCTTCAATACTAGGCCTTTTATATATAATAATAAAATCAAGTGAGTTTGTCGNCCCTTCACTTAAATAATGTAGGTATATTTACAAGTTATTGGAATAATATTTTAATGATTGAAGCTTAAATTTATAAACACCAAAACAGATAACATCATTGATTTCTTCAATACTAGGCCTTTTATATATAATAATAAAATCAAGTGAGTTTGTCGGATTACTTTCACAGTGGCATTTGTTTTGATTATAAGTAAGAGAGATTTGAAGATTATCTGGTTCCTCAGATACTGATACCGCCATAAAATCTTCATTTATGTTTTATGTGTTTGGTTTGGGACCATTTGAACTTTAGAACAAATATTTTTAATGGAACTGAGTTCATTTCATCGAAATATTTTTCTCAACTAAAGCTTACTAAAAGTAAAATTCGGATGAACCTTGATNCTCACAGTGGCATTTGTTTTGATTATAAGTAAGAGAGATTTGAAGATTGTCTAGTTCCTCAGATACCGCCATAAAATTTTCATTTATGTTTTATGTGGTTGGTTTGGGACCATTTGAACTTTAGAACAAATATTTTTAATGGGACTGAGTTCATTTCATCGAAATATTTTTCTCAACTAAAGCTTACTAAAAGTAAAATTCGGATGAACCTTGATTTAATTATAATAATTTTCAATTTAATTATTACAATAATATCATGTTTAATCAAATTATTGTTTTAATTATATAATATAATCATATCCATCTACACATCGAAAGGAATCTTGGACTATATTTTGCAAGCTGACTATGACGATCGCTCTTTACATCTCCCAATTCCTCTCTCGTAGTCTAAGATGTTTAGGCTAAAAAAATAGAGTGTCCCCTTTTGTTTTTTCTTGAGGTCATTTTTTTTATTTAATTATTCTTTATAGTTTTTATTGAATCTTGAATTGTCTTTTAAGAACATGTCCTGAGGGTTAGAACTGAATAAATGAGAAAAAGGAAAGAGTGAGTAGAATAACTCCAGAATTCACTGCAGAGAGAACCAGAGAGCCCTCTTTATTTGTTTTTTTTTTCTCATATTTATAGAGATGTGTTTTGTACAGTTACGGAAAGGAAAGGGCAGTTATAGAAACCGCTCTTGATACTATTGATGCTTTAATTAATCATATAGATTTCATACCATATCTTTAATATAATTTGAATCCTAATGTGATGATAATTGGTTGGTTGACTTGCTTGAATTTGGTCAACTGAGGCGACCGGCTGAGTGGTTACTGAGCCTAGAGTTGGTCGGTTGAGGCAACCAATCAAGTGGTTATTTCTTTTCTTTTCTCTTTTTTTTATTTATTTTTGAAAGAGTCGCCAGCTTGTCTATTGTCATACAATTCTCTTTTGTGAATAGGTCTCTCTTTTGGATCATAAGAATGATCTTGAGAAGGAATTAACTAGAAAAGCATAGACATATAATGAAGAAGACAAACAAAAGAAAGAAAATATGAAGAGAATACGTGTGATATATCTCACAAGGATATGCCAAGTATGTCTGCCCAGACAAGATCAGATAGAAGCAACTTTGACCAATATCCTCAAAATAATACCTACATAGATTACTCACAACCAGAGATTCACATGTGTTTGTCTATTATGGGGTCTAGAATGCTCCCAATGGGACACATCTCACTTGGTTAATTACAACTTGAGGGTTGCCTAAAAATACTCTTAATCCAAAAGAGTTTTTCTTACATTAGTAGTGATGACTAACACAGGGTTATCAAAGGACGGTTCTTTTGCATTAGAATGCTTCGATGCTTTGAAAGCTCATGCTAAGCCACGGGGCAAAGACTGAATCTTTCACGGTCCCATTCCTAAAAAAACTCAATTGTATCTCAAACGAAGCTTATGAAATAACCAAGTAAGTCTGACTTGGAATCCAAATACGTCAAAGCACATCTGAACCATAAGGGCATAAGACAAATCATCGTAACTCAAACGAGCTGCAGCTCAATCGTAATCAGGTCGTCAAGATGATACTAAGGAAAGCAAAAAAGAGCAACTTGGCTCAAAGTGGATAGTCAAAGAAAGGGAGGAGTAATCCTTAGAAGGTAGTGGTAGCTGGGTCAGGACACCACGGATTTGACATCTCAAGCTACTAGGTCCCTAACCCTACGTGATCATGAAGGTAAATCCAATACATCCAAAAATCTCCAATAAGCAATATGTGAATTGTGTCATCCACAAGGATCTCAATAGTCTTATGGTTAAATGAATGAAAATCTATCATATGACTATTAGGTGGAGCTCCGAGAGGTGGGACTTATACCCGCCAAAGTGGCGAGGATTCTGCTAGAATGAAGAAAAAGGGATGTTCAGGTACAAAGCTGAAAATACTCCCAATGAAAGGACTTTCACCTCGTCTAGGTCAGGGAGCCTTCTAACGACATAGGCACACTAGATAACTTCTTATATAGAAAGATATGTTGTAGTTGGGTTGGAGAAGCACAAGGTGATTCTCCTCGAGACATGCAAATAATGCAGTTATCTAGAGCAGTCCATAAATATTGTGAATGTCCTATTAATTATGACTTATGTGTGAACTATGCCATGAAACCTGTTTACAATTCTGCCCAAAGACATGCATAAAATTAAAAGTAGGTTTTTTAAAGTCCTAAATCTTTTAATCTTAAATTTTAATTCATCTTAAAATTTTTATTAGGATTTTTGTAAAAAAATTTAAAACTTTAATATCCTAAGAGCCTGACTTGTAATTTTTGTAGCATCTCAAATATAACCAGAAAGAAACAGGGGAAACAACACAAACATGCAATAATTCAAGAAAAAACAATTGAACAAACCAAGTAAAATAATGAAAAATTTGGTTCCTCTGAGTCGGCGACACGTCAAAAAAAAGGGTGATCGAACTCTGCATATACATGCTCGGTTTTAATTCTATGCATAAATGAAACTTAGAATTCAAGTACGGGACTTGAGTTTGCTGCTTCTAGTCTTTGTCATGTGGTTTCACCCTCCTGGAACCTCAAAGCATGTGCTCGTACCTTATTTCTAATATAAGACTCTCATAAGGAATCTAAAAGTACTTTGGAAAAATCAAGAAAGGACCCAATCTGCATGAAGACAACGTTAACAGAAAAACCGACAAACATGCAACGCATGTGGGTCATGTCTTATGTGGGAGCTTAGCAGCATCTGCAAGCAAATATTAGCATGAAAATCATCTCATGATCCCCCTTTTATTTTACATGTGTGTATGCATATATATGGCATGACCCTTGTAGAAGCTTGCCCTAATATAATACTATGCATATCAAAACAGTAAGCATGCAAGCACACCAAATGCACAAAAGCTGATGCATGGTTAAGGGCAACCAAACCAACAAAGTATTATAGTCAGGTCATCGAAAAGAATGCCAAGCATTCTAGTTCATAGCCTTGCACACCATTTAATATAGTGCCCTAACCAACATCTAAGAGAGTATAGGGTTATGTACTATCGTATGTTGTCTTATTTGACATCACCTGCCCCATCCTATAAATCCAAGGATTCTAAGAGGTGTTATTATTTGAAGGTTTTGTAAAATCTTTTGAAAAAATTGACCTCACGTATGCTCTAGGCTAAGTATCCGAGTAGATTCTAAATAGATTTTTTAAGTATGATGTGTAAGTAACAAAAATATAAATTTGTATACTTTGAAATAGGTCCTAAGAAAATAACAGCATAAATGACACCTATTAGATCCCTTGGAACCTTAGCACAATATACACACACCAGCCATGTTGTGATAACATGTATTGCCCATCGAGACATCCTCACAAACAATACTAGGTGTCGTGTCATGACTAATAGGGAGTCACTTAGCTGAAGAGCCAGTTTTGTTGTCTAGATGACCAGGGATGCACATGCATATGCAAAGTGGTCAAGTGCACTACGACCACTTCATAGAGAGTGGACAGATCACGAGATAGTGGATGTCTGTCATGAGCACACTAGCAACGTATATGTTGATGGTGCAAAGATGCCTGATTTCGTTCCTTTCACTTTTTATATTTAAAGGAGTCATAAGTTTGCCCATCATCGTATACTTCCCTTTTCCGAATAATTCTCTCTTCCAGATCTTGTGAATGATCGAGAGAAGAGAGGAATAAAAAAAGACAAACATATGACCAAGACTACAAATAAGAGAAAGAACATGGAGAGCCTACGTGTGATGAACCTTGCAAAAATAGGTCATGTATGTCTGCCCAAACAAGATTAGATGAAAGTGTATTAAACTAATATCCACGATCGAATAATTATGTAGACTGCCCACACCTAGAGATTCATGTGTATTTGTCTTATGGGGTCTAGAGTGCTCCCAAGAATATGTATCCCACTTATTTAATTACAACTTGAGGGTTACCCAGAATACTCTTAATCTAGGGAGTTTTTCTTACATTAGTGATGACAACTCGTACTGGATTATCAAAGGATGATTATCTCACATGGGAATACTCTGATGCTTTCAAAGCTCTGCCTAAGCCACATGGCGGAGAGTGAGTTTCTCACAGTCCCTACATGTGTAACAGATTCATTGACATATTGAACCTATAAAATAATTGAATCATCCCAATAAGAAATCCTGATACATCAAAACACATTCGAGCCATAAAAATAGATGACAAATCATCATATATCAAACGGGCGGTAACTCGTTAGCGATCAGGCCATTGAGATGTTATTAACAAAGGAAAAAGGAGTGACATGACTCAACTGGGGTAGTCAAAAGAATGGAGGAATAATCCCTAAAATGTAGAGGTAGTCGGGTCAAGGTACCACAAACCCATAATCTCAAGCTACTAGGATCTTAGGCCTACCTGGTCATGATGGTAGTCAAACCAACATGTCCAGAGATCCTCGATCAACAATCCATGAATTGCATCATCCACAGAGACATCGGCAGCCCTAAGTTCAAAGGAATTAAACTATATTTTATTACTATCATGTGGATCTTAAAGAGGTAAGATGTATACCTACCAAAGTGATGAGGATGCCGCTGGAAAAAAAGGAGAAAGGGAGGTTCAGCTGTAAGACTGGAAACACTCCCAGCAAAAGGACTTACACTCTGTATGGGTCGGGGAGCCTTCGAACGACCTAAGCGCACTAGGCAACTAAATAAGTAGAGATCTATTCTAGGGTGCTTGAGTTGGAGAAGAACAGGGGCATCTCCTCAGAACGTGCAAATGATGTAATTATCTAAAGTGGTCCTTAGATGTTGTGGAGACTGTATTATATGACTTTGGTTATGCCCATGCCATGTGACCCGTTTTAAATCAAGTCTAAAGGTCATCCAGGAAAGTAAAAACACGTTTTAAAAGTCTTGAATATTTCAATCCTCAATTTTTATTTATCAAGAATCTTTATTACGATTTTTATGTCGAAAAATTTACAATTTTAAGGACCAAAAGTGGCTAATTTCATGACATCCGAAATAAACCAAAAATAAAAAAGTAAAACAAACCAAACATGCAGGCATGCAATAGAAAGTAAAAGCACTCCAAAATATACAAAAGAGGCTAGTGCTGCTCAATCAGCGATATATCTCAGGAAAAGCAGAAAAAATGATCAGACTTCACATATACATGCTCGGTCCAAGATTTATGCAAAAATATATAATTCATACTTAAGGAACAGGACACGAACTACCGCTCTTAGTCCCTGTCACATGGCCTGATGCATCGTCTGCCGTGAAACTTATGCTCGTACTTTATTTCCGATACTGACTAAGCCTAGGGACTCTATCAAATATATTTGAAAGAGAAAATAAAGACATGACCTGCATGAAAATAATGTTAGCGGAAAAATCAACAAACACACAACGTATAATAAGCAATGCCTTTTCATAAAGGGAGCTAAATAGCGCATGTAAGCAAAAGAACAGTAGCAATCATTACGTGCTCCCCCTTAATGGTACATGTGTGTGTTCACATACATATACATGGCTCCTTATAGAAAAACACATTAATATATTACCATGCATATCAAGCATGCAAACACACCAAAAGGAAAAAAAAGTGACGCATCACTAATGCAAACAAGTCTGCAAAGAACAATAGCCAGATGCGTTGAAAATACTGCATAACACCCTAGTCTTAGCCTAACACAACATCTAACGAGAAGTTTCCTAACCAACATCTAAATGCATGGTAAGTCTTTAGATATGTATGAATTTGACGGGGTTGTCATTTCGGGCCTGTCCTAAAGATCTGAGGGATCTAAAGGGTGTAACCCAGGAAGGATTTGAAAAGTGTTGGCCTTGCATATGACCTAGCTTGTTGTATGCATACTTTTAAAGTTATGGTGAATTTTAATAAGTAGAAAATTATATATTTTTAGTTTTAGAATGATGACCATTAAATTTGAAACAGTAACAAGCAAGGTGATACGAGTTAGATACCTTGAATCCTTATAACAATCATACTTGTGTCAATCTTAATATTTTAATCCTCATTGCTCATCGAGATCGACTGATAAGCATTGCTCATTATGGCATCACGACCGACTCGGGGTCACTCGCTACCGAGCTTAGATCGTTATCCATGCATGGATGCAAATGCAAATGCAAACAATATTATGATAAATGCAGTGATGAGTGTCATGGAGGCAGTAACTCAGAAGCCGACATGCCATGAAAGTAGAGGCCTAAATGAATAAGTGTGTCGTTGAGGCAGTGTCCCGAAAAGGTGGACGAGTTGTGGAGGCTGTAACTCAAAGTAATGGTTATGTCATGGATGCAGCGATCAGAAAGGGTGGAGGCAGTGATTCAGCATAGGTGTGTCATGGAGGCAATGACCTTAAAAGGGTGTATGTGTCATGGAGGCAGCGGCTCAAATAAATGGGTATGCTGTGGAGGCGGTTATCCGAAAGGGTGGAGGTACCGTAAAGGCAATGATCCAAAGAAATGGTGTATCGTGGAGGCAGTGACCCAAAAATGGTTGGTGTTTTGTGAAGGCAGCAAGCCAAAGGAATTTGTGTATCCTGGAGGCAGTGACATGAAAGGGTGCTTATGACGGTCTGGAGCGGTACTGTAGGAAATGCAAGAATGCATCCCATGTTGGAGGGAATCACAACAAATTGACTTAGTGACGAGTCACCCGCTCACATAAAGTGTGAATGTGAAGGATAAGGGTGTGGGAGGGATAAATCTGAGTGCAATGCATGTAAATGTGTAAGTCATGAAACATGCAGGGTGCTATGCAGGCAAACAAACAATCATAGGAAGTGCAAATGTGAACCACTTGTGACATGTTGTTAAGTGGCATGAAAATGGCATGAAGCAAATGTGGAGTAATGTGTCATTCGGAGGCACGAATACTCGATATGTACTTATGAGGGAATATGCCCACAAGTGCACAATAAGGGTGCAGGTGATGAATATGTTATTGCAAAGCATGAAGAACAAACATTATGCAAGTGGAATTGGTTGTTTGACATGCTCAGTTGGTCAGGCTAGTCAATTCAAGGCAAGGTAGCAAATGGGCTTAGTCGAGCTAAGGTGGTCGACTGAGCTAAAGAGATTGCTTTATTGGGCTAGTGTGTCCAGTCAAACTAAAGTGCTCGTTCGACCGGCCTGGGGCAGTCGGTCAGACCAAAGTGAAAGGTTGAATGTTTTGAGGTGGTCAGTTCAACTGACGTGATATGTCGACAGGGCCAGAGCTGTCGGTCGAGGCAAAGAATGATGTCGACTGGGTTGAGGCGACCGATTGGGGAAAATGTGTGATGCATGAGATGCAAAATGATATGGTGCAAGTGATCATAAGCAATAGTTAGTCATACTCATGCTAATGATCTCACATAGGCACAAAGTCTTAGCTCTTAGATTCGTGGAATAGTCGCCTCCTGCTTTGGTAGGAGAATATGCAGAACTTCGCCCTCCGATTTCTCGTAGGAGAAGTTCTTCACCGTTCGTAAGATATACTAGCTACAAAGCTTTTTCCATCCTATGAATCTCCCAAAATCTTGTAGAATGGGCTAGCCCAAATCCTCTAAGGAAGATTGGAAGCACCAAAATTGTAGGAAATTTAAAATTCCAACCCATTAGGATTTAGGTCTATGGTTCACAACGAGAAATCACTCGGTTTTACAAAGGAATTGACCATGTATTTTCTTCCTAACCTAGGGCTTCGTCTAGGAAATCAAATGTCAATCCAAGGGCGTCAGGTCAGCCGACTAGTGTCGGTCGGGCAACTCACCCCTTGTGGGTGACCATGCCCACAACACCTAACTTAAATCTAATCTTAAGCTAGCAAAGAAAGAAACACAAGGGTTGAGGATGTTATACCGTCGCAGTGGTTGATCAATGTCCCACACTCATATTCTGGATGAAGCTCTCCTAACTGCAGAAGAGAAGCCCATCCAGATCCTTCCTCAAAGTAATGAGGAAGCTTTCCTTGCTGGAGAGAATGAAGAAACGTGCTCTTTGCTTACATGAATTATCGGCATCCGGACCATGTGCAAACACAACTTACAGGAGAAGCACATAACTAGTGAAAGAGCAAGTGAGGTATACAAGTATCTGAAATGAATATCACATCATACGAAAATGTGACCGATGTGTACCTTTACGAGGGGTTGGACGTCGGGTCTCTCTGCACAATGCGATCACCAATGGCCGAAGCTATGTGAGTGAGAGGCAGCGAAGTCAACGACCAAAGAAAAAAATCTTCCATACTTAAAATTTGTCTATTAAAGAAAGTCCTTTGAGAGTATGTCTCTCTCTCTCTCTCTCTCTCTCTCTCTCTCTCTCTCTCTCTCGATTAGGGNAAAGATACATAATATTTTTACATGAAATTTCATAAAAGAGGAAAAAATTTTGAGGCCTATCATAATTTAAATAATTCATCTTCTCGTTGATTAGAGTAGATAGGGTTATAAATATGGGTCACTAGCTTAAAATGTGATTCTAAAATAACATATTAGAAAATTAATTAAGGTTGGTGACGATAATTAGAAAAATGTTATTTTGTGGAAGTAAGTGTCATATATGGATAGTGGCAGCAAGGAGATCATGAGATGATGATGGAGGATCAAATATAGTAAGCCAATAACAATATCAAGCAATGATAGTTAGATGATGATGATTCGACGATTATAAAATAAAATGTTCATGAAGGATAGCAATCAAACAAACAACAACTATTAGGCAATGATAATTGGGGGATAATGATGGTAATTTTGATTGAGGAATGATACAATGATTAATAGTAGTGATCACTAATTAAAAGACAAAGCTCTATGGTTATTTAAATATAAACTCTCCCTTATTGTAGGTTCCCTTCACTTAAATAATGTAGGTCTATTTACAAGTTATTTAAATAATGTTTTATGTGTTTGGTTTGGGACCATTTGAACTTTAGAACAAATATTTTTAGTATGACTAAGCTCATTTCATCGCAATATTTTTCTCAACTACAAGCTTACTAAAAGTAAAATTCGGATGAAGCTTAATTTAATTATAAAAATTTTTAATTTAATTATTACAATAATATCATGTTTAATCAAATGATTGTTTTAATTATATAATATAATCATATCCATCTGCAAATCGAAAGGAATTTTGCACTATATTTTGCAAGCCGACTATGACGATCGCCCTTTACTATCCCCAGTTCTTCTCTCGCAGTCTAAGAAGTTTAGGCTACAAAAATAGCGTGTCACCTTTTAATTTTTTCTTGAGGTCATTTTTTGTTTATTTATAATATTCTTTATAGTTTCTATTGAATCTTGAATTGTCTTTTATGAACATGCCCGAGAGTTAGAACAGGACAAAAGAAAAAAAAAGAAAGAATAGAATAACTCCAGAATTCACTGTAGAGTGAACTAGATAGCCCTCTTTATTGGGAGATTATTGCGTGCGGACACCGCATGCATCTCTGCATGCGGTGTTCGATCCTGGCCGTAGATCACGATGATCTACGGTCAGGAATATTTTCGTTTTAAAAAAAATAAATAAAAAAATTTAGGTGGGGCCCACCGGAATACATCAGGACCGTAAATCATGTGATTTACGGTCCGGATCGGCGTCCGCACGCAAGCTACGTGCGGACGCCGATCCGCATGGAATAATTTTTCCTCTTTATTTGTATTTTTTTCTCATATTTATAGAGACGAGTTTTGTACAGTTTCGTAAAGGAAAGAGCAGTTATAGAAACCGCTCTTAATACCATTGATGCTTTAATTAATCATATGAATTTCATACCATATCTTTAATATAATTTGAATCCTAATGTGATGATAATTTGTTGGTTGACTTGTTTGAATTTGACCAACTGAGACGACCGACTGAGTGGCTACTGAGCCTAGAGTTGGTCGACTGAGGCAATCAGTCGAGTGGTTATTTCTTTTTTTCTCTTTTTTTTTTATTTTTGAAAGAATCGTCAACTTGTCTATTGTCATACAATTCTCTGTTGCGTATAGGTCTCTCTTTTGGATCATAAGAATGATATGAAGAAGAAATGAACTACAAAAGCAGGGACATAAAATGAAGAAGACAAACAAAAGAAAGAAAATGTGAAGAGAATACGTGTGATATACCTCACAAGGATATGCCAAGTATGTCTGCCCAGACAAGATTAGGCAGAAGAAACTTTGACAAATTTCCTCGAAATAATACCTACATAGATTACTCACAACCAGAGATTCACGTGTGTTTGTCTATTATGGGGTCTAGAATGCTCCTAATGGGATAAATCTCACTTGGTTAATTACATCTTGGGGGTTGCCTAAAAATACTCTTAATCTAAAAGAGTTTTGCTTTTATTAGTAGTGATGACTAACACAGGGTTATCAAAGGACAGTTATTTTGCATTAGAATGCTTTGATGCTTTGAAAGCTCCTGCTAAGCCACAGGCCAAAGAGTGAATTTCTCTCAATTGTATCTCAAATGAAGCTTACGAAATAACCAAGTCATTCCGACCTGGAATCCAAATACGTCAAAGCACATATGGGCCATAGAGGCAGAAGACAAATCATTGTATCTCAAACGAGCGATAGCTCAATCGTAATCAGGTCGTCAAGATGATATCAAGGAAAGGAAAAGGAGCAACTGGGCTCAAAGTGGATAGTCAAAGAAAGGGAGGATTAATCATTAGAAGGTAGTGGTAGCTGGGTCAGGGCACTACAGATCTGTCATCCCAAGCTACTAGGACCCTAAGCCAACCTAGTCGTGAAGGTAGTCAACCCAATACGTCCAAAAATCTCCAATAAGCAATTTGTGAATTGTGTCATCCGCAGGGATCTCAATAGCCTTATGGTCAAATTAAAGAAAATATATCCTATGACTATTAGGTGGAGCTCCGAGAGACAGGACTTATACCCGCCGAAGTAGAGAGGATTCCGCTAGAATGAAGAGAAAGGGATATTCAGGTACAAAGCTTAAATGCTCCCAATGAAAGGACTTTCACCTCGTCTAAGTAGGGGAGCCTTCTAACGACATAGGCACACTAGATAACTTCTTATATAGAAAGATATGTTGGGTCAGTTGGGTTGGAGAAGCACAAGGTGCTTCTCCTCAAGACATGCAAATAATGCAGTTATCTAGAGCAGTCCATAAATATTGTGAAGGTCCTATTAATTATGACTTGAGTGAGAGCTATGTCATGAAACCTGTTTGCAATCACGCCCAAAGACATGCAGAAAAGTAAAAGTAGGCTATTGAAAGTTCTAAATCTTTTAATCTTAAATTTTAATTCATCTTTAAATTTTTATTAGGATTTTTGTAGAAAAATTTAGAACTTTAATGTCTTAAGAGCCTGAGTTATAATTTTTGTAGCATCCCAAATATAACCAGAAAGAAATAGGGGAAACAACACAAGCATGCAATAATTCAGGAAAAAACAGTAGAACAAGTCAAGTAAAATAATGAAAAAGTTAGTTCCTCTGGGTCGGAGACATGTCCTAAAAAATAAAGAAAGGGGAGACCGGACTCTGCATATACATGCCCGGTTTTAATTCTATGCATAAATGAAACTTAGAATTCAGGTATGGGACATGAGTTTGCTGCTTCTAGTCTTTGTCATGTGGTTTCACCCTCCTGGCACATCAAAGCATGTGCTCGTACCTTATTTCTAATATGGGACTCTCCTAGGGAATCTAAAAGTACATAG
Source organism: Phalaenopsis hybrid cultivar (assembly GCA_002079205.1). NCBI lineage: Eukaryota > Viridiplantae > Streptophyta > Magnoliopsida > Asparagales > Orchidaceae > Phalaenopsis > Phalaenopsis hybrid cultivar. Next base: position 412,956 of record JXCR01146682.1, read on the forward strand.
GAAAAATCAAGAAATGACCCAACCTGCATGAAGAAAACGTTAGCGGGAAAGCCGACAAACATGCAACGTATACGGGTCATGTCTTATGTGGGAGCTTAGCAGCACCTGCAAGCAAATGTTAGCATGCAAATCATCACATGCTCCCCCTTTTATTTTACATGTGTGTATGCATATATATGGCATGACCCCTTGTAGAAGCTTGCCCTAATATAATATTATGCATATCAAAACATTAAGCATGCAAGCACGCCAAATGCACACAAGATGATGCATGGTTAAGGCAACCAAACCTACAGAGCATTATAGTCAGGTCATCAAAAAGAACGCCTAGCATTCTAGTTCATAGCCTTGCACACCATCTAATATAGTGCCCTAACCAACATCTAAGAGAGTACAGGTTTATGTCAGTAGGCTATCGTATGTTTTGTCGTATTTGGCATCACCCGCCCCATCCTAAAAATCCAAGAATTCTAAGAGGTGTTATTATATGAAGGTTTTGTAAAATCTTTTGAAAAAATTAACCTTACGTAAGCTCTAGGCTAAGTATTCAAGTAGATTTCAAATAGATTTTGTAAGTATGATGTGTAAGTAATAAAAATATAAATTTGTATACTTTAAAATAGGTCCTAAGAAAAGAAAAGCATAAATGACACATATTAGATCCCTTGGAACCTTAGCACAATATACACGTGACAGTCATGTTGCGATAGCATGTATTGCCCATCGGGACGTCCTCACAGACAATACTAGTTGTTGTGTCATGACTAATAGGGAGTCACTTAGCTGGCGAGCCAGTTTTGTTGTCTAGATGATCACGGATGCACATGCAAATGCAAAGTGATCCAGTGCACTACGACCACGTCATAGAGACTGAATAGATAAGGAGATAATGGATATCTGTCACGAGCACACTAGCAACGTATAGGCTGATGGTGCAAAGATGCATGATTTTTTTCCTTTAACTTTTTATTTTTAAAGGAGTCATAAGTTTGTCCATCGTCGTATACTTTCATTTTCCGAATAATTCTCTCTTCCGGATCTTGTGAATGATCGAGAGAAGAGAGGAATCAAAAGAAACAGACATATGACCAAGACGACAAACAAGAGAAAGAACATGGAGAGCCTACGTGTGATGAACCTTGCAAAAATAAGTCATGTATGTCTACTCAAAAAAGATTAGATGGAAGTGTATTAAACTAATATCCACAAAAGAATATTTATGTAGACTACCCACACCTAGAGATTCATGTGTGTTTGTCTTATAGGGTCTAGAGTGCTCCCAAGGAGATGTATCACACTTAGTTAATTGCAACTTGAGGGTTGCCCAAAATACTCTTAATCTAGGGAGTTTTTCTTACATTAGCGATGACGACTAGCACCGGGTTATCAAAGGATGGTTATCTCAAATGGGAATACTCTGATGCGTTCAAGCTTTGCCTAAGCCACATGACAGAGAGTGAGTCTCTCACAGTCCCTACATGTGTAACATATTCATTAACATATTGAACCTAAAAAATAACTGAATCATCCTAATAAAGAATCCTGATACATCAAAACACATTTGAGCCATAAAAATAGATGACAAATCATCATATCTCAAACAAGCGGTAGCTCATTAGCGATCAGGCCATTGAGATGTTATTAACGAAGGCAAAAGGAGCGACATGACTCAATTGGGGTAGTCAAAAGAAGGGAGGAATAATCCCTAAAATGTAGAGTTAGTCGGTCAGGGTACCACAAACCCATCATCCCAAGCTACTAGGAGCTTAGGCCTACCTGGTCATGATGGTAGTCAAGCCAACATGTCCAGCGATCCCCAATCAGCAATCCATGAATTGCATCATCCATGGAGACCTCAGTAGCCCTAAGTTCATAGGAATTAAACTATATTCTATGACTATCATGTGGATCTTAAAGAGGTACGACTTATACCTACCAAAGTGATGAGGATGCCGCTGGAAAAAATGAGAAAAGGAGGTTCAACTTCAAGACTAGAAACACTCCCAATAGAAGGACTTACACTCCGTATGGTTCGGGGAGTCTTCTAACGACCTAAGCGCACTAGACAACTACCTAAGTAGAAATCTATGTTAGGGCGCTTGGTTTGGAGAAGAACGTGGGCATCTCCTCAGAACATGTAAATGATGAAATTATCTAAAGTGGTCCTTAGATGTTGTGGAGGAACTATTATATGACTTGGGTTATGCTCATGCAATGCGGCCCATTTTGAAACATGCCCAAAGGCCATCCAAGAAAGTAAAAAACATGTTTTAAAAGTCCTGAATATTTCAATCCTCAATTTTTATTTATTTAGAATCTTTTATTAGAATTTTTATGTCAAAAAATTTACAATTTTAAGGGCCAAAAGTGGCTAATTTTGTGGCATCCCAAATAAGCCAGAAAGAAATAAGTGAAACAAACCAAGCATGCAGGCATGCAATAGAAAGTAAAAGCATTCCAAAATATACAAAAGAGGCTAGTACTGCTCGGTCAGTGACATATCCCAGGAAAAGAAGGAAAAATGATCAGACTCCACATATACATGCTTGGTCCAAGATTTATGCAAAAATATATAATTCATACTTAAGGTAAGGGACACGAACTACAGCTCTTAGTCCCTGTTACGTGGTCTGATGCATCATCCGCCTCGAAACTTATGTTCGTACTTTATTTCCGATACTGACTCAGCCTAGGGACTCTATCAAATATATTTGAAAGAGAAAATTAAAACTCGACCTGCATGAAAACAATGTTAGCGGGAAAATCAACAAACACGCAACGTATAATAAGCAGTGTCTTTTCATAAAGGGAGCTAAATAGCACATGCAAGCAAAAGATCAGTAACAATCATTACGTGCTCCCCCTTAATGGTACATGTGTGTGTGCACATACATAGACATGGATCCTTATAGAAAAACGCTCTAATATATTACCATGCATATCAAGCATGTAAGCACACCAAAAGAAAAAAAAAAGTGACACATAATTAGTGCAAACAAGTCTGCAAAGAATAATAGCCAGAGGCGTCGAAAATACTACCTAATACCCTAGTCCTAACCTAGCACAACATCTAACAAGAAGTATCATAACCAACATCTAAATGTAGGGTAAGTCTTCGGGTATGTATGACTTTGGCAGGGTTGTCATTCCGGGCCTGTCCTAAAGATCTGAGGGATCTAAAGGGTGTAACCCATGATGGATATGAAAAGTGTTGGCCTTACATATGACCTAGCTTGATGTACGCATACTTTTAAAGTTATGGTGAATTTTAATAAGTAGAAAAATATATTTTTTTTAGTTTTAAAATGAGGGCCATTAAATTCGGAACAGTAATAAGCAAGGTGATACAAGCTAGATACCTTGAATCCTTAGAACAATCATACTTGTGTCAATCTTAATGTTTTAACTCTTATTGCTCATCGAGATCGATCGATAAGCATTGCTCGTTATGGCATCACAACCGACACAGAGTCACACACCTACCGAGCTTGGATCGTTATCCGTGCATGGATACAAATGCAAATGCAAACAATATTATGATAAATGTGGTGAGGAATGTGTCATGGAGGGAGTAACTCAGAAGCCGACATGTCAGGAAAGTAGAGATCTAAAGGAATGGGTGTGTCGTGGAGGCAGTGTCCCGAAAAAGTGGACGAGTTGTGGAGGTTGCGACTCAAAGTAATGGTTGTGCCATGGATGCAGTGATCAGAAAGGGTGGAGGCAGTGATTCGAGCATGGGTGTGTCATGAAGGAATTGACCTGAAAAGGGTAGATATGTCATGGAGGCAGCGACTCAAAAAAATGGGAGTATTGTGGAGGCGGTTACACGAAAAGATGGAAGTGTCGTAGAGGCAAAGACCCAAAGTAATAGGTGTTTTGTTGAGGTAGTGACCCAAAAATGGTTGGTGTATCGTGAAGAAAGCAAACCCAAAGGAATTGGTGTGTCGTGGAGGCAGTGACCTGAAAGGATACCTATGACGGTCTGGAGCGGTACTGTAGGAAATGCAAGAATGTAACCCATGTTGGAGGGAATTATAATGAATTGACTTAGTGACAAGCCACCCGCTCACATAAAGTGTGAATGCAAAGGATAAGGGTGTGGGAGGCATAAATCTGAGTGCAATACATGTAAATGTGTAAGTCATGAAACATGTAGGGTGCTATGCAGGCAAACAAACAAACAAACATGGGAAGTACAAATGCAAACCACCTGTGACTTGTTGTTAAGTGACATGAAAATGACATGAAGCAAATGTAGAGTAATGTGTCATTGGGAAGCACGAATATTCGATATGGACTTATGAGGGAATATGCCCACAAGTGCACAATAAGGGTGCAAGTGATGAATATGTTAATGCAAACCATGAAGAACAAACATTATGCAAGTTGAATTGGTTGTTTGACATGCTCAGTCGACTGGGCTAGTCAACTCAAAGCAAGATAGTAAATGGGCTCAGTCGAGCTAAGGTGGCTGACTAGGCTAAAGAGATTGGTCGACTGGGCTAGTGTGTCCGGTCAAACCAAAGTGCTCGTTAGAACGGGTTGGGGCAGTCGGTTAGACCAAAGTGAAAGGTTGAATGTTTTTGGGTGGTTGGTTCAACTGAAGTGCTATGTCAACAGGGCCAGAGCTGCCGGCCCAGGCAAAGAATGATGTCGACTGGGTCGAGGCGACCGATTGAGGAAAATGTGTGATGCATGAGATGCAACATGATCTGGTGCAATTGATCATAAGCAATAGCTAGTCATCTTCATGCTAACGATCTCAAATAGGCACAGAGTTTTAGCTCTTGGATTTGTGGAATAGTCGCCTCCGGCTTTGGTAGGAAAATATGAAGAATTTCTCCCCCCAATTTCTTGTAGGAGAAGTCTTTCACCGTTCGTAAGGCAGACTAGCTACAAAGCTTTTTCCATCCTATGAACCTCCCAAAACCTTGTAGAATGGGCTAAGCCAAAATCCTCCAAGGAAGGTTGGAAGCACCAAAATCGTAGGAAGTTTAGGATTCCAACCCATTAGGATTTAGGTCTAGGGTTCACAACGAGAAATCACTCAGCTTCACAAAGGAATTGACCATGCATTTGCTTCCTAACCCAGGGCTTCATTTAGGAAATCAACGGTCAATCCAAAGGCGTCTGGTCATGTCGACTAGTGCCGGTTGGGCAACTCACCCCTTGTGGGTGACCGTGCCCACAACACCTAACTTAAATCTAATCCTAAGGCTAGCTAAGAAAGAAACATAAGTGTTGAGGATGTTATACCGTCGCGGTGGTTGATCAATGTCCCACGCTCATCTGGATGAAGCTCTCCTAACTGCAGAAGAGAAGCCCATCGAGATCCTTCCTCAAAGTAATGAGGAAGCTTTCCTTGCTGGAGAGAACGAAGAAACGTGCTCTTTGCTTACATGAATTATCGGCATCCGGACCATGTGCCAGTGTAACTTACAGGACAAGCACATAACTAGTGAAAGAGCAAGTGAGGTATACAAGTATCTGAAATGAATATCATGTCATACAAAAATGTGACCGATGTGTACCTTTACGAGGGGTTGGACGCCGGGTCTCTGTGCACAATGCGATCACCAATGACAGCGAAGTCGCTAACCAAAGAGAAAAAATCTTCCATACTTAAAATCTGTCTATTAAAGAAAGTCCTTTGAGAGCACGTCTCTCTCTCTCTCTCTCGCTCGATTAGGGTTGTCAAAACAGCTCGTTGTTCGTGAATAGCTCGTGTTCGGCTCGTTAAGAAGCTCATGCTCAGCTGGTTCACTAAGCTCGTGTTCGGCTCGTTTTGGCTCGAAATACTACTAATCAATATATATACATACATACATACATACATATATATATATATATATA
>JXCR01146682.1:419338-430359 GCA_002079205.1 Phalaenopsis hybrid cultivar
CTCTCTCTCTCTCTCTCTCTCTCTCTCTCCGATGAGTATCATTTTTAAAACATTCAATTGACTATAAGGCTACAAAGATTTATAATCAATTATAAGTATTAATTAAGAAAATAAAATAAAAAATATTAAATTAGATTCAAATGATGTTTTAAATCTTGCCTCAATTCTTAACATCTTATGGTACATGATTAAGGTTGTCAAAATGATTTTTTGTTCGTGAACGGCTCATGTTCGGCTCGCTAAGCAAACGAGTCAAACACAAACACACTTTTTGAGCTCGAAATATAAATGAGCTGAACACGAGCGAGCATGGCCCCTCTGTAGTGTCGGTCAAGGAAGCTTCATGGTTGTCGTCTTCGTTGGCCCCTCTTCATCGACATCGATGCCTTTGGCAATCAGACCCTGTTGACACTCGCAATCGCACCTGTGCCAGGCCCGAGAGCCAGGGCTCTCTAGCAAGGTTTTTTTAGCGTCTACGCCTCAGGACCCTCATATGAGTCCACTTGATCGGCCGACACAAGTTCAAGTTTCAACCACTTCTCCTTCTTTATAATCTTTTTCCTCCTTACAAAGATAGGAATCTGAAAGCCCTCCCTAACCAGAAGTTCATGATCCACATCATCTCGGCTTGTATCGTCAGCCATGGTGTTCCTTGGCTATTTGAGGAGAACTAGCAACAAAAATTGCAAATGACAATCCTATGGTTCTATTTATGGGGCTCACTGGGCACGAAATCCGAAAAAATGTTAAGTATCGAATTAATTTCTCAATTTTTTTGTGCCATTAATTATTTAATAGTTTTCCTATCATTATCGTAGTTGTCATTATCAAGGAGAATGAAAACTCAGAAAACTAATATTTATGCACCGAAACTACAAGCACAGATCTCAAAGCCATCAAATGACCAGGGATGGCGGCTGAAGCAATAGGCTGAAGAAGCATGATTTGAATCAGCCATACGATGATTGATTATTTAATTAATTCGACCGACATGTAATATCGACATATCCAATCAGCAGACCACACTTGCAGGCCCATCCGTCTAAGCTTCTTGCAAGGACGCCTGGTTACAAATAGTCGACCAGCCGGGTTTACCCCGATAGGGTCAATCATCACAAGACTAGTCGCCCGAGCTGACTGAACTCAAATAAGTTGACCCGTCGATAACCTTTGTATTACACTCAAACTGTAACACAGATTCTTTATTAAATCAACACATCAATTTATCATTAAAGACGGTTTCCATAATCATTTCTTCTGTAATTGTACGAATATATCTCTATAAATAGGAGGTCTGAAAGTGAATAAGTGAACTTTTCCCCAATTTTCTCTTCTGAGAATTCTCTAACCGCTCCACCATCTCTCTCCTTCTCTTGGCTCTAACTCTCGAGGCGTGTATTTCCAAAAGACCTTTTAAGATCCAACACAAAAATTTTGAATTATTATAATAAAATGTGTGGAAATGATTTTTCAAATTATATGAAGGATCAACAACCCAAAGAAAGTTGCTCTAAGTAATAATAATAAAAGCTAATTGAACACGATCAAGTACGCATTAAAAATTGGAACATCATCAGTTCAAAATCTGATTGAACACGATCAAGTACGCATTAAAAATTTCTTATCTATTAAAAAAATGGTCTTTTATTTTTTTCTTAACCTCTTTTGTTATGAAAATTTGTGCATATTCAATCACACTATAGAATGCATAATCTCAAAACAGACCGCCCGGAGGAGCCGCCGCCGCTCATCCAACGGGCTAACCGTGGTAAACCTGATCCAAATGTCCTCAGCTTTCTCGTATCGCTGAGACTAGCCTTTGTCAACCGTTCAGATGCTCCCAACTGAATTCCATTTTACCGACGGCCCCAATGGCAATGGCGAAGCGATTCCTCTTCCGTATCAGTAAATTTTCCTTCTTTATCACTCGCTGCTATTCATTTCACTGGCTAACACAATCTGTCCATATACCTTTAGTCTCTATATCCTTCTCTTTGTTACCGTCGTCAAAGTTGAAACTTGGGTTTTGCTAAAAAGATCCTCTTTTTACCAGATTCCTTCATACGCTACGATGATAAAAGTGACACGTATCAGCATCTCCTAAAAGGCTTACTCTGTAGGCGCCTCTCGCAACGGCATCAAGGGGAGTATAAGAAGAAGGTGGGAGTTAGTGAGTTGCACGAGGATCCCACTCTGCAACATCCTGGATTGCCCAAGCCAGGTTTCGATCCGGAGGTTGTCAGAGAGAGCTGTGACGATGACAATTCAAGCTGGCGAAAGTTGAAGGTAGAATTTGCTTGGCTTTCTAAAGCTCTGGAACCGGCTTTGCAGCTTTACAAGTGGGCATCCACTGCAGGTCTTACTGTTATTAGTGTCTTTTATGTTTAGAACAGCTCCTTGTCACTTTGCGATAAGAATTACACGTTTCTCTATTAACATGAGCACCTTTTATATCGTTTAGATAACGAACTCTTATTAATTTGTATGTAATCTTCATGCCACTTCATTCTATCGGTTATTTATCTTTGAACGAAGCATACACCAAAATCTAAGTTTTAGAAATTGTCAGTTTGTTGATTTTATGCTTGAAGTAAGTAAGCGGCAGGAAGTAAAAGTTCTGTGGGGTGAAGAAATCAAGCATGAATCTCGCTTTGATTTAATATCAGATGGCATGGAAGTTAGGGGATTCCCTTCATATGTTTATACGGCAAACTCACTGGTTGTACTAAGCGCACTTGTTATGATGCAGGAATTGGGGAAAAGCCGGTAATACCACCAAGTACAAGAACTCTCTTTGAGATCCTTACAGACCTTCAAGCTAGTAAAGCTGGAATCCAAGAATGGAGTTTAAGTGACCTTACAGTTGGTCTGTACCTTATTCACCTGAGTCAAGCATCAGCTACAAAGGTTGAAGATTTCAAGGGTGTCCAGATTCAATCCGAGTCTGTGGTAATTTCCCAGCTTTTTTCTACTACAGAAAAGAGGTTTTTTTTACCTAGCCAGTATCCGATCTCTGAAGGCATTGCCATTTCACATGATGTAATTTGGAAAAATGCTATTTTGTCCACTTTTCTTTTGTTTAACATTCTACTTTGTTTAAAATATACATTAATATGCTAACTTTGCCTTACTGCCCAGGTTCAAGAACTCATTTACCATCTTGAGCTGGCTAAGGGATGTTATAGAGATAGCACATCAAGCATTGCACGACAATGCATGCTTCGAGAAAGGAACATTCTGAAGTTTGTGAAAGATTCCAGTTTATTACGCCCTGGATACTATATTGGTGTAGATACTAGAAATAAATTAGTAATACTTGCAATTCGTGGTACTCACACTGTGTATGACCTTATAACTAATCTGGTTGCTTCAAGTGATCAAAATGTGTCATTTGATGGCTTTTCTACTCATTTTGGAACTGCTGAGGCTGCTCGCTGGTATCTACACCATGAAATGGGAGCCATTAGAAAGCTCCTAGTGAAGCACAGAGTAAATCCTGTTGTTTTAAGATGGTTGCTTTTGTTTATTCTCTCTTTTTATTTAGATAATTAGTATTTCATAACTATTTTTCATATTTGAAAAAAATTCTTGGACAGGATTTTAGGTTGAGGCTAGTTGGACATTCTCTTGGAGGTGCAGCTGCTGCATTGCTTGCTATCATGCTACGAAGAAAGCCGGCTAAGGAACTTGGGTTCAGTCCTGACATTATCTCTGCTGTTGGATTTGGAACTCCGCCTTGTGTATCGAAGGAGCTAGCTGAAAGCTGTGCTAGCTATGTCTCCACCGTAGTGTTGCAGGTGAGCTATTCTCTTTCTTTTTTCTTTCCTTTCACCATAAAAACTTTGAAGTGCTTCATTCAGTCTCCATTCTTGTAAAGTATCCTTTACTTATTTATTCTTTTCAGGATGATATAATTCCAAGGTTAAGTGTAGCTTCGCTTGGTAGATTGCGTAATGAGATTCTTGAAACTGATTGGTAAGTAAGTTATTCTTTCAACGAATATATCTTTTATCCTCATATGGGAATCCAATTATATCTATTTTTTGGTTTTCTTTTTTTTGCCTCAGTTGAGTAACTTTGCTGTCAATAATCGTCTTGTAGATTGGGTTTGTTTAGAGGATACTTTTGCTGTCAGCTAAATTTAGTAAACAGTGTAGGCCAGACAAAAACTTTGTTTATTCATTTTAGAATTTAATTTATTAAATACATCTTCAATGGTTTATTCATTTCAGCTGTTTTAAATTATATTTTCCTGGTAGCTACAATATAACATTAACCCTCAATCTTGGACATCCAGGCTAGGGGCTGGTAGCAATGCTCATTAGAAAAACAAAATGCCTCGTTAAAAAAATAATCATAATAATAGTGATTTTGTCATAATAGAGCTTGATGATGACTAAAAAAAAGTGTGGGCTAATGATTGAAAGAACTGCATACTAGTGGTTGGTCATAAAGAGGATTTATACAAGCAACATATGTGAAATTCGAGACAACCTAAATACTGCATCAGAAACCCCTTAAATAGAATGAAATTAAATTTTGAAACATATAAATACCTTTTAGCATAGTTGCTGGTTCTTGCAACTCTGCAGTTGTGCAGGTATTAGAACTCTATTCGGATGGGTGTGAATTCAATGTGCTAAAATGACAAAGGTTCTAGTACTCTAGTCTATCAACATCTGTAAGCTTGGAGGGTGTGAGATGCTTTAGGAGACAACATCAAAAAGAACAGTAATGTGAAGAGACGAGAGTTGTAAGTGGTTCGGTCGTATTTGCAACATTCGCTGAAAGAAATCTTCCTTATTTTTGTACTTTTCCCTTTCTCCTCAAAATCATCATCCTCCCCCATTTTACAAGGTCCTATGCTTCATTCTCTACCTCTATATTTCATAGTTGACATGACCATCATTTGACATAAATCGTAAGAAATGGAATATAGATTATGGATTTAAGGCTTCAGGACCTGTCATTGTCGGTTGTCATGGAGACCTTCAATTGCTTAGTTTGGACTGTCCACAAGGGTGTTGGCTAGGACTGGTGCCGAGCGGAGGTTTTAATAGTTCATGACAGAAGATTGTTGGGGTTTATCGGCCTGCTCAATCTAATCGAGTGCAAATTAATAATTATAATGATAGGTGGATGCCTAGATGGTTTTGATTGAGCGTGAGAATCAAGGTATCATGATTAGGAAACAAATTATTTCAATAATATTAAAAATATGTATAAAGTAGTGATGCCTTATTAGAGGGATAGCTTGATTTTATTGTTAGATTCAACTATTTTGTCATGATTTTGATTTGTTAATATTTGTGAAAGGCTCTAAAAACACACTTTTATTTCCCTCTTCAATGCATCTCTTCACAATTGGATCATTACATTTTTTTTTTCAATAAAATATTTGTTCCTTACCCATCTCAATTAAGTTTAATGGTCTATAGTACCCAAACTCAATAATAAATTCATCACCATTCTTAACTTTATCTTAGCAAGTTGGAGTTGACATTTTTGTAGAAAATAAATCAATAGAAAAACTCTCAAGAGTCTTCTCTTTCATTTGTGCAGAAGGGAAGACATATACATCTCTCTTTAGCATTATAAAATAGGAATAAAATTAAAAAAGGGGGGAAAATTAATAGGGGCTAAAAATCCTTTAGGAAAGCTTATGGATTACAATCCGAAGATCATATAGAGACAGATTTAATTGTCCAAAATTTTGTTTTGTATGTCTCAAGTCTTTCGCTATAATTGGAGCAGAAATTTAATACTCTTTCTCAAATTGGATTATAGAGATGTACCATTCCAAGTTTGCTTAAGATGTTTTTAAATATGGGGCTACGAATTCCTTTGGTGAATATGTTGGTCTGTTGATTTTTTCTTATATTGCTCTAATCTGCATTGATTCTTTTTTCAAAGTATTATTTTTGTCATGGTTCAGTTGGAGTTTTACCCGGCTTGTACTTTGTATTCTTAGTTTCTTTTAGTTGTTCAATAACATATTTTTATTAGGAGAGAGACATAAAAGGGCCATTGATTTCTAGTAGTATGGTGTTCCACAATCATGTCATAATCATGAAATCAATTTCTTCCCAAGTAACAACTTTGAGAGTTTGGGCTTTGGAGGTCGATCCACAAAGTATTGCACTCATAATTTATCTAATATATTTATTTGTATTTATGCTTTTTTGTTTTACCATCATAATCTCAAAATCTCATTTAAGTGATATCAAATTTAATTGACCATAACTTTTATGTTATTCTGATATTCATAAGCAATATCTAATTAATTGTCGCTTTCTAAATTATAACATTCAATCTTCATGATTCTTTTATTGCATAATAATTATAAGACATTTGTTCATTAATTGATCATCTTTAAAACCATATGCAACACCTAGCAATAATAAATAGAAAATGAGGATTCATAAAGCTGGCTCCAAATAAGATGAAGCACTAGAAGTCTTGTATTTTTGTCTTGTTCTTTTTATGCGTAGGCCTTTGGGTTATGGGGAAAAAAATTCTTTCAGTAGTCCTATTTATATTAATATATAGATATTCGCTTTTGAAGATTATCTTTGCACTTATAACTATTTACATTATTATATAGATCTTCACTTTTGAAGATTATCTTTGCACTTATAAACAAATGCAACATTTTTTTAATACAATTTGTGTTCATAATTTGGCCTGAAGATTCCCAAGTAAACCAGCGTAGTTAAGAGCTGGGAGAGTAAACTATAGCAGCAGAATTAGGAACAGAAAAAACAGAAGAAGGATTACAAATAAACCATAATTCATATCTCTTAAACATAAACAATATAATTATAAACATATTTATTTTCTTCTAATTGCCCAACAATAGATTTATTGAATCATGCAATGCACATTGGCTTTATGCACTCAGTTTTTACCTCATTCATGGAGAAGTGAAATCAATTCTACAGTTACCCATAGAATTTACATTCAGCACATATGATGTAATTACTGAAGCTGCAGTTTTTAGAATTATAAACTTACACTTGAAAAAAATGATTCCTTCAAGGAATTATCCACGTCTGTAGCTCCCGTAGTACCAGAAAATGTTTTCATTTTAGGAAGGTTTACATACCTACAACTCTACTCCTAAGTATTTACATATCTAACACCTAAACTTCAATTTTTTGCATGCATGGCACCTAAACTGTGAATAAAAAAGTGTGTTTCACTTTTTAGAAATGGTGAATTTTATAAATGTAAAAAGTAAAAGTTACATGATAGATATGTAAATACATAGGAATTTTGGTGTTATGCATGTAAATGTCCCTTTATTTTGTTGATTTCATGCTCAAAGTAATGCCTTCATTGTACAAAAGATGTTTGATTTGTACATTTGATTTGAATATTTTTACTATTCTTTGCATTCCTTTTCTCTAGGCTTATTTTCTTTCCTTTATGGGAGTTATTTATTTTGCTGCAGGATGACTATTTTAGAGAAGGAAGACTGGAAAGTAATTGCAGAACTGGTTACAAATGCAAAACATGTTGTTTCTTCGGTTCAAGATGTAGCTCGGAAACTTGCAGCTTATGCAACAAAGTTTAGGAAAGTTTCAAATTCCTCTGGTAAGTAATGGAAATCTCATGCAGATATTAGATTTATATTGACTTCTAAACTGTGAGTAAATATTCTAAATAAAAAATAAATAATGTATATGAATCATTAAAATTGTTGAGATGAATTCTTATAGTTGGATAAAACAATGCAGTTGGAGGAGGTGATGAAACTTTGATTAGGGGGTTGGTTTTACTAGTGAAACGTTGAGGAAGATGCTTTTGCTAAATAGTCATGTAGTTGAACTTGTGCTTCCATTTAATACAATATGTTGAGCCCAATTCCTATGTATTTACATCTCTAACACCTAAACTTTGCTTTTTACATTTATGCCACCCAAATCTTTGATACCACATAAAAAATGCCACTACTTTAGCTTGTTCCTAGTGAAATCCACCTTTTTCTTGCAAAGATAAGGAGGCTTATATGTAAAAATTGAAGCTTTGGTGTTAAATATGTTAATGCATGGGAATTGAGTGTGATCTATGGTAATGTCACTCTGGCCTTCATTTCAGCTTTGCTCTTAAACATGTACAAAACCTCAACCATGTAAAGTTATTTATTTTTTCATTCTGGGACATTATTTGCTTTGTATTTGCAGAAATTTCCCAGATAAAAGAGTCAATTCACCAAGAAACAAAAGCTGTTGATAGTGCCATTGATAAACAGAACGATAGGATTTTGGAGGAGCTATACTTGCCTGGGACCCAATATTTCTTGAGAAGGGAGATGGATAAAGGCAGCTCAGATGATATAGTTAATGATAGGAGCAAAGAATTTTACACTCTGTGGAGGAGGAATTCAGGAGAGCATTTTCGAAGGATTTTGCTTTCTGGCAACTTGATATCAGATCATAAATGCGAAAATCACTATTATGCTCTCAGGGATGTGCTCAAAGGCCTGCCAGTTTCTGATAGGAGGACAGTCTTTTGAATTTGATTTTCCTTGATTCATATTAATAAATCAAACCCTTACTTTTCATAGTTATTTTATTTTATTTTATTTTATTTATTTTTATATTTGTTAGTTTAGCACATCAATTTTGATTTTTTTATTTGTTTAAGATTTAGAGAGATGGAAATAATAAAAGGAATTATGAGGTGATAAATTTTCTCATAGTGAATGTGTTTGCATGCAAGTGGTTGGCATCCTCGGTGTAAGACGCCTTAGGTCGGGAGTCCGAGTTCCCTCTAGCACAGTTGGTTTTAAAGAGTGATACTCGAATTGTTAGACACATTAGTGGTTGGAGGCTCGTATAATAGCCTCTCGTCATTTCTTTAAAAAACAGAAATATTATTTTATGAGGAATTTATATAAGACATGTATATATATAATATATAAATGTGGGAAATATAAGGAACAAATATACCATTAATAATCTATGTGATGTATTTGAAATTTATTAAAATTTCAGCCTGCATTTTCTTCATTTCAAACAAAATATTAATATTTTTTAAAACCCATATATTTGAAATATTTTACTTTTTTTTTTTACTTAAAACAAAAACAACCTACACAAAAAACACTTTTTTATTTTTTAAAATGCTTATTGTGAGAACCAATTCAAAGAGAAACAAGCTGGCTTTAGCCAGCGTTCTACATGAATGCTGCCTGCCTTCTCCCTCGCTCTTCTCTTGCAGCGAAGACCAACATTGGTCAGCTAAAGCTTCTTCTTCCTTCTTTACTACAGAAATGTTCTTCCAAGGACGTTGGATCTCTGTACGCAGCCATGATGAAGAACAATTTTCTCCACGACTCCTTCATCATCAACCAATTTTTAGCTGCATGCAGCCGGCTCCATCAAATTTACCACGCCTCCCTCGCATTCACCCAAATTGCAGAACCCAATATCTTCGTCTACAATGCAATGATTGGTTGTTTTATAAACTGTTCTGCACCACTTGATGCCCTCCAGCTGTTTGTAGAAATGCGTAAGCAACAACACCAGCCCACCTGTCATACCTTCTCCCACATCATCAAAGCCTGTATACAGGTCCCAACTTTTGGATTCGGTGAAGCCGTTCATGGCCAGGTTAGAAAAAGTGGCTTAGTCTGTCATCTCATTCTACAGACCGGGTTGATTGATTTCTACTCTATCTTGCACAGAATAGAAGATGCAAGGAAAGTGTTTGAAGAAATAATCATTAAAGATGACTTCGCATGGAACACGATGATATTTGGATACACCCTCCTTGGAGATTTAAATGCCGCGCGTAAACTGTTTGATCAAATGCCTGAGAGGAATACAGTGTCTTGGAACGCTATAATTGCAGGATATGCCAGGTTGGGGGATGTAGAGAAAGCGGCATCTCTCTTTAAGCAGATGCCAAGAAAGAATTTGATCTCATGGACAAGCATGATTTCTTGTTATTCTCAAAACAGGCTATTCAAAGAAGCTCTGGANAAACTAGTAAACAGTGTAGGCCAGACATAAACTTTGTTTATTCATTTTTGAATTTAATTTATTAAATACATCTTCAATGGTTTATTCGTTTCAGCTGTTTTAAATTATATTTTACTGGTAGCTACAATATAACATTAACCCTCAATCTTGGACATCCAGGCTAGGGGCTAGTAGCAATGCTCATTAGAAAAACAAAATGCCTCGTTAAAACAATACTCATAATAATAGTAATTTTGTCATAATAGAGTTTGATGATGACTAAAAAAAAAGTGTGGGCTAATGATTGAAAGAACTGCAATAATAGTGGTTGGTCATAAAGAGGATTTATACAAGCAACGTATGNATCATAATAATAGTAATTTTGTCATAATAGAGTTTGATGATGACTAAAAAAAAACTGTGGGCTAATGATTGAAAGAACTGCAATAATAGTGGTTGGTCATAAAGAGGATTTATACAAGCAACGTATGTGAAATTCGAGACAACCTAAATACTGCATCAGAAACCCCTTAAATAGAATGAAATTAAATTTTTAAACATCAAAATACCTTTTAGCATAGTTGCTGGTTTTTGCAACTCTGCAGTTAAGTGTGCCGGTATTAGAACTCTATTCGGATGGGTGTGAATTCAAGGTGCTAAAATGACAAAGGTTCTAGTACTCTAGTCTATCAACATCTGTAAGCTTGGTGGGTGTGAGATGCTTTAGGAGAGAACATAAAAAAGAACAGTAATGTGAAGAGACGAGAGTTGTGAGTGGTTCGGTTGTATTTGCAACATTCGCTGAAAGAAATCTTCCCTATTTTTGTGCTTTTCCCTTTCTCCTCAAAATCATCATCCTCCCCCATTTTTCAAGGTCCTATGCTTCATTCTCTACCTCTTTATTTCATAGTTGACATGACCATCATTTGACATAAATCATAAGAAATGGAATATAGATTATGGATTTAAGGCTTCAGGACCTGTCATTGTCGGTTGTCATGGAGACCTTCAATTGCTTAGTTTGGACTGTCCACAAGGGTGTTGGCTAGGACT
>JXCR01146682.1:436512-473329 GCA_002079205.1 Phalaenopsis hybrid cultivar
GGTTCGTGTTCGGCTCGTTCGTTAAGAAACGAACACGAGCTTATTTCAAACAAACTAAATTTTAAACGAACCGAACACGAACACAAGCTTTGTTCGTTCGTGTTCGGTTCGTTTACACCCCTAGTCTTGAGAGAATTTTGTTGCTGCCTATGCGGAGTGTTCGAAGTGAATCGCTACCGGGATGATTTTTGCCTTACCCTTGCCGGATCTTGTTGCCATCAAGTAAGGAACCATCTTCGTAGCATTGACACTAATTTTAATGCTTTGTGTTGAATTGTCAAACGGTTGCTTTAACTGGAAGGAATCTTTGTTTTATTAGCCGTTCGTTCTCTTTGAGATTCCCGCCGGTAATTCTGGTGTATATATCATAATACAAGATTTGCTTCATTTAAAGTATAATTTTATTTTTAAGAAGACATTGTCGCCGGCAGAGAGGAAAAAAAGTTATTTGCTTGATTTGGAAACGCCTTTTACACTGATAAAAGAAGCCCATTTGATCGTGCATGTCGTTGATCTCAATCTGATAAACTCTCGTACAGTTTTATTGACTCATGTGTTTCTATATCACAAAAAATAGTAAGTGATCTCTAAAAGCTTCTAGAATTTGTTGTTTCATGCTTGTTGTGCATACAAATAACAATCTCCTATGCTGTCCTTTCGATTCTTGCATTTTGAGCCTCCTCACTATTTGGGGTTCGAATATTCTTTGGTTTTTAATGGATTTTATGATGTACTGCTTCTAAATTTACTGATTTTTCAATTGGAAATTGGGGAATCAAACTTGGTTCTTTGAGAAATTAAGCACATATCCAAGGCTAGCAAGGGATATTATGTGAATTCTCCTTTGGAGTTAAAAAATTCTCCAAGGTTATTAATCACATCTTCGATTGAAAACCCCCTTCTACTAGACTCCATTTGTTTGAGGTCGATAGGGAAACTGAAATTCTAGAAAGAGGGACTCTTTATGGAGGGAGAGAGGGCTCACTATACAGCCAATTGAACTTATGCTTCTCTTTATTGATCTCTTTGCAACTTTGTCTGTGAATAAATGTTTGTTATGTTTTACCTACTGCATTCTACCTTGATTTACTATTCTTGCTAATGGAGAGAGTGATATTGGTATAGTCATATATGGGCTTTACAATGTTTATCAATATCTACGGACACATTTATTGTTCCACACTTGAAATCCTTTTTTTTAAAAAAACTTTTGTGCTTTGTCGTTTGGGTTCTGTTTTCAAGGATAAATATTTGATTTCTAACTTCTATGAATTGCTTAAATCTGAAATTGTAGAATAATCTCGGTTTCATAAGAACTTGAGCACATATCGAAGGTTTGCAAGAGACATTGTGTTCTTGTTGAGCTCAAAAACTGTGCAATATTTAATTCATCTCTACATTTATTGGCCTTCTAACAATTTTAATTTGTTGGAGGTCAAGAAAGAAATGAAAAATTCATTGTGTTTGAGAGCATATATTGAAGGCTCGCAAGCTATATTATGTTAGCCCACCTGTAGAGCTAAATTATAAAATTTTCTATGACATTGCATATATAGATCAAAATTATGTAATGCTAAATTATTGAAATGGCTTAATTAGAGTGCTGTAATCAAAATTCGAACGATTGTTTGAGTTTTTTATATAAAATTATTAAAAAATGACTTTATAAATCTAAATAAATAAGCAATAGAATAAATTGAAATTAATATTTTACTAGATTATATAAACTTAATAAAATAATGAAAGATTTACATGCATAAGACTCAATTCTACATGAGAGTTTATCACCCAAATTTATATGTTTAGCACCCAAATTTCAAATTTATATGAACATACAAATTTTTCTCCTTTATTACTGTATGTGAAATTTATATGTTAACACCCAGATTTCAAATTTTACATATATAACACCTTTCTAGACCCAATCTGGTAGGGACTAGGGCAACGGATGATAAAGTGTTATTTCAAGAGGGGCAAAATTGATATTTCAGTAGGGACAAAAAATCAAATTGCTCTCTCATAAAATTAAAAATTTGAATTTGAGGGGCGCAATTGCCCTTTTTGGACTCTTCCTGTGTTCGCTCCTGCATTTTGGTATGAAATTATGATATGTTTCTAGTTAGTCAAATTTTAAATAGCATATCGTTTAAGTATGAAGCATTTAACAAGTTAATTGTTGAACAACAAACGAGCTTGTTCGAAAACTAGACTATGTGCAACTTTGGTTCATATAACCTTCGAGTTTAAAAATAATGTTCAAACTTGTTTGTTTTTTAATTTGAAAAAACATTATCGAGTTTTAATTGTGTCAAAAGTTCGAGATGTTCATCAACTGCATTTATTCATTTAATAAATCTTAATAGCCATTTACCGCCCAATACTTGAGGTTTTAGATAGCCACTTTGAAACACCAAATTAGATATCTGCTGACCATTAGATTACAGCAATGCATTTCTTTCCTAGAGATTTTATTTGCCTTCTTCCTCTCGCTCTACCCTCAACTATCTCTCAATCAGCGGAGCATGGAATAGTTACTGTGTTTATATTATCTGTCAGATATACTTAATCATGTTTTCCTATTTTGTTGAACTCATATATTTTAAATTTTGAAACCTAAGAAGCTTAATGTGATGAACCTAATAATGATTTGCATGTTTTTAAGCATCACAGTAAATGGCAAATCCCAAAGTTTTCTTCGACATTCTAATAGGAAAGGCAAAAGCCGGCCGCATTGTTATGGAGCTGTTTGCCGACATTGTTCCAAAAACCGCAGAGAATTTCCGTTGCCTCTGCACTGGAGAGAAGGGGATTGGCAGATCAGGGAAACCCCTGCACTACAAAGGATCAACATTCCACCGAATCATTCCCGATTTTATGTGTCAAGGTGGGGATTTCACCAGAGGCAATGGCACTGGCGGCGAATCCATCTATGGGGACAAGTTTGCTGATGAGAACTTTAAGAAGAAGCACACGGGGCCTGGTGTTCTCTCCATGGCCAATGCTGGTCCAGGCACTAATGGCTCCCAGTTTTTTATCTGTACTGCAAAGACGGCATGGCTGGATGGGAGGCATGTTGTATTTGGTGAGGTTGTTGATGGATATAATGTTGTTCAGGCAATGGAGAAGGAAGGATCTCAATCCGGAAGGACTGCTTCACCTGTGGTGATTGAAGATTACGGGCAGATCTTGGAGAGTTAAGATGTGTTTAGCTGATTTAAGTCTGAGGAATGCTGTCGAGATATGTTAATTCTTACCTAACATTTTCAGGCTTTTGTTTTCCTCAAATAATACATAGAGACTTTTGTTCTTTCAGTTCTCAAATTCTCCTATTGTTATTGGGATTTAGAAGCTTCATTTAGATTATGGTTTCTTGCCTGCTTTAGGGTTGTAAATGAGTCAAGTCGAGTCGTGAATCAGATTGAGCTCAGCTTGATATGTGGCTTTTGAACTATGCTCATGAGGTTTTGAGCCTAGTTTAAGTTAGCCCCAACTCGATTTGTTAGCTCGTGAGCTGGTTTATTTTAAAAATATTAATATTAAATAAATTCAAAGTATATTCAAGTCTTTCTTTTTAAACTATCAATAATATTTAAAAAATAATAATTTATATTTTATATTAAATAATTTTTAATTCTCTCTTCTAATTACTCATTTTATTGTAACATTCTGAAATTAATTTTATTCTTTTATAATAAAAAAATCAGCTTAAACTTGAAAACTTAAGCTTGAGCTTGAATTTAATAAAATTAACCAAGTTCATGCCGAGAGTGGCTCGTGCTGGGCTTGACTTGTATACACCCTTGACCTTTATTTATGATTTTATTCTATATTTTTAATAAAAAAAAGGAAGATTTAGATGCGTATTGTTCGATTCTTATATATTTACATATCTAACATGTATACTTCAATTTTTACATACAGACCACCTTTACCAATACTGACCCCTAGTAAAGTTTAGGTGTTATATATGTGAATACATAAGAACTGAACTTTAGCTGTGGCAGAAACAGAACATATTAGACATACTACCATTGAACCTTTCAAGTTTCATATGACCAAATAATTCAAACAATAACGAAATTATTTGTTCAGATGAAGGGTGCGAAGTATCAGATGCAACAAATTCGTGAACCAGCCCATCAATCTCAGTCCAACTACANTTTAGGTCGTGCCGGGCTTATTGAAGAAGCTGAGGATTTGATCAAGAACATGCCCATAGAGCCTGCTGCCAGCNTGCCGGGCTTATTGAAGAAGCTGAGGATTTGATCAAGAACATGCCCATAGAGCCTGCTGCCAGCGTTTGGGGGGCACTGTTGGGAGCTTGTAGGATCCATAAGCACGAAGAACTAGCAGAGAAAGTGGCTGATAAGCTTTTTGTGTTGGAGCATGATATGGCTGACACACATGTGCTGCTCTCAAACATATATGGCGCATCTGAAATGTGGGAGATGGTGAAGAAAAGTAGGGAAAAAATGAATGATAGGAAATTGCAGAAAACGTTTGGTTACAGCTCGATCGAGATTGATAAGAAAGTTTACATTTTTGGTGTTTGTGACAGTTTAAAATCCTGGGATTCAGGAATTGCAGCGGTTTGGTGTGTTCTTAGCATTCATATGAAGGAACTTGGTTTGGAAGAATACAAGTTTGAAGGATGAAATGAAGGAAAGAAACCTTTGCTGTTGGAAAGAGGAGCCATAATGTTGCANCTTGGTTACAGCTCGATCGAGATTGATAAGAAAGTTTACATTTTTGGTGTCTGTGACAGTTTAAAATCCTGTGATTCAGGAATTGCAGCGGTTTGGTGTGTTCTTAGCATTCATATGAAAGAACTTGGTTTGGGAGAATACAAGTTTGAAGGATGAAATGAAGGAAAGAAACCTTTGCTGTTGGAAAGAGGAGCCATAATGTTGCATGTGAAGCAGGAGACAGTGCTGCATAAACAATAGGCGACAAAGGTACAAATTGGGTGAGCATCAAGAGAATTTATTTATTTATTTGATTATTTTGGCTTTCTTAGTAAAATTTTTTTGAAATAAGNTAGGAGACAGTGCTGCATAAACAATAGGCGACAAAGGTACAGATTAGGTGAGCATCAAGAGAATTTATTTATTTATTTGATTATTTTGGCTTTCTTAGTAAAATTTTTTTGAAATAAGGCCACATGGCAAAGATGTGGAATCTTGAATGTCTGGGATTTTATAATGGAAGGATGAAGTCCTTATTAGATTCTCTTACAGCTGCAATATTAAGAGATTGCAGAAACCCAGACATTCAAGATTATTTACTTGAGTAGGAGAATAGTGTGACTGAGATTCACTAGAAATTCTCATATTTTTAATAGAAAATCATCGTTCTAGAAACATTTCTGAGATTTTGATTAATTTTTTTTTAATTAAGATGAATTTTAAGAGGAAGATATACGTATAGATACCACTCAATTCTTATGTATTTACATATCCGACACATAAATTTCAATTTTTACATATATGCCATATTATCTGTGTATGAAAAGGTGTATGATAATATTTTTTTTGTAATATAAAAGATTTGGGTGGTATAAATGTAAAAAAAAAAAGTAGCTCATTTAGCATAGGATTTGGGTTAGGTAAATGCCCCATTGTAAAATTACTGAATTTATTTTAAGTTATATACGTCAAAATTTTTTTAATTATTTATAAGTGCAAAAATAACATTAATTTTGACATCATCATCCTCCTAATTATTTTAAAAAAATTTTCTATGCTGACTCCTGACGTAGCTCTACGTGCGGACCAAATTATTTCTAAGTTATTATCAGGTTATTTCTGGGTTATTTTTAATAATACCGAAATAACCAAAAAATATCCCATAAATAAAAACCGCGGGTTATTTTTGAGTTATTTGGTATTATTAAAAATAACCCATAAATAACCTGAAAATAACTTAGAAATAACTTAGTCAGGAGTCCGCTCAGAAAAAACGCTCCATTATCGTAAACTTTACGATCCAATTATTTGTAATCTGTTGGGTTGGAACTCGGCCCCAATAGCATCGTTAGCTGGACCGTTGGATTTCTAAATNCATTTCTCCTAATTTTGGATTTTCTAACCAATCCTGCAAGTGTATTCATTGATGGGGTTTGTTGCCGTTTTTTTGTTTTTTTTTTCTTTTGTTTTTGTGTTGATTTTTGGCGCATTGCATTGCACATCAAAAGTGAATTAAAACGTGCGGTTCTTAACCATGACCACCAATATGGATAGTATGACTATGATTAATATTGGATAGTATGGCTATGATTAATACCAAGTAGTGTTATAAAAATAATTCCGATTACTTTATGTAAAATGGGATTCATTTTATAAGGGCTGAAGGCTTGTAACATTATGATTTTTTATCATTTTGTAATTGTGGTTTATTTGAACGTTTTATGTGATGTTTGGAGGCAGGCGTTTGTCTTTCATGTTTAGAGAAAAAAATACATTTTTATGGATTGCCATGATTTAATTAGATAGTTCTGAATGCAGGGCATTGGGAGGCCATGGCGTTCAAAAGCTCGAAATTGCCTGTCTTTCTATATACCGCTCATGGCGGGCTTTCGCTACTCTCTGCAGTTACAGAAAAAAGTAGTAAAGAAAGTAGGTATTTGTGACTCTCTCTTCCTCTTTTGTTTTATGCTTTATTTTTTGAGTGTGATTTACGAACAAATCAGGAATCAACACTCCCACTTTTTCAGGATCATACCCATATACACCTCTTGATTTTAATGGATGACATTCCCATAATGACTGCCATTTCAATTTTAATCAATAGCTGCAAAAACAACCAGGCATGAAATATATAAATATGGGGATTATTATGGTATGGGGGATTGTTAGATGTTAAAAATGCTTATTCTTCTCTTATTTATTTTATTTTTTTAGTTTTAAAAATCTCCGTTATTTTAGTGTGAGAATATATTGATAAATCAACATTTATTTGGGAAAATTTGAGACCCTAATAGGAAACAAAAATCTAAGTGCGCTAATTAGGATCGAGGTAATAATGGCTTTAGCACCCTAACTTGAGAGGGGTGGTAACAACGGCTCAAACACCTCCTATAGCAATGGAAAATTATTCGGTGCGGATGAAATAAATGTCGTAGGTGTGGATTTTATTGTTGTATTGATTATAGCGGTTATCAAAATATAATAAAATCTGCATGTATTGACTCCTCACCTATAATATCTTGCAACAAAAAATTATTACACAGGCCTTATTGTTTGGGGCCATTAAATCATAACATAGTTGCCCTTTCTCAAGCTGACCACAATTAAATGCTAAAAGCCTTCACATGTTCATTAACTAAAAACCATCTTAAATCATCAATGTCAACGGCAACGATAAGACTATTGCCCAACACGAACACTTCCAAGTCAAAAAATTTACATTATCTCTTACCTCGCTACACCTCTCTCCGCCACCTTCAACAGATCCACGTCCAAATTCTCATTCATGGCCTCCAAGTCTCCGTCTTGCTTTGCTCAAAACTCGTCAGCTCCTACTTTGCTTCTGGCCACCCTCTCTATGCCAGGCAAGCTTTCGACCAAATGCCTGCCAAGAACCCTCAGTCATGGACCACCATGCTCTCTGGTTACCTCAACACAAAGAACTTCTCTGAGATATTAANAACGATTGAATGATCCTCAACCATTCTCAGAAACATCATTCGGCCTTCTTCCACAAGCCCTCCATGATTGCAGNAAACAAGCATGAAACAACAAATTCTAGAAGCTTTTAGAGATCACTTGCTATTTTTTGTGATATGGAAACACATGAGTCAATAAAAGTGTACAAGAGTTTATCAGATTGAGATCAACGACATGCACGATCAAATGGGCTTCTTTTATCAGTATAAAAGGCGTGTCCAAATCAAGCAAAGAATTTTTTTTCCTCTCAGCGGGCAACAATGTCTTCTTAAAAATAAAATTATACTTTAAATGAAGCAAATCTTGTATTCTAATATATACACCGGAATTAGTGGCAGGAATCTCAAAGAGAACAAACGGCTGAGAAAACAAAGATTCCTTCCAGTTAAAGCAACCATTCGACAATTCAACACCAAGCATTAAAAGTAGTGTCAGTGCTAGGAAGATGGTTCCTTACTTGATAGCAACAAGATCCGCCAAGGGTAAGACAAAAATCATCCCGGTAGCGAGTCACGTCGAATACTCCACATAGGCAGCAACAAAATTCGCTCAAGACTTTGCGAGAGAGGATCCGGCCGAGGGACGAACTGACCGAGACTCAAAGCTTGCAAGAACTGAGCCAAACAGTAAGCCACGACTGCCCCAACAAAAAAGTTTGACCCATCGGTCGACCGACCAACTGAAGTAATAGGTCTCGCAGAACCGATTGGTCAGACCTCTTGTCAAGACGACCGATCATATTTCGACCAACTAATTACCCTTTCAGCATCTACGGATTTCAGTCCGGCGACCGACACGATTGGTCACCCGCCAGCCAGCAGTATTTACTTAAACTCATGTCATTGTAAACTATAATTTTCTTCAACATTATGACGGTCATTGATTCAAATTATACACATTAAATCCATTAAGAGTGGTTACCATAACAGTTCTCACATTCCTAAATTTTACTAATTAACATCTTTAAATAGTCGATCCCAAGTAGCATGGGGGGAGAGGGGGTGCTCTCTAGTTTCCTCTAGAGGAAATTACCGTGTTCTCTTTCCCTCCCTCTCTCTCTCTCTCTCTCTCTCTCTCTCTCTCTCTTTCTTTCTCTTATCCCTTTCGATTCCAACTCNCTATCTTGAGATTATCCTTGAATACAGAACCCAAACGACAAAGCAAAAAAGGTTTAAAAAAAAAGGATTTCAAGAGTGGAACAATAAATGGGTCCGTAGATATGTGATAAACACTGTAAAGCCCATATATAACTAAACCAATATCACTCTCTCCATTAGCAAGAATAGTAAATCAAGGTAGAATGCAGTAGGTAAAACATAACAAACATTTATTCACAGACAAAGTTGCAAAGAGATCAATAAAGAGAAGCATAAGTTCAATTGGCTGTATAGTGAGCCCTCTCTCCCTCAATAAAGAGTCCCTCTTTCTAGAATTTCAATTTCCCTATCGACCTCCAACAAATGGAGTCTAGTAGAAGGGAGTTTTCAATCGAAGACGTGATTAATAACCTTGGAGACTTTTTTTTAATAACCAAGTTTGATTCCCCAATTTCCAATTAAGAAATTAGTAAACTTAGAAGCAGAACATCATAAAATCCATTAAAAATTAAAGAATATTAGAACCCCAAATAGTGAGAAGANGGTTTTCAATCGAAGATGAGATTAATAACCTTGGAGAAATTTTTTTTAATAACCAATTTCCAATTAAGAAATTATTAAACTTAGAAGCAGAACATCATAAAATCCATTAAAAATTAAAGAATATTAGAACCCCAAATAGTGAGAAGAGGCTCAAAATGCAAGAATCAAAAGGACAGCATAGGAGATTGTTATTTGTATGCACAACAAGCATGAAACAACAAATTCTAGAAGCTGTTAGAGATCACTTGCTATTTTTTTATGATATGGAAACAAATGAGTCAATAAAAGTGTACGAGAGTTTATCAGATTGAGATCAACGACATGCACAATCAAATGGGCTTCTTTTATCAGTGTAAAAGGCGTGTCCAAATCAAGCAAAGAAATTTTTTTCCTCTCAGCGGGCGACAATGTCTTCTTAAAAATAAAATTATACTTTAAATGAAGCAAATCTTGTATTCTAATATATAAACCAGAATTACCGGCAAGAATCTCAAAGAGAACGAACGGCTGAGAAAACAAAGATTCCTTCCAGTTAAAGCAACCGTTCGACAATTCAACACCAAGCATTAAAAGTAGTGTCAATGCTACGAAGATGGTTCCTTGATAGCAACAAGATCCGCCAAGGGTAAGACAAAAATCATCCCGGTAGCGAGTCACGTCGAATACTCCGCATAGGCAGCAACAAAATTCGCTCAAGACGTTGCGAGAGAGGATCTGGCCGAGGGACGAACTGACCGAGACTCAAAGCTTGTAAGAACTGAGCCAAACAGTAAGCCACAACTGCCCCAACAAAACAAGTTTACCCATCGGTCGACCGACCAACCGAAGTAATAGGTCTCGCAGAACCGATTGGTCAGACCTCTTGTCAAGACGACCGATCATATTTCAACCAACTAATTACCCTTTCAGCATATACGGATTTCAGTCCGGCGACCGACACAATTGGTCACCCTCCAGCTAGCAGTATTTGCTTAAACTCATGTCATCGTTAACTATAATTTTCTTCAACATTATGACGGTCATTGATTCAAATTATACACATTAAATCTATTAAGAGTGGTTATCATAACATTTCTCACATTCCTAAATTTTACTAATTAACATTTTTAAATAGTCGATGCCAAGTAGCATAGGGGGGAGAGGGGGTGCTCTCTAGTTTCCTCTAGAGGAAATTACCGTTCTCTTTCCCTCCCTCTCTCTCTCTCTCTTTCTTTCTCTTGTCCCTTTCGATTCCAACTCTTGGGGTGTGCTCACAATAAAGACAAGTTAGAATCCAACATATACAAATGTTCTTTGCTTCGGCAATTCAAAATTTTTTAAGAGGTGTCTAGATGATGCTTAAATAGCACAAACCATCTTCTTTTAGGTGCAAACAACTTTTTTTAGGGCCTTAGGGGCAACACAGCTCTTTTGCAAGCTTCAGATATTTCTTCAGGATGACAAGATTGTCACACCTAGGCATCAATTTATGTAGTTATTCTAGCTTCTAAGGTGTCTTTGATCACGCATGAGAGGATCAGGTGGCAGGCTGATTATTTGTCTTTCACTAGCTCATGCTAAACTAGCCAAGGTAGGGATTTTACTATTTCAATGTTAATAAATCCAATGAAAGAAACATTTTTCATCATATTTATTATTATTATTTGTCCAGAAATGAAAGTAAACAGTTCATGCAACTTCTCTTTATGAGATCAGCCAAAATCACTCAAAAGAGAATCGGCAGCAACTGAACGTTTATCTACTACTAGGTCGTTAGCCCAAAAAAAAAAAAGAAATTAAGAAAAGAAAAGGAAGGAGGGGAGAACTGCGGATCTGCCCAAAAATGCATAACAATGGTGCTAAAAACAAACCTAAATCTTCCGGCGTCGTTGAAAGTGCAAATCAAATGACTCTAATCCCAACTCTTGAATTTTAACCACTCCAAAACTGGCTACCTATGCGCCGAAATGCCGAAGAATCGAAACAAGTGTGAGTAGGAGGATAGCTGCGTGTAACGGGGACAGGTTTTTAAGATGGGGTTTTGCGATGCTAGGGTTTTCTTAAAGGGTTTTAGACGCAGCAGTGCCGTAGGATTTAGAAATCCAACGGTCCAGCTAACGATGCTATTGGGGCCGAGTTCNTAGCTATTCTAGCTTCTAAGGTGTCTTTGATCACGCATGAGAGGATCTGGTGGCAGGCTGATTATTTGTCTTTCACTAGTTCATGCTCAACTAGCCAAGATAAGGATCTTACCATTTCAATATTAATAAATCCAATGAACGAAACATTTTTCATCATATTTATTAGTATTATTTGTCCAGAAATGAAAATAAGCAGTTCATGCAACTTCTCTTCATGAGATCAGCCAAAATCACTCAAAAGAGGGTCGGCAGCAACTGAACGTTTATGAACTACTAGGTCGTTAGGAAAAAAAATTAAGAAAAAAAAAAGAAGGAAGGGAGAACTGCGGCGGATCTGCCAAAAAATGCATAACAATGGTGCTAAAAACAAACCTAAATCTCCCGGCGTCGTTGAAAGTGCAAATCAAATGACTCTAATCAGGTTCCACACAGCCCAACTCTTGATTTTTCACCACTCCAACACTGGCAACCTATGCGCCGAAATGCCGAAGAATCGAAACAAGTGTGAGCGGGACGATAGCTGCGTGGAACGGGGACAGGTTTTTAAGATGGGGTTTTGCGATGCTAGGGTTTTCTTAAAGGCTTTTAGACGCAGCAGTGCCGTAGGATTTAGAAATCCAACGGTCCAGCTAACGATGCTATTGGGGCCGATTTCCAACCCAACAGATTACAAATAATTCGATCGTAAAGTTTACAATAATCAGGATGATGATGTCAAAATTAATGTTATTTTTACACTTATAAATAATTTAAAAAATTTTAACGTATATAACTTAAAAATAAATTTAGTAATTTTACAATGGGGGCATTTACCTACATACCACCCAACTCCTATGCTAAATGAGCTACTTTTTTTTTTTACATTTATACCACCCAAATCTTTCATATTACAAAAAAAAAATATCATCATACACCTTTTCATAGACAGGTAAGATGGCATATATGTAAAAATTGAAATTTATGTGTCGAATATGTAAATACATAAGAATTGAGTGGTATCGATACGTATATCTTCCTCTTAAAATTCATCTTAATTAAAAAAAAATCAACCAAAATCTCAGAAATGTTTCTAGAACGATGATTTTCTATCAAAAATATGAGAATTTCTAGTGAATCTCAATCACACTATTCTCCTACTCAAGTAAATAATCTTGAATGTCTGGGTTTCTGCAATCTCTTAATATTGCAGCTGTAAGAGAATCTAATAAGGACTTCATCCTTCCATTATAAAACCCCAGACATTCAAGATTCCACATCTTTGCCAAGTGGCCTTATTTCAAAAAACTTTTACTAAGAAACCCAAAATAATCAAATAAATAAATAAATTCTCTTGATGCTCACCCAATTTGTACCTTTGGCGCCTATTGTTTATGCAGCACTGTCTCCCGCTTCACATTCAACATTATGGCTCCTCTTTCCAACAGCAAAGGTTTCTTTTCTTCATTTCATCCTTCAAACTTGTATTCTCCCAAACCAAGTTCTTTCATATGAATGCTAAGAACACACCAAACCGCTGCAATTCCTGAATCCCAGGATTTTAAACTGTCACAAACACCAAAAATGTAAAATTTCTTATCAATCTCGATCGAGCTGTAACCAAGCGTTTTCTGCAATTTCCTATCATTCAATTTTTCCCTACTCTTTTTCATCATCTCCCACATTTCAGATGCGCCATATATGTTTGAGAGCAGCACATGTGTGTCAGCCATATCATGCTCCAACACAAAAAGCTTATCAGCCACTTTCTCTGCTAGTTCTTCACGCTTATGGATCCTACAAGCTCCCAACAGTGCCCCCCAAACGCTGGCAGCAGGCTCTATGGACATGTTCTTGATCAAATCCTCAGCTTCTTCAATAAGCCCCGCGCGACCTAAGAGATCAACCATGCACGAATAGTGTTCATTTGTTGCAGTTAAGCCGTAGTCCCTGCTCATCGATTTGAAGTATTCAATCCCCTCGCGAACCCTTCCTGAGTGACTACAGGCAGACAAAAGCGAGATGAATGTTACAGAATTTGGCAAAACATTTGCCAAGTTCATCTCATGGAACATATCAAGCGCCCTTGAGCCCATACCATGCATTCCGAACGCTCCGATTATTGCGCTCCACGAAAATATATTCCGCTGCTGCATTCTACCAAACACCTTGTACGCAATTTCGATCGATCCGGCTTTAGCATACATATCCAGCAGTGCTGTGTGAGCCACGATATCGAGCTCGATTGCATGCCTGAAGATATATCCATGAATGCTCTTGCCTTGCCGTAGAGAACCCAAGTGCGAGCAGGCTAGAAAAACACTAGCGAGCGTGACTGCATTAGGTATAATTGATTCTTCTAACATTCCCTGGAAAATTTGAAGAGACTCGAAGGCTCTCCCACATTGAGCCAACCTTGCAACCATTGTACTCCATGATATAACATCCTTAGACGGCATTTCAACAAACAGATTATGGGCACAATCTATGAAGCCACTCTTCATATACATATCGAGAAGTGAGGTTTGCAGATATACAGTGGAAGCCATAACAGTGCTTTTGATGCAGAGGGAATGGATTGCACGNCGACAAACAGATTATGAGCACAATCTATGAAGCCACTCTTCATATACATATCAAGAAGTGAGGTTTGCAGATATACAGTGGAAGCCATAACAGTGCTTTTGATGCAGAGGGAATGGATTGCACGGCCTTGTCTTGCAGCGGCGAAATTTCCATAAGCCCTAGCGAGGCAGACAGCAGCGCAGGGATTTAGTTGCACGCCCAACTCTCTCATTCTATGGAAGGATTCCATAACCTGAAGATCCATGGAAGCCTTCGAATAGCCTTTCATCATAAGACCCCAACTGGTTGGAATCAGTAGGGGGGCTTGCTTGAATACNAGCACAATCTATGAAGCCACTCTTCATATACATATCGAGAAGTGAGGTTAGCAGATATACAGTGGAAGCCATAACAGTGCTTTTGATGCAGAGGGAATGGATTGCACGACCTTGTCTTGCAGCGGCGAAGTTTCCATAAGCCCTAGCGAGGCAAACAGCAGCACAGGGATTTAGTTGAACGCCCAACTCTCTCATTCTACGGAAGGATTCCATAACCTTAAGATCCAAGGAAGCCTTCGAATAGCCTTTCATCATAAGACCCCAACTGGTTGGAATCAGTAGGGGGGCTTGCTTGAATACTTTCTCTGCATCTTCCAAAGAACCCAATTCTTGGTACATATTGATGAGCGAAGGGGAGACATAACTATCTGTTTCCAGACCAAATTTAATGGCTTCAGAATGAATGGACGTCCCTTCCTTGAGAGAAAGCTTTGTGCATGCCCGAATGGTGAAGACCAAACTGTAGCTGTTTGGGCTATGCTTCTCAGCTCGATGGAGATGGTAAAGATTTAATATCTCAGAGAAGTTCTTTGTGTTGAGGTAACCAGAGAGCATGGTGGTCCATGACTGAGGGT
Source organism: Phalaenopsis hybrid cultivar (assembly GCA_002079205.1). Taxonomy (NCBI): domain Eukaryota; kingdom Viridiplantae; phylum Streptophyta; class Magnoliopsida; order Asparagales; family Orchidaceae; genus Phalaenopsis; species Phalaenopsis hybrid cultivar. Next base: position 451,391 of record JXCR01146682.1, read on the forward strand.
TCTTGGTAGGCATTTGGTCGAACGCTTGCCTGGCATAGAGAGGGTGGCCAGAAGCAAAGTAGGAGCTGACAAGTTTTGAGCAAAGCAAGACGGAGATTTGGAGGCCATGAATGAGAATTTGGACGTGGATCTGTTGAAGGTGGCGGAGAGAGGTGTAGCGAGGTAAGAGATAATGTAAATTTTTTGACTTGGAAGTGTTCGTGTTGGGCAATAGTCTTATCGTTGCCGTTGACATTTATGATTTAAGATGGTTTTTAGTTAATGAATATGTGAAGGCTTTTAGCATTTAATTGTGGTCAGCTTGAGAAAGGCCAACTTTGTTATGATTTAATGGCCCCAAACAATAGGACCTGTGTAATAATTTTTTGTTGCAAGATATTATCAGGTGCGGAATCAATACATGCAGATTTCATCATATTGTGATAACCGCTACAATCAATACAACAATAAAATCCACACCTACGACATTTATTTCATAGGCACCTAATAATTTTCCATTGCTATAGGGGGTGTTTGAGCCGTTGTTACCACCCCTCTCAAGTTAGAGGTGCTAAAGCCATTATTACCTCGATCCTAATTAGCGCACTTAGATTTTTGTTTCCTATTAGGGTCTCAAATTTTCCCAAATAAATGTTGATTTATCAATATATTCTCATACTAAAATAACGAGATTTTTAAAACTATAAAAAATAAAATAAATAAGAGAAGAATAAGCATTTTTAACATCTAAGAATCCCCTATACCATAATAATCCCCATATTTATATATTTCATGCCGAGTTGTTTTTGCAGCTATTGATTAAAATTAAAATGGCAGAGTCATTATATGGGAATGTCATCCATGAAAATCAAGAGGTGTATATGGGCATGATCCTGAAAAAGTGGGAGTGTTGAATCCTGATTTATTCGTAAATCACACTCAAAGAATAAAGCATAAAACAAAAATAAAAGAAGAGAGAATCACAAATACCTACTTTCTTTACTATTTTTTTCTGTAACTGCAGAGAGTAGCGAAAGCCCGCCATGAACGGTATACAGAAAGAAAGGCAATTTCGAGCTTTTGAACGCCATAGCCTCCCAATGCCCTGCATTCAGAACTATCTAATTAAATCATAGCAATCCATAAAAAATGTATTTTTTCTGCAAACATGAAAGACAGACGCCTGCCTCCAAACATCACATACAACGTTCAAATAAACCAAAATTACAAAATGATAAAAAATCATAATGTTACAAGCCTTCAGCCCTTATAAAATGAATCCCATTTTACATAAAGTAATCGGAATGCTTTTATAAAACTACTTGGTATTAATCATAGCCATACTATCCCATATTAATCATAGTCATATTATCCATATTGGTGGCCATGGTTAAGAACCGCACGTTTTAATTCACTTTTGATGTGCAATGCAATGCGCCAAAAATAAACACACAAAAACAAAAGAAAAAAAAAACAAAAAACCGCAACAAACCCCATCAATAAAGCACTTGCAGGATTGGTTAGAAAATCCAAAATTAGGAGAAATCAATACAACAATAAAGTTACAAATGTCAGCTCTTACAATTTTTAAGTCATAACGTTGAAAATTTATTTTCAAAAGACCACATGAAAGCTTTGTTTACATTCTCTCTTTTCATACAATCAAATTAACCAAGCCACTGCTGCGCCTGTCGCTCTCCCCCACCTCCGACGGAATGCCGTATGCTTATCTTCTCATGAGAGTATTTCTCTTGCAGCCATTCGAAAGCATTCATGTCAAGCTTGCCGGAAACCGATTTGCCCTGCTTCCTTCTAATCTGCTGCTCTTTTATGGAGGTCCAAAGCTTTTCAATGGCCTCTCTTTGCCGCAACGTGAATCTGTCGATGTGGTCAAAAGCATGTTTTGCAAGAATATCGATCACAGTTTGGCACCTGAGAAGAAAAAAATAATAGAATATAGTATATGCTCGTCATCATAATCCTGGAAAAACAGCTAGAACTTGTTATCAAGTTCTGTGAAGTTGAGCGTAAGAAAATACGAAAATTAATTTATGCAAATCAGAGTTAAGTGCTATACTGTAACAGCTAAATACAGGCTAAAGAGTATCTTAACAAAAACGGCTATGGAGATGCAAACTTTAATAAAATTAGATGACAGGTACGTGATGGAAGCTTAGAAAAACTATGACGCTGCACTAAGGGTACTCTGTGGACAATAACCATAAATATGTTTGTGATGATTGTAATTGAGTTGGAGATAGTATTGCTGCAACTTAAAGAGGCGGTTCGTGTTAAGATTGATTGTGAATGGAGTCAAATTGTGAAGACAATCCTCTTACTATTTACATGAGGCCATTTTAGTTCCAGATTCTATAAAAGTATCATATTAGTCTCAAAACTCTTTTAATGAGAGTTGAAATAGTCTTCATTGCAGATTATTTCAACTCGTAATAAAAGAGTAAAGACTAAATTGACATTTTATGAACTCTGGGACTCAAATGATCCATTGCAAAGAGCCGGTGAATCCTTTTGGCACTTTTATCATTGTGAATGTTTATAAAACTAAGATAAAATAACAAACATCTCCCAGGAGATAATTTTGACACTTTCATTATTTTGAATAATCATCATTGCCCTTAGCTCATAACCATAAAAAACGATCCAAGCTCTCCACATCTAATAACATTATAATATGATAAATTTTAATATCATTATTAAACATTTATCTGATCATTATTTTAATAACTAAATAATATATCTATAATTATAGATTCATATAATTATAGTTATATTTTGATAACTAATGTTATTTTAAATATTATAACAAGTCGATTTTGAACATAACGAGCCTAAATTTGCCTATAAAACGTGAAATTTAAAAATAACCTGTTAAATCGCCATATAACACGACTTTTTTTTTAAATAACCCGGTTAAAATCGAGTATAACACGTGAATTTTGAAAACTAACGCATTAAAATCAAGGCATAACACAGAGAATATTTCGCTGGACCGCGTGTTACAACGTAGAGAATATATCCTACGTGTTATACCGCAGACTAGAGAAGTGTTATAAGAGGTGTTATAACATGTGGGGAATAGTCCCTATGTGTTATACCGCGAGTCAGCGTTATAACACGTGGGGAATATTCCCTATGTGTTATACCACGGGTCAGCGTTATAACCTTGTTGACCTCATTTTTAATGAGGTCTTAATTTCCTACTCCCAGAACCCAAAATGTAGTCTTAGTAGTCTCTTGTTGACCATCCTAGCAAGACTAATAATGAAGCCCACCTCCTGTAGAGCTTCGAGCTACTTCTTGACTCATTTTTGTGAATAACTCGCATGAGTAATTTCAAGCACTCAACTTCTAGTTGCAAGGGCTAAACACCAACATGTAAAGGGTCTGAAAATGAGTTCCTACAGGATCAGACGGCCTTAGGTGAACCCTCTCTGACTCAGCAACGCATTCGCTACACCACGTACGAAGTTGACAAATTTTTGGCACAACAGTCGGAGAACTTTTCCGGACGACCTCGGATGACGAAAAGAACTGTGTCGTCTCCTTTGGAACGTTAATTTTAGCCAGGAATGACACATATATTGCTATGGTTACGCGTGCGTGTAAATGGTACAAAAATCAATGCATATTAAATTTAATTAAAAGAGATGAATTTAGGCTCAACCCGGGTTCGATTCAGGCTAGACATAGCCCAATTGTGTCGGGTTGGGCTGACAACCCAATTCATAATTTGAAATTTGAAATTTGAAAATTTAAATTATTCCGCCTAAACTCTTCTTAATTAAATTTAAATAAACATTATTATATTTTAATTTAACCAGCTGCTTGAATGAAAACCATTTAATTTCCCTCGTAACGACTATCTGGAGAGCAGACGCATACAAAATCTTCCCCTTTTATCGTTTTCAAGGGAAGAAACCCGCTGCACCGAGCTATCCGTCTTTTTCCCATCGCTCCCCAACTCCCCCTTTCGGATTTTCTCGCTTGCCTCTCTTCTCTGCAGGAGACTGCCCGATCCTACTTCCTGCTATCTCGCTCAGCTTCCTCAAGCAGAAGAAACCCGCTCGCGACTAAAACTCCTCTCCCGCTCATGACCGTATCTCTCCTCATCAAATAGGACGAAACTGCTCAATCAAAACCCCAGCAGCCCGCGTCTTCCTATTCCGGTCGTCCAAGTAGCAGGATTCCGAAGACTTTCTCTACCCTGAACAAACAGTACAGAGCCCCTTTCCATTTCCAATAATCTCAAAACAAGTTTCAATGGTTTATCTTGCTTCTTTTATTCCCACAACATTGCTAATCGATTTTTATTATTCATGGTAGTTATTCTAGGATGTTTGCAATTAGCTCATAATCTCCATTCACTTTGTAATTATTGACATGTGATGAGAAATTTCACATCCCCTAAGCCTATTCATATTTAATTAATTGGACTCACTATTCAATGCATGGAACTTTCAAAATCTGCCATGGGATGTTCAGTTGGTACTTGGGTATTGAAATCTTTCCCAAGTAAATTTGTTTTCCACTTATCTTGATTGACTTCTTTTAAATTTAATCGTGAAATATTTTCTTCCACCTTCAAAATTTAGGCTCCATGCTCTAATGCCATTGCTGAAAGCTTGTGTGAACTCATCTCTGATCTATATGGAACATTTTTACTTTATGCAAAAGGGAGTTCAATTTTATTTGAAACTGAGGAATATGTTGATGGATATGTTTATGAAGTTTACAGATATTAAGTTAGCTTGTGAATTATTTGATGAAATGCATTATCTTTTACAATACACATAAACTTTAATAATTGTAGGCCTCATTGCCGAATTGGAAGTTTCAGAATGACATAGATGTTGTTTTGAGTCTTATAAACTTGCGGTTTTGGAAGAATAAAATGCTGCTTTGGCCATGCATTCTTACTAATTTTGGAGAACTATAAACACTATTTTGATTATATGTTATTGTTAATTTTAAATGTTCCGTTGTTGGTTTATGTTTCAAGCACTTAAATACAATATTGTGAGGTTACAATGACCATTTACTTGCTGATTTTAAATGCCCCGTTGTTGGTTTTATGTTTCAAACACTTAAATGCAAACATTGTGAGGTTCTAATGACTATTTACTTGTTGATCTTAAATACTCATTTGTTAATTTCGTGCTTCGAGCACTCAAAAGGGAATACTACGAAACTCGAGATGATCATTATTGCAGGGCTTGAATGCTTCTTTGCGGGTCTATGTTCTTTTACTTCTGAATGCCTCCATTAGGGGCTGTTTTACCTGTTATTTGGTGGGTTTAAATATTACGATTTCTGGGGCTTTGTCTACTGATTCGCGTACTTTTTTAGAGTCTGTTTGTTAAATGATTTTGGAGAGTTCGCACACTATTTTGGACTGGATTTCCTAGCTGATTTTGGGACATTTAAGATTGATGCTTTGAGATTACATGAGAGCTGTTTGGGATATTTAAACTTACTGTTTTGGGGCTGATTTTGATAGCTTTGTCTACTGTTTTGGAGGCATTAAACTCATCATTTGCGGGGTTGTTTTAATCACTGTTTTGAGGCAGTTTGGTGGACTAATTTTAAGGCAATCTACGCACTGTTTTGGCGAGATTTTTTGTAGTCTTTAAGTGTTAATTTACATATGGTTTAGAATTGATTTTAGGGACCCCTTTTAGCCACTGTTTTGGGTTTCAATTGATTGTTATTTAAACGTTTTTTAGGTCGATCCACTCGTTGTTTTCCCCCTTTACTTTACTAGTTTTGGAAGTGTGTTTGTCTCATCCTTCTTTTGTTTTACTTCTTTTTTTACATGGTTAAGTAAAAAAAATGAGAATTTCTGATTTAATTACTTGGAAGATACTTAGAAATATTTGAGGATTAGTTGGAAAACACTTAATTGAGTGTAGATCATTTTAAATCACTTTAAGCACAAGTTAAAGTGTAAGTTTCCTAGAGGAGCACGCTCTATGTGAGAGCCTAGCCTCCTAGATTTTAGGAGCACATCATAGGTGAAAGTTCATCTACCTATTTTCAGTGTAAGCTTCCTAGATTTTAGGAGCACACCCTAGGAGAGAGCCCATCTACCTAATTTTCAGTATAGACTTCCTAGATTTTAGGAGCACATCCTAGGTGAGCGTTCATCCACCTAATTTTCGAATACATAATGAAACTAGACACCTAACCCTGATTCACAAACTGATTAAGACACTAGACATGAGGATGCACCGAGACGTAGTTCATGATTTCTTAATTAAATCAACAGTGAAATTTCCGCAATGACTTAACCTACAATGAAACCCAGTGCACCGGGATCTAAGCTTAGATATTACACTCAAATCCTCTTGGCAATTGGGAAAATTTGTTAATGTCACATATGGATCATCGGATTACGATAAGTCTAGGGTCTAAGTGGCGAGAGCGATGACGACATTGCTTATGTGTACTTAAACGGGGGATGCAAAATGGGATTATTAGAATACTATCTCCTACCTTAAGGATCTTCAATAAGAGAGAGGAAATGATCAATGATAATATTTGTAAATTCTTGGTGGGATTGTTGCCCCCGACGCTCTTAGGTTGTCAGTAGTTCTAACACGATTAGAGTGACTAGCCTCTGTATTACACGACTTTACAAAATATTTACAAAAATAAAACAAAAATCTTTTTTGCATTTTAAAAAGAACTCTGTATAAAAAGGACTTGAACAACAGGTTTTGCATGAAAATCAAAGAATTTTCTATAAAAATTTATAAATGTCCGTGACTGCTCACTTGGATTAAGGTTAAGGACTATCTTCTTTAGATTGTCAGGCTGGTAACTCTTGTTCAAGATCGGGAAGCACACAATCCAGCTCTGAGCCCCCACTTCTACCAATGTCTTACACCCAGTCTCGATCTTTCATATTTGGTTGTGGGTTTCTTTTGCTCTGATTTTTAAGACTCATTTTTCTGACATTTGTGCTGGGTTTCTCGCCTTGTTTATTTTTCTTGCGAGTTTATTTAAATCTACTGCAAATCATACTATGCTCGCAATATTAATCACGCAATAGTAGCAGATGCCCAGGTACGTTTTTACAGTTTATCTACAACATTTTATTTTACTGCATTTTATTTTTTAAAGTATCTTTTATTTAACCGTAATTTGCTTATTTTGCATGTAAAATCAAAACTGAGACAAAACAAAACCAAGCATTGACACCAAAACTGTGAAACATAAATCACCCGTCTCAAACACTTAAACTCTGAAGTCATCACTACAACAAGAGCTTGGAGTCAACTTTGTGGGTAGCACGACGAGGAGTTTGGATCAAGCGACAAGAGGATCTTCTTCAACACTATCTCTTCCTAGCATAATAACTCATAGGACATCGAGGTAGTTTGCCCAGCGTGACGTAAATCCTCACACTTTCTTTTTAGGCTCTTGTAAAATCATGTTGTGCAGCGTAAGTCCTAACTCGCCTTAGGTTCTGAGGTTGTCGTGTGGTACAACGTAAATCTTCTTATCTTCGCGGGTTATTTGCACAATTGGATATTATGCAAATTTAAGTCTCAAATAATAAAATTGGCAGGATTAAACACCTAAATAAGATATTCTCCAAAACACAGCCACACAGTAGGATAGTCTGGGAAGTCACTGAGGTTTTTCCTCAGGATCTGTAAAATCTCCTACATGTTCCTTCCTTTGGACTCTTGAAATAATTGTTCCTATTTGAGTCATTCCCACTTGTTTTTCCACCTCCTATCTTGAAAACCTAAATTTTGAAATTTTGAAGGTTAGTACCTCTAATCATTATCGAGAGTTTTCTCAAGTGACTCCAGTCATTTGAGATGTAATTAACTATAGGGGTTTGTCTCTATAGAAAACTTGAAACCTAGGTAAAATAAACCCTATTTAATCTAGGGAACTTGAAACCTAGGTAACATAAACCCTATTTAATCTTTGTATTAGATAAGAGAACTTGTCAGTCTTACATAAAAAATTCGCAAATAAACGGATGTCACAAATCTCTTAGTTTGCATGATTGGGTCTATCGCCAAGGTCTACACTTATCTTTTGGGAGGGTGTAGCATTCGCGGTATCAGTCACGATTATACAAACTATTGAACGAATGAGATACATTTGGTCTCATTTTTTCAAAAATTAAAACATACTACTTTTAAAACTCAAACTATATACTTATTATATTAAATTCAATTTCAAAAAGTTGACCGACAAACCCGCAGACAATATTCTTCCATGTGTCATACCGCGGGCTAGTGGAGTGTTATAAGGCAGACGTTATAGCCCGTGGGGAATATTCCCCATTTATGCAGCGGGCCAATGTTATAACCCGCTGGAAATATTCCCTTATGTGTTATACAGCGGTCTAATGAAGTGTTATAGGGCGGCGGTATAACACGGGAACTATTATCGGGCGGCGGCATAACACCATGTAACGTGTTATGGGGCGATTTTCACCTCATTTTTTAAAAAAAATCGGCGTGTTATAACATTAACTAATATTTGAATATTTAAAATTGATGGTTTTAGTGCGTTATTTCCAATATTTACGCGTTAATATAATTTTATAGTTATTGTATTATTAATATATATTATAATAACTTAACAATATAAAAATAGTTAATTAATTTAATTAAGAATATATATGTTATATTTAATAAATATGTTAATTTATAAAATATATGATAAAACCACATTTATTTAATTAATTTAATAAAATAATGTAAATTTTGAGGTGTTATTTTCGTATTATTGTTGTGTTATTGTAGTATATTGAGGTGGTATTGATGTGAGTTGAGGTGTTAAATATGTGGTATTCTGGTTGAGCTAAGGTGTTATTATTGTGGTATTGAGTTTTTATATTATTGTTGTATAATTATGGTTTCATTTGATCTGCTCATCAATCATTCAATATATTAACCAATCACTCATTGGATTAAATGAATCATCAAAACATTTAATAAAATGATTACATTAAACAATCATCAAAATTAATGAAACAAATGAACATGTCAGAACTGTTAATGAAAAACATTAACTCAATAATATTACAAATATAGATCACATATTGAATTCATCAACAATCCGACATATCTTTCTGTTGGTTGAGATGCATCATATTCCTACAATAATGGAGAAATTAAAAGTGAAATAAAAATCAAATGCTAAAGTCACTTATATACCTGCTGAGACAATCTGGCATTTCAATTAAATTTGTCTCACAAGGAATACCAGATGTTGGCTTGTTGATGCTTCTTGATTTTTTCGTACATACAGTGGTTTAGGTTAGATAAACGCAATAATGCTTAGATTAAAATAGCACAGCTTATTGAAATATATACTTTTTGGTCTCTTATGTTTCTTTCAATAACCTTTCAACCTAGATTTAGAAACTTCTTTCAAACTCATCTTTGTTGGATCATTCAAATTGATTTGTGTATTTGATGTTTTTCTCTTCTTTGTTTTTTTATTTGACTTGGTTTTCCAGCTAATGCGTCATCCAGATCTCCAGAGATATGTTTAAATGATTCCCAAGGCATATGTTCAGTTGTTTCATTCCTTGTATTTTATTAATGAGTTTGTATGCAAATTTGTGAGCGTGTGAGCGAAATAGTAAATTTGCAGAACTCGGTGCTCGTTTGAGATTCGTTCATATCTTCATAACCAAAGTTATTATACATGTTCTTTTTAGACTGAGCAGATCATCGCATTAACAAATACTTTTCAGGAATTAACTTTATTTGAGCCACATTAAGCACATAAAAAGAGTGAGCATAATATCGCCAACAGTTCAAACTTTTTTGCAACTGCAACTGACCTCAGCATTGACTTTGTCAAGTTCTACAATCCAGTGTTTGTTTGTCCCTTGATTATCCAAATTCCTTACATAATATTCTGACTCACTCTTTGAAAACATTCAATTGTAAGTCCACAGCTCATCCAATAGCTTTTGCTAAACATTGAGTAAAGTTTTCTCGAATAAAATGTGGCAGCTTGCCTCAAGATTGGTTGTCTTTTACCACATGCGTAATGACCGACTGATCACTTTTGAAATCTTCATCCTTCTTATTTTGGCGTCACGATTTCATTATATTTTCAAGACAAACAAAACAATCAACGAAAGAGCTAGTAGGCTTTGAAACGCTGTGACATATTACTTGTTGACTCATTCCTTTGTGTTGATAATATTCTAATGCCAAATATTTCTTTATTGAAGGATGTCGAACATATATGTCTGATCTTATACATGTCATTTAACCACATGTTGTTGTGTAGGTTCCCCTTCTCAATCATTGTGACCCAAATTTCTTCAAAATCCACTTCGGAATCAAATTTGTTCATGCATTTGTAAAAGAGATCGCCCAGACTCTTTACACCTAAAGCACAATGCATTTTTGAAGAAAATTCTTGTATATATGTCATTGACATAGTCTGTTTCATGTCTGTGGAAGAAAATCTTCAATGGTTTGCGTCATCGTTTGATCTTGATCCGTGAAAATTGTCGTTGGATGTTTGTCGCCCATTATTTAGATAAATGCTTCGAGTAATCAAATAGTGAAATCAATGGCCTTATTAGACAAAACCCACTCCAAAAAGAACGTTTTGTCAATGGTGGTTCACCCCCACAAAAGGAGTGCGGCATAAATTATTTTCATTTAATCTAAAGCTTGTAAAAAAAACTATTAAATCCCCAAAAAAACCATAATTAAGCCTGGATAACCCTCCGCTCCAAAAAAAGCTTATCAGTCTTCCACACTCATCGGTTTCAAAATCTCAAGCAAACATGGTATTTTCAGTTTGTCTCTTCATGAACAACTGTATTAGAGAATTAACATCTACTTGTTCTAATATTTACCTTCTCTCTCTTTGAATAAAATTGTATGCATCTCTCTTCGTGCATTCTAAGTTCTTCACCCCGCCCCAAACCTCTGTAGCCATAAAGTTATATGCAGTCTGTTGCTCTGATCCATGATCTTGTTATCGATCTTAGCAAATCTAAATTTAACTAACTAATATTTCTGTTGTAACACAGAAAATGTTTATCACCACTTTCGGCAAGATGGTGGTTATGGCTTTCAATAAATTTCTTCACTCTCCAATTTCCTTCAACATCGATGGCATGTCTAAGAGTTTGACATCTAGTCCTCGTGTCAGCTTTTCTGAACTTCACAGTATTTATCAGGTTTGACTCCTTGCGGCCAGCCTTTCCGCAAAAAACATCTTTGGTTATAATATTCTTAGAGTTTGGCCAATAGCTGTTATGATCATTCCTAACCAAAAATCTTATATGATGTGTATAGACATTAGCTTTCATACGCTTTTTGATAATTGTGAACAGCGGTGCAAAGAAATGTCTCTGCGATTGGATAATTGCACATATTTCCACACTGCATATTACCAAACCAATTTAACGATGATCAGATAGATATAAGGCAAACACCACAATAACATCATGGAAAACTACACTAACAACACGAGCACAACGGTCAAACCACAATAACACCAACATGAAAACATTAATAGCACCGCAATTACAACAAAATCATATCAAGACAGCAATAACACCACCATAACACAATTACATAACCACAACACAATAACACAACAATAACACATCAATAATACAACAAAAATACAACAATATTACAATAATAATATAATAATAACATCACTAGAACAATACAATCACTAAACCCTAAATCATAACAATAACAACACAATAACACTACAAAAAGTAAACAATAACATCACCATAACACCTCAATAACACGACAATAATACAACAATAACATCACTAAAACAATACAATTTCTAAACCATAACACCACTAGAACAATACAATCCCTAAAGCCTAAACCATAACAATAACACTTCAAAAACTAAACAATAATGTCACCATAACACCTCAATAACACGACAATAATACAATAATAACACCACTAGAACAATACAATCTCTAAACCCTAAACCATAACAATAACACCACAATAACACTCGAAAAACTAAACAATAACATCACATAATACCTCAATAAGACGACAATAACACGATAATAATACAACAATAACACCACTAGGACAATACAATCTATAAACCCTAAACCATAACACTACAATTACATCCTGATAATGCCAACATAGAAAAATAACACTAGATTTCACCCAAAAAAAACAGCCCTAACACTATACTAAATCCTAAACCCTAAATCAAAATAACAAACCTAAACACCACCATCACACCAAAATAACACCACACTAACTACAAACTAAACGCCTAATAAAAACCAGCTAGAACCAACATAACACAACAATGCAAAGCTCAAATCAAACTAAGACTAAAGTAAACTCACTTCTGATAGAAGATGGATGACATTATTTTCTGATTCCATGACCAATATTTCTTCGTCTCCTGATAAATCAATCGCACTAGCTCGGAACCCAGCGCAAAGAAAACCTAAAGCGACAAAATCCTCTTTTCTGGACTGGCGGAAATGCGACAAAAAACTTTTGTCGGGATTAGCTTTGGACAATAAATCACTTATTCGCTTCTTGAGCTGGAGTCGGGTTTCCGTTGGGCCGGGTCACGTGCTCTAATTCATTTATTTTACCTCGTGTTTCTGATGGGGCCTAAAATTACACGTGGCGAACGTGGATTGGACTCCGCTCGCAACTCTGCGTGCGGAGTCGGAGTTTAATAAGTGCTCCAATTTGGGAGGGAGGGTACAACACTACTTGTCCTACACTCAGCACAACACTTAATTCACAACTATAAAAAAATGTTCCTAGTCCACCGCATCAAAAGGTGCTGACCTATGTAAGTATCTTCCTGATCCAGCTTTGATGTGATCTTCACAGTATATCACTTCAATGTAACTGCCTCTACTCCGTTCTAATGTTAGCATAGATGAGAATAAGAGAATTTCACGGATATGGATCCACTCTTACTAGAAAAAATGAGAAGTCAAATAAAACGGTTAATTCCATCAAAGAAAGTGGAAGATACTTGTGTAAATAGAACATTACAGTTGGCAATTTTTTCTTGCACGCTACATCAATATATAAGAAGATGCAAGCTTGGATGAGAGCGAGTAAACCAGGATTTACCATGGAACTTTATAACGCCGTGCNTAATTAAGTTTGGATGACCCTTCGCTCCAAAAAAAGCTTGTGAGTCTTCCACACTCATCGGTTTCAAAATCTCAGGCAAACATGGTATTCTCAGTTTGTCTCTTCATTAACAACTATATTAGAGAATTAGCATATACTTGTTCTATTATTTACCTTCTCTCTCTTTGAATAAAATTGTATGCATCTCTCTTTGTGCATTCTAAGTTCTTCACCCTACTCTGTAGCCATAAAGTTATATGCATCTTTTGCTCTGATCCATTATCTTGTTATTGATCTTAGCAAATCTAGATTTAACTAACTTATATTTCTGTTGTAACGCAGAAGATGTTTATCACCACTTTCGGCAAGAGGGTGGTTATGACTTTCAATGAATTTCTTCTCTCCAATTTCCCTCAACATCGATGGCATATCTAAGAGCTTGATATCTAGTCCTCGTGTCAGTTTTTCTGAACTTCACAGTATTTGTCAGGTTTGACTCCTTGCGGCCAGCCTTTCCGCAAAAAACATCTTTGGTTATAATATTCTTAGAGTTTGGCCAATAGCTGCTATGATCATTCCTAACCAAAAATCTTATATAATGTGTATAGACATTAGCTTTCATATGTTTCTTGATCATTGTGAACAGCGGTGCAAAAAAACGTCTCTGCGATTGGATCATTGCACATATTTCCACACTGCAGATTACCAAACCAATTTAACGATGATCAGATAGATATAAGGCAAACACCACAATAACATCATGGAAAACTACACTAACAACATGAGCACAACGGTCAAACCACACCAAAACCACAATAACACCAACATGAAAACACTAATAGCACCGCAATTACAACAAAATCATACCAAGACAGCAATAACACCACCATAACACAACAATAACATAATCACAACACAATAACACAACAATAACACATCAATAATACAACAAAAATACAACAATATTACAATAATAATACAACAATAACATCACTAGAACAATATAATCACTAAACCCTAAATCATAACAATAACAACACAATAACACTACAAAAACTAAACAATAACATCACCATAACACCTCAATAACACGACAATAACACGACAATAATACAATAATAACATCACTAAAACAATACAATTTCTAAACCATAACACCACTAGAACAATACAATCCCTAAAGCCTACACCATAACAATAACACTTCAAAAACTAAACAATAATGTCACCATAACACGACAATAATACAATAATAACACCACTAGAACAATACAATCTCTAAACCCTAAACCATAACAATAACATCACAATAACACTAAAAAAACTAAATAATAACATCACATAACACCTCAATAAGACGACAATAACACGACAATAATACAACAATAACACCACTAGGACAATATAATTTATAAACCATAACACTACAATAACATCCTAATAATGCCAACATAGAAAAATAACACTAGAATTCACCCAAAAAAATAGCCCTAACACTATACTAAATCCTAAACCCTAAATCAAAATAATAAACCTAAACACCACCATCACACCAAAATAACACCACACTAACTACAAACTAAACGCCTAATAAAAACCAGCTAGAACCAACATAACACAACAATGCAAAGCTCAAATCAAACTAAGACTAAAGTAGACTCACTTCTGATAGAAGATGGATGACATTATTTTCTGACTCCATGACCAATATTTCTTCGTCTCCAGAGAAATCGATCGCACTAGCTCGGAAGCCAACGCAAAGAAAACCTAAAGCGACAAAATCCTCTTTTTGGACTGGTGGCAGCACAAAAATGCGACAAAAAACTTTTGGCGGGATTAGCTTTGGACAATAAATCACTTTTTTGCTTCTTGAGCTGGAGTCGGGTTTCCGTTGGGCCGGGTCACGTGCTCTAATTCATTTATTTTACCTTGTGTTTCTGATGGGGCCTAAAATTACACGTGGCGAACATGGATTGGACTCCGCTCGCAACTCTACGTGCCGAGTCGGAGTGTAATAAGTGCTCCAATTTGGGAGGGAGGGTACAACACTACTTGTCCTACACTCAGCACAACACTTAATTCATAACTATAAAAAAATGTTCCTAGTCCACCGCATCAAAAGGTGCTGACCTATGTAAGTAGCTTCCTGATCCAGCTTTAATGTGATCTTTACAGTATATCACTTCAATGTAACTGCCTCTACTCCGTTCTAATGTTAGCATAGATGAGAATAAGAGAATTTCACGCATATGGATCCACTCTTACTAGAAAAAATGAGAAGTCAAATAAAACGGTTAATTCCATCAAAGAAAGTGAAAGATACTTGTGTAAATAGAACATTACAGTGGTAATTTTTTCTTGCACGCTACATCAATTATATAAGAAGATGCAAGCTTGGATGAGAGCGAGTAAACCAGGACTTACCATGGAACTTTATAACGCCGTGCAGCTATCTCCAAACAGAGAAGTAAAACCTCTCTTTGAGCCTTTACAAATTTTTTATGCTCTTCTTCATCTGCCCTCTTGTTTAATGCAGCGACCTCCTTTCCCCTGGACTTTTCATTTTTCTTGCCTGCGTGTAGAAGCAAAGCATCCAATCCAAAAGGATCAAAGGCTTCCTTATCTGATTCTGAAGGAGCTGACAATACGATATCTACAGAATCAGCATTTTCCGCCTTTCCCAGGATTTCTGATTCCTCCCCATCATCCTCTACAGTGGCAGCAGGGAGACTAGATATGGCATCCTTTATCTTTCCAGCAGCCTTCGAATACTGCAAACATGCAAGTTTCTGTAAAAATTAAAATAAAAACTATGAATTGGGAAAATGTGTGATGAAAAAGAAAAACAGGCAACAGCAATTCAACTAATATTTGTGAATGCAACCAAATTTAATTTTGAATATTTTAAAAAAAAACTAGGTTTATTTTAGCTGTGTCTAAGGCATATTAAGTTTTTATCTTTCGACTACTTAGTATTCCATGACAGAAGGTAGAAATCTATTTGTTTTCAGAGAGGCGTAAGATTCGAATATTAATCCCTAACTAGAAAATAAAATGCCAGAAACTTCAATGTCGCTTGCCCACAATATAAAGAGAAGGTATGACAGAAACTGAGCTAGCATGAAGACAAGTTTCTGTCCAAAAAAAAATATTAGAAGTTGTAGAAAAGGAAACCAGACTTCGCCACAGGCAAGAGCAACGCTCCCTTCATTTTGTGCTTAAAAACCAAATTTAACTTTGAAGAGTACAAAACAGTTTGGATTATTTCGAACATGACAAAGGCATATTTAGTCTGTCCCTTCTACACTATACTTTAGCATAACAAATGAGTTTGCTGTTTACATGCATGCATGCTGTTCAAACACATATCCTAACAACAAATAAAATGCCAAGAACTTCAACGTCATTTATGTATAATGGGAAGGTGCTCCAAGACTTCCAAAAACAGAAGTAAATGTACAACACAAACAAAGTCCAACTATATCCTTTTCTGCAGTACTATGCAAGGCACTTAGGGGTCGTTTGGTTATAAGTATTAAGATACTGAAACAAAAAAAATATATATTTAGGGGTGGGTTTTGATTTGTTATTTTTTTATTAGAAGTGAACCCAAGACAAAATATTTGAACAGGGAATTCAGAATATCCAGGAATGACTATCTTTTCCGAACTTGTAGTTCACTCCATTTTGTCCAAATCAAGTAAATTCTGCCTTCAGAAAAAACTTACAGTTAATAACCTCACCTTCCCGGTCCAATGCAAGCCTGATTTTCGATTCCACCTACCTGCCACCATCACTCACCATTGCCCATCCACTGCAGGCGCCGCCACCCCACGACCCCCTGCCAGCTACTCCCAGCAGTCACACTCCATTGTCTGTCGTATTTCAATGCATTTGAAATATATCATGACAAACACGTAAAAATATTTTAATGCATTCAATTTATATATAATCAAACTCAAGCATTTCTAAAATGCATGCATTCAAATAACACTAAATTTCTAAAAGGCATGCATTTAAAAAATTTCCAACCAAACAACCCCTTAGTATCCAACGCATGAAGCACCAACTAACATGAGATCTATAGAAGGGTAGACATAATTAAGCTTACTCCTGCATTTTGAGATAGACTGTTTTCGTATTTCAAATATAGGACCTTAGAATAAACTAGAGGTAACATGGCCACATCTCCACACTTGCCCTTATGAAAGACACCCACACCACAACAAAACTACCGGAAGTAAGTAAAGCATATTGACAAGTTGATTCGAGGACGACCAGACCATGCACACCCATAACTTATTCATTTATTTGTACATGCACTGATTGATTTCACTTGTCTTACCACAAAGCTGTCATCAGTATAAAGATCATTAGCTACCAACGCCCTTATCATCCACGTTGCCAAAACATTCTTCTGTTGCCTACTGAAACACTACAAAAATAAAAATAAAAAATAATAGTAACCACAGTTAAAAATAAATGCCTCAAGCGTGAATGCAAGCAATAAAACAGATGATTGCAAACTTAAAACAGAAAAAAAAAAACAAATCAATTAAAAAACTTAAGAGAATCTGCAAAATGAAAATTCCGATCATAAGCCATAACCAAACACAACCAAGCGCCACAGTAGCTTACAAGAACTATTAAACTACTACTTTCCAGAAAAATGCAGGAAACTTAAAATTAGCCTGGAAAGAAACCAAAATTAATTACACGTATTTACCAGAATCAAACAAAACAATTCCATTAACAAACATTTACCAGCAATCAACTATCATTATCAAACTAATTAATAACTTGCTAGCATTGTGAAAAAAATATTCCCCATGAATGATGCATAAACTAACAGATCTTCCTCGAACACCACTACAAAATATGAAAAAAAAAAATCCTATTAAGCAAAATAATTGAAAAAGTTAGGGACAAATATCACCTGAGTAACCTCTTGAACAGCAGAGAACATTGCATGATAATCTGCCCTTAATGAAGGTTCATTGCAAGCAGTAGGAGAGGACATTGCTGCATCCAGCAAGACAAAGAAGTAATCACTGTTTTCTGGCTTTACACTACCAGCTTGAATTAGTTGTATAGCAAGCTTTGATGCCTTGCTAAACTTCGAAGGAACTTTTATATGTGACGTGATTTTCTTCATTGCTTCAATAACTTGTGCTTCAGTTGCATCAACTGTAGTTTTGAATCGGAGGCGCTTTTGGGGTGCTACTGCCAAATAAAGATTTGTAAGAAAATAAAACAAACCTAGGGAATCAATCTAAAGATACAGTTTTGTGTCTTGTAACAAGGCAACCTGATGCAGATCATTGTGAAATCATAATCACTCGGGTGCTAGTATTGTTTATTTTTAAAAAAAAATTAGTATTTTTTGTTAATGGCTTCTTTGGGAACGCTTTCATTTTTTGGCTTTTTTTTTTCTTTNAATACAGTTGTGTCTTGTAACAAGGCAACCTGATGCAGATCGTTGTGAAATCATAATCACTCGGGTGCTAGTATTGTTTTTTTTTTAAAAAAAAAATTAGTATTTTTTGTTAATGGCTTCTTTGGGAACGCTTTCATTTTTTGGCTTTTTTTTTTCTTTTTATTTTAAGAACATGTTTATTTAGTGCTTTTTTTAAATATTTTAAGACCATGTTTATTTTCAGAACTGAAAGTTTTGCAATGACAAAATATAGTGTAGGAACCAGAAAACCAACCTGCGAAGGCAAACACAACAGGAGAAAGGAAAAACAGCAATTTCTTCAATTTCATTAAAATTTAGTAACAAATAGAATACACTTCACTATCCCCTGCAGAGTATAAATCTCTGCAAATAACTAAGTGATATGAACCACCAGCTTAATATCCACATAAGAAAATTAGAAGACTGATAGAAATAGACTAAATAAAAAGCAAATTATCAGAATTTCATAAACAGAACAGAGAGTTAAAAAGGTGGCATCCGAAACAGAACGTCACGTATACATATTAAAACTGCCACATCAAACCCCTTCTGCTCTAGAAAAACTAAACTCGAATGTAGAAAGTTACGTTCATCTATCATCAGGAAAATGATAAGAATATAAATCTGATGGGTTGAACGTAGGAGATTGTTTAGATATAGTGGCAGAGAAACACAATCAATAATGTGTATCTCGATTGGAAATGATATGATTATTCAAGGCTTCAATTTAGAGCTTGTCTGGTGGAAAATGTTCTTGCAGATTCACTACATCGCTAAATCACCTGTCCAAATACCTTCAGGCTCGACTTTTGCAGATTGTTGCTTGAACTGTTGCCAAGTGATATTCAACTTTTCTATCACCTCGTGTAACATAGATCAAAATTGTCTATCCATTTCTTGAAACTGTGACTTTTGGGTCTAGGAAGTATTGTGATATCTACCGTGGGATTAGATGCTTTAATATACGGTATACTGAAGGGTGAACGACTAGAGGAACTTTTGACCATAGAATTGAAGGCTCGTCTAGTCCCAAAAACATGTCCCAAAGTTTAGTTTGATCTCCTGCAATGCAATGTATCATACTTCCCTAAGTGTATTTCACCACCACTTTTGTTTACCCATCCGTTTATGGATACTAAGTTGAGCTTAAATAAATATCGGTTTGAAACCTCTCTCTCCAAAATGAGCTCATAAACTTATTATCACAGTAAAAAATCAAGCTTCAAGGAATACCGTGGAATCAAACTATGTCTTTAAAGAATAGTTTAGTAGCGTTTAAGATGTCGAAGGTCCACGTGAAGGCCACAAAATATGCCATTATGGAAAAATGATCAACTACCACTACCACAGATCAAATCCATGCTTAGAGTGGGGCAATCCTAAAACAAAATCAATGCTCAAGTCTTCCCATATGGTATAAGAAATTAACAAGGACATGTATAATCCCGTGTTATGTCCAGTCCCTTTGTGCCTATGGCAGATAAATACTTCTACACAAATCTGCATATATCTCTCCTCAATTTTGGCCAATAAAACCTGAAGTGTGCCAGCTGTAAGGTCTTATCTCTGCCTATATGAGTAGCCAATCCCCCACTGTGGCAATCATTTATTATCTGTCGAAGGGATGTTCTTGGTATGCACAGCTGATTTCCCATAAATAGGTATTCCTGTTGTAATGAATAGTCACCATTGTGGTCTGTGGTTCTTGCAATTGGTCCATACAATGGCTAAGTCTTCGTGCTCGGCATATAAATCTCGCAAACTCTCCATTCCAGTGACTTGGTTTGCACTATAGTTAATATGTTAGGACAACAGGTTAAGGCGTCTACTACACGAATATGTCGGCCTGCACGATCTTTCACCACAAAAGTAAACTTTTGAAGGAAAAACACTCAACAGACATGAATTTTAGTAAAGTTTTGTTGTGCTTGAAGCAATTGTAAAGGCTGATGGTTGCCTACAGCACAAAATCCTGATGTAATAGGAAATGCTCTCAATTTTTCATTGCTCAAATAACAACATGTGGGTCTTGCTCATATGTGAACCATTTTGCTGAGAAGGGCTCAGCTGCTCACTAAAAAACTAGATGGGTTTTCCTTCTTGTGTCAAGACAACGCCAACATCAAAGGCAGATGTATCAATTTCTACTAGGAAATGTATCCATGGACAGCACTGAGGCTGAGGTCAAGCAGTTTTTCAGTCTGTTAAAAACTTCCTGCTCTTCAGGACCCCAATTAAACAGTTTAAACTTGATGCAATCAGTCAAAGCTGCAGCAGCTACAGTACTGAAATTGCGAATAAAACATCTGAAAAAATTTGCTCTGCAAACTTCAGCTATAGATCTAGGAATTGGCCACANCAAATCAATTAAACAAATTTAAGAAAATCTGCAGCATGAAGATTCCGATCATAAGCCATAACCAAACACAACCAAGCGCCACAGTAGCTTACAAGAACTATTAAACTACTACTTTCCAGAAAAATGCAGCAAACTTAAAATTAGCCTGGAAAGAAACCAAAATTAATTACACGTATTTACCAGAATCTAAAACAAAAAAATTCCATTCACAAACATTTACCAGCAATCAACTGTCATTATCAAACTAATTAACAACTTGCTAGCATTGTGAAAAAAATATTCCCCATAAATGATGCATAAACTAACAGATCTTCCTCGAACACCACTACAAAATATGAAAAAAAAAATCCTATTAAGCAAAACAATTGAAAAAGTTAGGGACAAATATCACCTGAGTAACCTCTTGAACAGCAGACAACATTGCATGATAATCTGCCCTTAATGAAGGTTCATTGCACGCAGTAGGAGAGGACATTGCTGCATCCAGCAAGGCAAAGAAGTAATCACTGTTTTCTGGCTTTACACTACCAGCTTGAATTAGTTGTATAGCAAGCTTTGATGCCTTGCTAAACTTCGAAGGAACTTTTATATGTGACGTGATTTTCTTCATTGCTTCAATAACTTGTGCTTCAGTTGCATCAACTGTAGTTTTGAATCGGAGGCGCTTCTGGGGTGCTACTGCCAAATAATGATTTGTAAGAAAATAAAACAAACCTAGGGAATCAATCTAAAAATACAGTTTTTTGTCTTGTAACAAGCAACCTGATGCAGATCGTTGTAAAATCATAATCACTCGGGTGCTAGTATTGTTTTTTTTTTTTAAAAAATTAGTATTTTTTATTAATGGCTTCTTTGGGAACGCTTTCATTTTTTGGCTTTTTTTTTCTTTTTATTTTAAGAACATGTTTATTTAGTGCTTTTTTAAAATATTTTAAGACCATGTTTATTTTCAGAACTGAAAGTTTTGCAATGACAAAATATAGTGTAGGAACCAGAAAACCAACCTGCGAAGG
>JXCR01146682.1:503347-522689 GCA_002079205.1 Phalaenopsis hybrid cultivar
GATAAGATGATGTTAAGAGGATTCAACCAAAAGGGAGAAAGAGCCCTTGGATCAATTTCATTACTTATGTAGGTCGGAGAACTCGTAACAACCGTTAAATTTCATATCATCGACGCAGAGACCTCTTTTAACGCTCTATTGGGTCAACCATGGATTCATGAGCATAATATGGTTCCATCATCCCTACACCAGTGCATTAAATACCGCAAAGATGGTCAAGAAAATTGCATCAAGGGAGATCTACAACCATTTTCAGTGCGTGAAGTTGGTATCCATGAAGATGCTTCCTACTACAGGCCTCCAAAGAAGACTTTCTTCTCGCGCGAAGTTTTGACAAACAAAGATAAAGATTTAGAAGGATCACAAAAAGGAGGCCAGATGACTCCGCTTCAACAACCTTCTACCACTCTCTTACAACGAGTTGGTGGAGGTTCTTCTAGTTCAGGCACCCGAAGTCGAGGCTGGGGATGCGGACAAGGAAAGATTAATTTAATTGTTGAATGGACTAGGCCAACTATCAACATTGGTGATGAAGACAGTTCTGAAGATGGGATAATGATGACAAAGCAGAAGAAACCTCAGTACGAGATATCCTTAGAAGATATAGAGAGGAATGAATATGAAACAATGTATGANAAGATGGAAGAACAAGTTGAGGATTTTAATCAGGGTCCTCCAGATCTTAAAGCGATTAGAGAATTGATAATTGAAGAAAAAGTTGAGAAACTCAGGATTGAGATTTATGACTTAGCACGAGAACACGGAGTTTCCGCCAATAGTGATAATGAGGATTTTGATTATGGTGATTACTTGGAGGAGGATTTCATGGATGTCCATGTGATCGAAACCAGAGCTGCCACATCTGCGCGCGAGGCTCAATTTCATACGAAAGTGAACGCCGTAGGTGAGCTGCGTAGGGTTATCCTCCTCAGAGATGAGCAAGTTATTCTACTGGAGAAAAGAGTAGAAGAAATGACTGTAGCTATGACCGCCATGGCCACCATTCAGGGGCAATCACAAGCACCAAGATTGGCTTCTCTGAAAACTAACCAGCCAGAAATCATACACATCACAGATGAAAGAAGGGAGGCTACTTCGATAGACAAAGAAGAACAGTCGAAGAAGGATTCTCCATCAAGTGCCATGCCCGAAAAAGAGTTCAAGCAAATGGTTGAATAAGTACGGGATGCCTTAGCCCAGTCTAAAGGCGGTGCATCAATTTTAAAGGGTAGACCTTATCCGGAAGAATTTGATGTCGTGCCCTTACCCAAGGGCTTTGTAATCCCAAACTTTAAGATATTCGATGGGATTGGAATCCCAGACAACACATAGCACATTTTCGAGCCAATTGTGGAAACACAAGGAATAGCGAAGCTCTACTCTGCCAATAGTTCGTTAGTAGCCTGTCAGGGATCGCTTTTGACTGGTATGCTGACCTGCCCAACGGGTCAGTTAAAACATTTTCTGAGTTGGAACAGTTATTTGTGNTTGGATTGAACCAACTCAAGTTGTGTTGCACACACTTTGAAACATTAATTTAATTTTACACCCTTTTAAATAAAGATGTTAAAATTAACTGTAAATTAAGAACCGCCCGGTCTACAGATTAACCTCTATTTCTTCAGTGCTTGTACTAGAGATTTCAAGGTTTTTGGCCATATAGCTGACCCTAAAACTTTCTGTTTTAAAGCCTGCTGCGATGGCTTACCCAATGCTGACCTTTTCTTGCAACCTGCTGACGGACCGCAACGCCCGTAACGTCGCTCCCACCATCATGTTCGGAGCTGGATTTGAAGACCTCGAGGTTATCCTCGAGAAATCCCCGTTCGTGGTAATGAAGATCGCTACCCTGGAAGTTCAAGAGCCGTCTGCAGAATTCAGTTTGAGCTGCCTTCAAGACTTCCCTACCAGTAAGAAAGCTAAAGCTGCCGTCATCAAGCCTGCTATCCCCGCTGTTGCTAAGGGGAAAGAAGTGATGGTCGTTGAAGATTCGACTAAAGGATTAACTGTTCCATCATCTGTGTTTGAAATCGGGTCAAGCTCAAGGACAGGACCACTGACCCAAACTCAAAGGAGGAACCACAATAGGAGAGTTTGGAGGGCCATAACAACCCAGACTCTTGAGAACACACCTGATGAGAAGGAGCCTCATCAAATTGAAGAGGTATTGCCAGAAGTCTACCCACTCTTGCGAGGAAGTAGATTCCATCCTCTGACAGATACTGATGGACATGAGAGCATCCGGAAGATTGCTGCTGCATTACCATCACCTCATGGACATGGTGAGAAGGGAAAGAAATTCAGCCCCATCACCCGAGTTAGTGCAGTCTTCAGAAGGCTTGCTATTAAAGAAGGATGTACTGTTAGTGAACTAGTTAAACAAGTGGGACATGCGATTTCCCCTCATATGAAGAATGAAATTTTGAAGTTTATTAAGTCCGCTAGAAAATCTCGTAGGTTGATTATAGAGTCACCTACCCGTGTTCCAGTCTGGCTCCGTTTTAGAAACCGAGTCGATACTGTTATGGTCACCACCGATCACACCACCACCAGAACCACAAGTCACCGGCTGATTAAGTCAAGACTGGGTTCGAGAGGTTCACCCGTTATTTCTACAATCATGGAAAGAAAGACAAGATGATTACCTGACACTGTAACCTGTCNAACTACGTATACCGGAAATGATGGTGGATATCGCTTCAACACATGAAATTTTCTCCTTCATGGACCGATCGTCTGGGTATAACCAAATCAAGATGGCTCCCAAAGATGCAGCACTTACAACTTTCAGAACACCGATTGGAATCTTCTGCTGCACAGTGATGTCTTTCGGCCTAAAGAAAGCCGGAGCAACATATCAGCATGCAATGACTAAGATTTTTAACGACCTCATTCACAATCAAGTAGAATGCTACATGGATAATCTGGTCATCAAAAGTAAACTAAAAATAGACCATTTGTACTATTTGAGGATTGTGTTTGAACGGTTATGAAAATATAACCTTAAAATGAATCCCTTAAAGTGCGTCTTCGGCGTCACCTCCAGGAAATTTCTAGGACTCGTTGTCCGTCATCAGGGAATCGAGATTGACCCGGATAAGCTTAAAGCTATCTTAGAAATGCCTCCCCCTAAAACCTTGAAACAGCTACGTTCCTTCCAGGGGAAGTTGGCATATCTGAGATGCTTTATTTCTAATCTCTCAGGTAGGTTCAGCCTTTCTCGGCATTAATTAAAAAGAATGCCAAATTTATTTAGGAAGAAAAATGTCAGCAGGTCTTTGAGGACATTAAACAATATTTAATGACACCTCCTGTTTTGGCAGCCCCTATCCTAGGGAAACTGTTGATACTTTATACCGCGGCTTTGGATGACTCTCTTAGAGCCCTCTTAGCCCAAGTCAATGAGGAGGGAAAAGAAAATGCTCTCTACTACTTGAGTCGTTGTCTAATACCGGCGGAGATAAGGTATCCACCTATTGAAAAGCATTGTCTGGTACTAATTTTTGCCACTCAAAATCTTAGACATTACATGCTTTCTCACAAGATTACCCTAATTTCGAAAGTTAATCCATTGCAATATTTGACAACCCGACCAAACACTCTCCGGACTTTTAGTGAGATGGTCAATGATCTTATTGCAATTTGATATAGCTTTTGTGCCCCTCCGTGCTATCAAGGGACAGATTTTAGCAGATTTTCTCGCTGCACACCCACTGCCAGCTGGGTCCTCTCTCAACGACGAGTTAAAAGACGAGCAGATACTACATATGGAATTTTCTAATACGCAGCACTGGGAAATGTACTTCGATGGTGCTTCGTCAGCCAAGAAAGACAAGGGATCAGGCATAGTTATACCAGGCAAGGCAGGGATTGGTTTGATCTTTATCACGCCAGATAAGGGTAAGTTGAGGTTCTCATACCACCTGACGGAGCCATGTACCAACAATGAAGCAGAATATGAAGCCTTAATCACCGGATTGGAATTGGCAATTTCGATGGATATAACAGACATTGCTATTTATGGTGACTCTCAACTTGTCATCCAGCAAGTCGCCGGACAATACAGAATTCTAAAATCAAGATTAGCAGAATACCATCTTTTCGCGATGAAGCTCTTAGAGCAGATTCCTGAGGTGACTTTCTACCGGATTCCTCAGGGAGATAATGCTCATGCCGATGCTTTAGCAAAACTCGCTAAGGAAATGGCGTGTCCCCCAGAGGATTCCATCGAAGTCACGGTTAAAGAAGACGAGTCTTGTCTCGAAGCAACTTCAAAACTCTACACAAACTTGCAAAAGAAGAAACCATAAATACAGTTGCAGACATCAACCAAAATTTTGGCGCAAGCCATTAATAGAATATTTGCATACTGGAAAACTGCTAGAGGACAATTTTGAGGCACAGCACATCCAAAGAAGGGCCATGTTATACGCCCTGGTGGGAAATGTTCTCTACAGAAGATCGTTCGACCAAATTTGGCTACGGTGTTTGAGCAGAGCCGAGGCAAAGAATATTGTCAAAGAAGTACATGCTGGATTGTGTGGCGCTCACCAATCGGGACCAAAAATGAAAATGAAGATTGAAAGACTCAGATATTATTGGCCAGCAATGATGTCTGATTGCATGGATACCGCCAGAAGATGTCACCAATGCCAAGTGCATGGGGTGGTCTTACACCAACCTCCAAATGTACTACACCCAACTGTTGCCTCGTGGCCATTCAAGTGTTGGGCACATACATAAT
Source organism: Phalaenopsis hybrid cultivar (assembly GCA_002079205.1). NCBI lineage: Eukaryota > Viridiplantae > Streptophyta > Magnoliopsida > Asparagales > Orchidaceae > Phalaenopsis > Phalaenopsis hybrid cultivar. The sequence continues at coordinate 508,092 of JXCR01146682.1, forward strand.
AGGTCTGATAGACCCTCCATCTTCTAAAGGACACAGATTCATACTTGCCGCAACAGATTACTTCTCCAAATGGGCAGAGGCAGCACCGTTACGTGAGGTTACGGTACATCACGTCCTTCAATTTTTCAAAAGCCAAATCGTCTACCGTTTCGGAGTATCGCAAAGAATAATCTCTGGCAATGGGACAGATTTTAAAAGCTCAAAGATCAACAATTTCGTCAGAAGACATGTGATAGATTGGAGATACTCTACAATTTACTATCACAGAGCAAATGGTCTGGCTGAAGCTTTCAACAAGACACTGGTACAGATTTTGAAGAAAACACTGGATGAAAATAAAAGGGATTGGCATAGCAAACTGTTAGACGCTCTGTGGGCCTACCAGACGACTTTCAGGACTCCCACTCAGTGTACACCTTATATGCTAGTGTACGGGACCGAGGTCGTGCTACCGCTAGAGATCCAGACACCATCTCTCAGGGTCACCTTTGCCAACCAACTTACAACAGAAGAAAGCACAAAACTCAGGCTTAAAGAACTCGAGAGTCTAAAGGGAAAACGATTGGAAGCACAACAACATTTGGAGCTCTACCAGGCAAAGATGGTACAAGCCCATGACAAATTGGTCCGCCCAAGGACATTCAAAATTGGTGACCTCGTACTCGTGCTCAAAAGACCTATTCTTGCTCGCCGGAAAATAGGTGGAAAATTTGAGCCAACTTGGGAGGGACCATTTGTTGTTGAGAAGGTTTATACAGGAGGAGCCTACCAGTTAGCGGACTTTCAGGGTGAAAGACCCATGTTACCAATAAATGGACGATATCTGAAAACCTATTACGCAGCCTAATGTCGCCTGCCTCCGCTTGCCTTTGCTTGCTTTGAAACTTTGAAACCTTGATTGTTTTAGAGTTATCTATATGGCCAAATGTCTACCACTGGGTCCAAATTTTGTAATTAATCTCATATATAATGAAAATTTTGAAAAAATATTTTAAACTTCAAATTTTCTCCTTTCCACTTTTGAGTATAATGTTCCACAAAAATGTTTTTAGCTTTTACCAAATTCTCTTTTCTACCTTTGAATTTAGAAATACTATTAAATTAGAACAAAACTCACACATCAAATGAGTAATCCTTTTCATCGAAACAAACTAAAATTTACTTTAATAAATACTTTGTTTTGTTCTTGTTTATGCCAAACTTTGGCCCACTAACGTTTCTTTCTGTTGATTGCAGAAAAATGTCAGGACAGAGGCTGATCTTTGCCTTCCAGGATGGCTGGAACCTCGCACTGAATGATGAGATAGTGCCACAAGGAGGTGTCATAGATTTCAACATGGATTTCAACCAGATTGATATGGACTACGACGGTCCTCTAATGGACGTAGTTAGCAATGAAGAAAAGAAGGGACTTTCTTCACTGTTGAGAGTGACCACTCAAGACGATGTGTTACGTAAAGGTAAAAATGTGATAGCAGAACAAAGTCTGATGGAGGGGCCCAGCCAGCTGCCCTCCTTGATAGCCACTCCAGCAAGGGGCTTAATAGCTGCCCACAGTGAACAGCTACCAAATACTTCACTCCACAGGACGCAACGCAGAAATGCAAGTTGAAAGAAACAGAGAGCCTTTCTGCGACAGGAACGCAAGCGCCAGAGAGACGTGAGCGGTTTTTTTACCCCCATTCCTGAGGGACATATCTCGATCCAGATCTGAGAGAGACTTCTGTCAACCTACCCACTACATATGAAGAGTCAGGATTTGTGATAGGATCAGATGTGCCCCCGGTCCCAGATATCTTATGCAGAGGTTGCCCAACATGCAACGTTGAAATACCAGCCGGGACATCAGTCACGGGCGCATTTGTAGAATACCCGGACTGCAACATTTTACATCTACAGCGTTTCAGTACCTTAGAAGAATACACGTCAAGCACCAACGAGTCTCAAACTCCAGATTTTGTGGCAAATGAACCGTATTTCCCACTGGGGACGGATCAGCGCACACCATGGAGTCCAGGATCATACATCCCACTCGAGGCTGAATCTCATATTCCGGATCAGCCAGCGCCAGTTTGGATTCCCGCGAGGACCGGAGGAAGGAATGCCCCAGGCAGCTGCCAACTCCCGGTATGGTAAAATACTACAAAATAAGCAAGGTAAACAAAAGAGAGTTCGAGTTCTATGAAGAGGTTCAGGGAAAGTTTATCAACATATTGAAAGGCCTGGAGCTATATACCAGGGTTTTCTCTGAAACTGATGAAAGAAGCATCCTAGACTGCATCTTCAATTTAAGAGATAGAGGTCAAACAAGCCTTCTCATGGAAAGAATGTATTCCGAGCCAAAGAAATGGATATGAGGAAAGGGAAGAATCACCATCTAGTGCGGATGTTGCTACAATTTTACGAACGACAGATAGGAGAATCCACCTGGGATCCTCAGATACGACCAAGTGGATCCGTTACCCCCGATGATAAAATGGATGATAAAGAGAATGGTCAAGTGGAATATCCTACCCGCCACTTGCATTCCTATTAGTTGAAACATCAACATTTTTGAAGAAGGTGACTGCATTCCCCCGCACGTTGACCATCATGACTTTGTGAGGCCTTTCTGCATGGTCTCGTTCATGAATAAGAGCAATATTTTGTTTGGAAAAGAAATCGATGTAATCGGCCCTGGTGAATTTAGAGGAGCTGCGAAGATTCCTCTTCTAGTTGGTTCAGTACTTGTTCTCAAGGGCAACTATGCAGACGTTGCCAAGCACTGCATTCCAGGAGTACGACACCGTAGGGTGTCTGTGACCTTCCACAGAATGGANTGATTCTGAATATTGCATGGTTGTTACTAGTGAGTCAGAAAAAGATTGTCTCGATGTAGAGGATGACACTACTGATCAACCAATAGAAGATGTTCCGCCAGAATTTGAGGAAGAAATTAAATCCACTATCGATGAATTGAAAGAGATTAACCTCGACTGATCAACCAATAGAAGATGCTCCGCCAGAGTTTGAGGAAGAAATTAAATCCACTATCGATGAATTGAAAGAGATTAACCTCGGGACTGAAGAGGATGAATTGAAAGAGATTAACCTCGGGACTGAAGAACGACCCCGACCTACATTTATAAGTTCTCTACTTGATGACAAAGAATCTGCAAAATTAGTCAAACTATTAGCAGAATTCAAAGATTGCTTCGCGTGGAGCTACGAAGAAATGTCAGGACTGTCAGCAGAAGTTGCAGTCCTTAAACTTGGGGTGGACAAGATTGTAACCCCAGTAAAACAAGCTCCAAGGAGAATGCGCCTCGAGATAGAACANCAGATTTTGACAAACAAAGACAAAGATTCAGAGGGATCATAAAAAGAAGGTCGTACAACTCTGCTTCAACAACCTTCTACCACTCTCTTACATCAAGTTGGTGGAGGTTCTTCTAGTTCATGCACCCGAGGTCGAGGCCGGGGATGCGGACGAGGAAAGATCAATCTAATTGTTGAACGGACTAAGCCAACTATCAACATTGGTGATGACGACAGTTCTGAAGATGAGGTAATAATGACAAAACAGAAGAGGCCTCAGTACTAGATATCCTTAGAAGATATAAAGAGAAATGAATATAAAACAATGTATGATCGGATAAACCACTATGTGGACACTATGAACCTCACTCCGATTCTCCCTCAAAAGGTTCAGAGTTTAGAGATCAAAGAAATCCGTAGTGTTGGTTCAAAACCGATCCAATTTTACCACGCTTCTACCTCTACCGAGTTTGAAAAACATGTAAATTTGGATGTTTATTCTAATGAATTAATGGAATTGCCTTTTGGTTACTTCTCGCCTTGTGCTCAAAAGTTAATTCAACAGGGACATTTACCAAAACAAATGCCAAAGGATAAATTTCAACTCTTTAAAAAATTGTGGAATACTAAAAGACGAACTCCCAATTGAAAAGATGGTCTCGGATTTGGTACAGTTGGACCAGTCAACGATTCTGAATTTTGCATGGTTGTTACTAGTGAGTCAGAAGAAGATTGCCTCGATATAAAGGATGACTCTGCTGATCAACAAATAGAGGATGCTCCGCCAGAATTTGAAGAAGAAATTAAAACCACTATCGATGAATTGAAAGAGATTAACCTCGGGACTGAAGAACGACCGCGACCCACATTTATAAGTTCTCTACTTAATGACGAAGAATCTGCAGAACTGGTAAAACTATTAGCAGAATTCAAAGATTGTTTTGCGTGGAGCTATGATGAAATGCCAGGACTGTCAGCAGAGGTTGTAGTCCATAAACTTGGGGTGGACAAGAATGTAGCCCTAGTAAAACAAGCTCCCAGGAGAATGCGCCTCGAAATAGAACAACAAGTCATCGCCGAGGTAAAGAAATTGATATACGCCGGTTTCGTTAAAGAAGAGCAGTACCCCACGTGGTTAGCCAATATTGTACCTGTTAAAAAGAAAAATGGACAGATCCGCATTTGCGTCGACTTCAGAGACTTGAACAAGGCTTGTCCAAAAGACGAATTTCCACTCCCTATACTAGAAATAATGGTGGATATCGCTTCAACACATGAGATTTTCTCCTTTATGGACGGATCGTCAGGGTATAACCAAATCAAGATGGCTCCCGAAGATGCAGCGCTTACAGCTTTCAGAACACCGATTGGATTTCTGCTACACAGTGATGCCGTTCGGCCTAAAAAATGTCGGAGCAACATATCAGCGTGCAATGACGAAGATCTTTGACGACCTCATTCACAATCAAGTAGAATGCTACGTAGATGATCTGGTCGTCAAAAGAAAATGGAAAATAGACCATTTCTATGATTTGAGGATTGTGTTTGAATGGTTACGACGATATGACCTTAAAATGAATCCCTTAAAGTGCTCTTTCGGCGTCACCTTTGGGAAATTTCTAGGATTCGTTGTCTGTCATCGGGGAATCGAGATCGACCGGGATAAGATTAAAGCTATCTTAGAAATGCCTCTCCCTAAAACCTTGAAGCAGTTACGTTCCTTCCACGGGAAGTTAGCATATCTGAGACACTTTATTTCTAATCTCTCAGGTAGGTGCCAGCCTTTCTCGGCATTAATTAAAAAGGACGCCAAATTTATTTGGGAAGAGAAACGCCAGCGGGCCTTTGAGGATGTTATACAATATTTAATGACACCTCCTATTTTGGCAGCCCCTATCCCAGGAAAATCGTTGATACTTTATACCGCGGCTTTGGATGACTCTCTTGGAGCCCTCTTAGCCCAAGTCAATGAGGAGGGAAAAGAAAATGCTCTCTACTACTTGAGTCGTCGTCTAATATTGACGGAGGTAAGGTATCCGGCTATTAAGAAGCATTGTCTAGCACTAATTTTTGCCGCTCAAAAGCTTAGACATTACATGCTTTCTCATAAGATTACCCCGCCGCTCAAAAGCTTAGACATTACATGCTTTCTCATAAGATTACCCTAATCTCGAAAGTTAATCCACTGCAATATTTGACAACCCGACCAAACACTCTCCGGACGTTTAGTAAGAGGGTCAATGATCTTATTGCAACTTGATATTACTTTTGTACCCCTCCGTGCTATCAAGGGACAGATTTTAGCAGATTTTCTTGCTGCACACCCGACATTACTTCTGTGCCCCTCTGTGCTATCAAGGGACAGATTTTGGCGGATTTTCTCGCTACACACCCACTGCCAGCTGGGTCCTCTCTCAACGACGAGTTACTGGACGAGCAGATACTACAGATGTAATTTTCCAGTGCGCAACGCTGGGAAATGTATTTCGATGGTGCCTCATCAGCTAGGAAAAACAAGGGATCAGGCACAGTTATACCAAGCAAGGCAGGGATTGGTTTGATCTTTATTACGCCAGATAAGGGTATGTTGAGGTTTTCGTACTCTAACAACGAAGTAGAATATGAAGCCTTAATCACCGGATTGGAATTGGCAATTTTGATGGATATAACGAACATTGACCGGATTGGAATTGGCGATTTCAATGGATATAACGAACATTGCCATTTATGGTGACTCTCAACGGCATTGGCAATTTCAATGGATATAACGAACATTGCCATTTATGGTGACTCTCAACTTGTCATCCAACAATTTCGATGGATATAACGAACATTGCCATTTATGGTGACTCTCAACTTGTCATCCAGCAAGCTGGACAATACAGAATTCTGAAACCAAGACTAGCAGAATACCATCAGTACACAATGAAGCTCCTTACAGAATTCTAAAACCAAGATTAGCAGAATACCATCTGTATGCGATGAAGCTCCTAAAGCAGATTCCTGAGGTTACTTTCTATCGGATTCCTCGGGGAGATAATGCTCATGCCGACGCTTTAGCAAAACTCGCTAAGGAAATGGCCGTCCCCCAGAGGATTCCATCGAAGTCACGGTGTAAGGAAGACGAGTCTTGTCTCGAAGCGACTTTCAAACCCTTCACAAACATGGAAAAGAAGAAACCGTGAATACAGTTGCAGACATCAACAAAGATTGGCGCAAGCCATTAATAGAATATTTGCGTACTGGAAAGCTGCCAGATGACAAGTCTGAGGCACACCACATCACAAGAAGTGCCATGTCCTATGCCCTAGTGGGAAATGTTCTCTACAGAAGATCGTTCTACCAAATGTGGCTACGGTGTTTGAGCAGAGCCGAGGCACAAAATATTGTCAAAGAAGTACATGCCGGATTGTGTTGCGCTCACCAATTGGGACCAAAAATGAAAATGAAGATTAAAATAATCGGATATTATTGGCCAGCAATGATGTCCGATTGCATGGGTACTTCCAGAAGATGTCACCAATGCCAGGTGCATGGGGTGGTCTTACACCAGCCTCCGAATGTGCTACACCCAACAGTTGCCTCGTGATCATTCGACTGTTGGAGCACAAACATAATAGGTTTGATAGACCCTCCATCTTCTAAAGGGACACAGATTCATACTTGCCGCTATAGATTACTTCTCCAAATGGGTAGAGGCAGTACCGTTACGTGAGGTTACGTCTCGTAGCCATTCGAGTGTTGGGGCACAGACATAATAGGTCCGATAGACCCTCCATCTTCTAAAGAACGGAATCATACTTGCCACTAGAGATTACTTCTCCAAATGGGCAGAGGCAGTAACATTACGTGAGGTTACAACACAGCACGTCCTTCAATTTTTCAAAAGCCAAATCATCTACCATTTTGGAGTACCGCGAAGAATAATCTCTGACAATGGGACAGCTTTCAAAAGCACAAAAATCAACAATTTTGTCAGAAGACATGGGATAGATTGGAGATACTCTATAATTTACTATCCCAGAGCAAATGGTCTTGCTGAAGCTTTCAACAAGACATTGATACAGATTTTGATAAAAGCATTGGACGACAATAAAAGGGATTGGCATAACAAACTGTTAGAAGCCCTGTGGGCCTACCAGACGACTTTCAAGACTCCCACTCAGTGTACACCTTTTATGCTCGTGTACGGGATCGAGGCTGTGCTACCACTAGAGGTCCAGACACCATCTCTCAAAGTCGCCATTGCCAATCAACTTACAACGGAAGAAAGCACAAAACTCAGATTTGAAGAAATGGAAAGTCTCAAGGGAAAACGATTGGAAGCACAACAACATTTGGAGCTCTACCAGGCAAAGATGGTACAAGCCCATGACAAATTGGTCCGCCCAAGGACATTCAAAATTGGTGACCTCGTGCTCGTGCTCAAAAGACCTATTCTTGCTCGCCGCAAAATTGGTGGCAAATTCGAGCCAACTTGGGAGGAACCATTTGTCGTTGAGAAGGTTTATATAGGAGGAGCCTACCAGTTAGTGGACTTCCGGGGCGAAAGACCCATGCTACCGATAAATGGACGTTATCTGAAAACCTATTACGCAGCCTGATGTCGCCTGCCTCCGCTCGTCTTTGTTTGCTTTGAAACTTTGAAACCTTGATTGTTTTTAGGGTTATCTATATGGCCATATGTCTATGACCGGGTCCAAATTTTGTAATTAATCTCATATAATGAAAATTTTGAAAAAATATTTTAAACTTCAAATTTTCTCCTTTCCACTTTTGAGTATAATGTTCCACAAAAATCACGTTCTCTTTTCTACTTTTGGATTTAGAAATGCCATTAAATTAAAACAAAACTCACACATAAAATGAGTAATCCTTTTCACCAAAACAAACTAAAATTTTCTCTAATAAATACTTTATTTTGTTCTTGTTCATGCCAAACTTAGCCCACTGACATTCCTTTCTGTCATCTATAGAAAAATGTCAGGACAGAGGCTGATCTTTGCCTTCCAGGACGGCTGGAAGCTCGCACTAAATGAAGAGATGGCGCCACAAGAAGGTGTCATAGATTTCGACATAGATTTCAACCAGATTGAAATGGACTACGACGTTCCTCTAATGGACGTGGTCAGCAAGGAAGAAAAGAAAGGACTACCCTCACTGTTGAGGGTGACCACTAAGGACGACGCGTCACGTAAGGGTAAAAATGTGATGGTAGAACAAGATCCGATGGAGGGGCCCAGCCGACTGCNGGAGTGCAACATTTTACATCTAGAGCATTTCAGTACCTTAGAAGAGTACACTACCAGCACCAACGAGTCTCAAACTCCAAATTTTGTGGCAAACATGCCATATGTCCCACTGGGGACAGATCAATGCGCACCGTGGAGCCCAGGATCATACATCCCGCTTGAGGCTGAATCTCATATTCCTGATCGGCCAGCACCGATTTGGATTCTCGCCGAGGCCCGGAGGAAAGAACGCCCCAGACAACTGCCAGCTCCCGGTATGGTGGAATATTACAAAATAAGCAAGGTAAACAAGAGAGAATTTGAGTTCTATGAAGAAGTTCAAGGAAAGTTTATCAACATATTGGAAGGCCTGGAGTTATATACCAGGGTTTTCTCTGAAACTGATGAAAGAAGCATCCTCGATTGCATCTTTGATTTGAGAGATAGAGCTCGAGCAAGCCTTCTCATGGAAAGAACGTACTCCGAGCCGAAGGAATGGATGTGGGGGAAAGGAAGAATCACCATCCAGTGTGGGTGTTGCTACAATTTTACAAACGACAGACAGGAGAATCCGACTGGCATACTCAAAAACGACCAATTGGATCCGTTACCACCGATGATCAAGTGGATGATAAAGAGAATGGTCTAATGGAACATCCTACCCGCCACTTGCATTCCTAACAGTTGCATCATCAACATTTATGAAGAAGGTGACTGCACTCCTCCGCACATTGACCATCATGACTTCATGAGGCCTTTCTGCACGGTCTCATTTATGAGTAAGAGCAATATTTTTTCTGGAAAAGAAATCGATGTAATCGGCCCTGGTGAATTCAGAGGAGCTATGGAAATTCCTCTCCCAGTTGGTTCAGCACTTGTTCTCAAGGGCAACGGTGCAGACGTGGCCAAACACTGCATATCAGGAGTACGACACCGTAGGGTGTCCTTGACCTTCTGCAGGATGGATGACAGTAAGACACCATATGGATTCCAGCAAGGCCCGGAGTTGGAAGAACTGTTTCCTTATGAGCTATGAGAAGGTTGTACCTGTGAATACATGCGAAGGGAGCTCTAATCCTGGAGCATGACTCAGAAGGTCTGCTTGATCAAGAGCTCGATATGCCAAGCAAAGGACTCACTTGCTGTCTTTTAACAAGCATGACATGTATCTGATGTAATCAGTCTATGATGTACTCATATCTTGAGATGGCTCTCAATGCATTACAGCGCATATTACATGATGTACTTCTTTGAGGCATTAGCCTATATTTGATCTGTAGCATCTTTATTGAAGCAAATTAATGGAAAATTGAGGCATTAGCCTGTGTTTGATCTGTAGCATCCTTATTGAAGAAGATTAATGGAAATTTCTCTCGTTTTGTGCCTTTTTGTCAATTGCCTTTTGTGCGATAGATGAAAGCCGGGGAGTTCTAATGAACAAAGAATGAAACGACAAATTTTTAAATAAAACACAAATAAAAGATAATTGTAATAAATAAATAACAAAACAAATTTCTCTTGAAGATCAACCCATTAAAATTAAAACTTAAAAACAACACATTTTTAAAAAATCAATTGTGACAAAAATAACAAGAAAATAAAACAAACTTGTTGAGTGGATATTTCCATTTTTGGAGTTTCCTACTCTTTGTGCGCGCAGCACAACCATCGTTATCCACACTAACTCTCTACACACCCTCGCAAAATTTCACATTCTGCACAAAATCTCACAAAGTTTCACATTTTTTTTCCTCACCAATGTCAATCTTCATAAATTCTACTAGTTTCCCACAAATTCGAAACGCGATATTTTAGAGGTTGAGGATTTCAAATCCGATACCGCGTTGCTCTAGGAGCTCATCCTATTGCAATCTTTCAAATCAAATTAAAGAGGTTGAGGATTTCACATCCGATACCGCGTTGCTCTAGGAGCTCATCCTACTGCAATCTTTCAAATCAAATTTCAGAGGTTGAGGATTTCACATCTGATACCACGTTGCTCTAGGAGCTCATCCTATTGCAATCTTTCAAATCAAATTATAGAGGTTGAGGATTTTATATCCGATTCTGTGTTGCTTTAGGAGTCCCTCCTATCGCAATCATCCGAATCAATACTAAATTTCTGATTCATCACATTCAAGGTCGGACCTTACATTCCGACACTTTCTTTTGAGAATTGACCTATATTTCAATTCTCATTTTTAAATCAGCACTAAATTTCTGATTCATCATATTCGAGGTCGGACCTTACATTCCGACACTTTCTTTTGAGAATTGACCTATATTTCAATTGTCATTTTCGAATCAGTCCTAAATTTTTTATTCATTACAGTCGAGGTCGGACCTTACATCCCGACACTTTCTCTTGAGAATTGACCTACATTTCAATTCTCACTTTCAAATCAGTCCTAAATTTTTGATTCTTCACAGTCGAGGTTGGACCTTACATCCCGACACTTTCTTTTAAGAATTGAACTACATTTCAATTCTCACTTCCAAATCAGTCCTAAATTTATGATTCATCACATTCGAGGTCCGACCTTACATTCCGACACTTTCTTTTGAGAATTGACCTATATTTCGATTCTCACTTTCGAATCAGTCCTAAATTTCTGATTCATTACAGTTGAGGTCGGACCTTACATCCTGACACTTTCTCTTGAGAATTGACCTACATTTCAATTCTCACTTTTGAATCAGTCCTAAATTTCTGATTCTTCATATTCGAGGTCGGACCTTACATCCCGACACTTTCTTTTGAGAATTGAACTACATTTCCATTCTCACTTCCGAATCAGTCCTCAATTTTTGATTCTTTACATTTGAGGTCGGACCTTACATTCCGACACTTTCTTTTGAGAATTGACCTACATTTCAAAACTCATTTCTGAATCAATCCTACATTTCTGGCTCATTACATTCGAGGTCGGTCCTTATAGTCTGACACTCCTTTTTTTGATTCGATATTTGAATCTCAATTCCCATCTTGGGGTCAACACTTACATTATGACTCCCATCCTTTCTAAATCTTTGAAATTTCATAACTTAAAATTCACTCTCCGATCCCCAGCGAGAGTCTCTACCTTTTGATTTTAACCAGATGATCACCTGCTAATTCCCCGGCAGAAACAAATCGCACACAGAACTCTACACGTACTTCTGGGTCTACTGACTTGGGAGTTTGTATTGGTTCTTGTTGATCTTGTCGGTGAACACCAATACGCGCTGTGTGCTTGCCCAGCACACCACACCTATTGGGGGTCCATTTGTTGACCTCATTTTTTGTTGAGGTTTAGTTTGTCTTCTTTAGTAGCCTAAGGTCTAGCCATAGGATTTTCCTATTGACTATTCTTAGAAAACTACTCTTTTGTAGCCTAGGGTCTAGCCATAGGACTTTTTTTTTTGACTATTCCTAGAAAACTAGACTTGAAACCCTCACCATTAGAAATTCTACCCTCTTCTTTACTCAACTTGGAGTTTGACATATTGCTCTCAACCTCTAAATACTTAGTAGGTGGGGTCACTGTGGGGAAACTCAAGATGAGTCACCCTTNACTGACCCAAGCTAGACCCAAGCCTAGCACAACATGACCAATTTGATTAAAGTTCAAAATTCCCTCAAATTGACCCTCCAATTGAGCTCAATTTCCATTCTTCACCAAAGTTGATCCTTGTGATCATCTACGCCAAATTCAACAATCAATTGAGCCAATTGACATGGATAACCTAGCGCAAACCCAAGTTTTGGTCATTTGCACCCACTTGGACCCATGCACTAAATGTGACCTAACCACCTTAAAGCCACCAAATTAACTCCACCACAGCCATTAGTTGGACCTAGTGACCAGTTCAAACACCATGAAACCACCTAAATCAAGCCATGGACCAAAGGTCCCTCATTTAATGGATCTTATTTCCAAAAATGCACATGCTTAAGAGATCTTTGCCAAATCCAAGCACATTTGCATTAAATTGCTGTGATGAATTCCTCTGGGTTCCCTAAGCTCCTAACCACCTCCCCCTGGCCGGTCGGCCAGCCTAGTGGTTTGAAAAGCCCAAAACCAAGAGCCACCCCCATGGCATCTCACCCAAATCAAACCTAGAGGCCAGCTCATCCAAATCAAACTATGGAGCTCCTCTGCCCTCCACCTAAGCACCACATTACACCTCCTAATTAGCTAAGACAGCCACCATAACCCCATTTTTATAAAAGGCCACCTCCATGGCCATTGATCTAAGTGCTGAAATTTCTCAAAGAGGCCTCTCGAAACTTCACACAAAGCTTCCCTAAGATCCCCTCAGTGCATCCCAACCATTTTTCCTCACCCACAAACTTCACCCAGAGCTTCCCTAAGATCCCCTCAGTGCATCCCAACCATTTTTCCTCACCCATTCCCCTTGTCGGAGCTTAATTTTGAGCTTGAAACCTTGCCGGAAATCAGGACAGAACCCAATACACCCCCACACTCCACAAAACTTCAATTTCTTGGGCCCACACCTTCACAATAGTGAAAGAAGCTAGAGCCCCATCAAATTCCCCTTTCACAGAGCCTCTACCATAGCTCTAGACCAACACCCAAATCCGGCCGTGATCGAATACATACTTAGGCCTTACATCAAGACCAGGGACTTAATCCCTAGCCTCCTTGGACCCCAACGAACGTACCGAGCACCTCTGATCGAAGCTTCCCTTCTAAGAGCAAAGGTATAAAACTCCTCCTCCTCCCGAGCTTATTTTGATTCTCGATTTACTTAAGCTTGATGTCATGGCATCTTAACCGTATGGATATGTTCGTCTCACTTAGACGAGTCCATAGGATCAAACCAAAGTGATATTAACCGTATAGATATGTTCGTCTCACTTAGACGAGTCCATAGGATCAAACCCGAAGTGATCCTCTTAACCATTTAGATATGTTCATCTCACTTAGACGAGTCCATAGGATCAAACCCGAAGTGATTCATTAATCGTATAGATGTGTTCGTCTCACTTAGACGAGTCCATAGGATCAAACCCAAAGTGATTTGGTTTGTATGGATGTGTTTGTCTCACTTAGACGAGTCCATAGGATCAAACCCGAAGTGATTTGGTTGCGTATGGATATGTTCGTCTCACTTAGATGAGTCCATAGGATCAAACCCGAAGTGATTTGGTTGACTTAAGCTTGATTTCATGGTACCTTAGCAGTATGGATGTGTTCGTCTCACTTAGACGAGTCCATAGGATCAAACTCGAAGTGATTTGGTTGAGTCTATGGCCAAGATCTTAAGATTTTAGTGTGGACGGGCATGGGATCATTCTATCGGGGACGATGACGGGGAGGTTTTATCCATAGGATCAAACCCGAAGTGATTTGGTTGAGTCTAGGCAGAGATCTTAAGGTTTTAGTGTCATAGGATCAAACCCAAAGTGATTTGGTTGAGTCTAGGCAGAGATCTTAAGGTTTTAGTGTGAACGGGCACGGGATCATTCTATCGGGGATGATGACGGGGAGCCGTTTGATCGAGCGTGTATCAAATTGATTCTCGGTTAAGGCTATTGGGGACGATGAACGGATGCCGTCTATCCGCGCGTGTATTGAAAGCACGGGATCATTCCATTGGGGACGATGACGGAGAGCCGTTCGATCATGTGTGTATCAAATGAACAAGGGAGATCGAGCCGGACAGCGGTTCGAGACATAAACCGCGGGCCGAGTCAGAAGCTACGTGGACGGCGGCGTCCAACCAGAGTGCGCCACGCATGCCTTCGGAGCTGCCTAGGATCAAGTCAGCACGCGTTGTTTAAATAGATAAATAGGGCTTTTTCCTGTTTATTTAAATACCCTTAACTTAGAAAATCCATAACTCTGTGTAGAAAAATCACAAAAATAAAATAAAAATACCCTCTTGCTCAGTGAACAGAGGAGAAAATAATGTGGATATATTTTCAAGCCCATTTGATGCATGAGTAATTTTTAATTAATTAAATACTATATGGAATTATTTGATTCTCCATGCATATTGACACATCACCTTGACTTGAAACTTTGACATATTGTAGTCTCTGCAAGGGGGAACATTCTCTGAT
>JXCR01146682.1:525044-538834 GCA_002079205.1 Phalaenopsis hybrid cultivar
TCCTTAGACTTAAACAACAAAGCCATAGGACTTCGAGGTTGCTTTCTTATGCAACGTAAATCCTCACCTTATCTTTAGGCCTTTGCATAGTCCTGCTATACAATATAAGCCCTAACTCGGCTTAGGACTCCGAGGTTGTCGTTTGTCACGACCTAAATCCTCACATCTTCCAGGTTGTTCGTGTGAGCATTTCACTCGAATGTAAGCCCTAACAAATAAAATTGGCAAGATGAAACATCTAAATATTTCTCCACAAAATTGAAGCCAAACATTAGGATAGCTTGGGAAGTCGCCGAGGTTCTCCTCTGGATCCATGACATCCCCTAGTCCTTCTTCCTTTGGATTCTACAATAACTGGGGTTCTCCTCTGGATCCATGACATCCCCTAGTTCTTCCTCCTTTGGATTCTACAATAAAAAAATGTCCAAATATTTGTACAAATCCCCTTGCACACCTCTATGTCTGATTCCGTTGAAGAGTCCTACCCTTTGAAATTCCTTGAAGATAATTTTTCTTGATTTTTATCGAGAGTCTTCTTAAGTGGCTTTGGTCATTCAAGATGTAATTAACTATATGGGCTTGCCCTTATAGGAAGCATGTCCGAACCCAACTTAATATAAACCCTATTTAATCCTTTAATATTAATTAGGGGAACTTGTCGGCAAATACAAAGGTTTCGCAGACCAAACGGACGTCATAGTTTCCTTAGTTTTTTATATCGAGCCTCATCCTCAAGTCTTGTGTTTATCCTTTGGGTAGACGTAGGATTTGAGGTACGGAGCTTTTTCTTTTTAAACTATGAAAATTATGGGGTTAGTTTGATTTCATACTTCAACGTCCTTCCGAAGCAGGTGATGGGATTTCGATTCCGACGACCGACAGCTTCTTACGGGCAACCCCACAAACAAACCATCCCCAAAATAATGCCCACATTAATTTCTTTATCAAAATGGAGTGGTTTTTGTAATTCAAGCCTGGACAAATGATCAGTAATTTGATATTCAATCCCCTTTCAATCTACTATTTTAAAATCAAATTCTTGCAAAAGAAGAATCCATATTATAAGTCTAGGTTCAACATCCTTCTTTTTCATTAAGTACTTAATAGTAGAATGATCTGTAAGCAATACATTGTGAGTTCCAATTAAATATGATCTAAATTTATCAAAGGCATATACTATTATTAATAACTCTTTTTCAGTTGTTGTATAATTAATTTGAGTTTCATTAAGAGTTTTACTAGCATAATAAATTACTTTGAAAATTTCATCATATCTTTGTCAAAAAACAACTCTAATAGCATAATCACTAGCATCACACATTAATTCAAAAGTTTTTCCCCAATCTGGTGAAACTATAATTGGTGTAGTGATTAATTTTTCTTTTAATAACTCAAAAGCTTTTAGGCACTCTTCATCAAAATTAAAAATTTTATCTTTCTCTATTAAATGGCATAAAGGTTTAGCAACTTTTTAAAAGTCTTTAATATATCTCCTGTAGAATTCAGCATGTTCGAAAAAACTCCTAATTTTCCTTACATTTGTTGGATAAGGTAAATTAGCGATCTCTTGAATTTTAGCAAGATCTATTTCCATACCATATTCTGATATTTTATGTCCTAATACAATTCCTTCTACTATCATAAATTGACATTTTTACCAATTAAGGACTAAATTTGTTTCTACACATCGCTTAAGAACTTTTGATAAATGTTCTAACATAAGTCAAATGAAGTTCCAAACACTGAAATATCATCCATAAGTACTTCAATCCCTTTTTCAATTAAATCAAAAAAATTGCCATCATACTTTTTTGAAATGTAGTAGGGACATTACATAAACCAAAGGGCATTCTTCTAAAACCAAAAATACCATACAGAGTAATAAAAGTTGTTTTCTTTTGATCCTCAGGAGTTATTTGTATTTAGTGATAACCAGTATATCCATACCAAAAAATGAAAGTATTTATGCCCGACTAGTCTATTAAGCATTTGATCTAGAAAGGGTAGTGGAAAATGATCTTTCCTAGTGGCAAGATTTAATATTTTATAATCAATGCATATTCACCACCCTGCAACTTGTCTAGTAGGTATTAGCTCATTATGTTCATTTACAGTCACAGTTACTCCTCCTTTCTTAGGAACACAATGAATTGGACTAACCCATGCACTATTTGAAATAGGGTAGATAATTTTATCATCTAACTATTTTAAAATTTCTTTCTTAACAACTTCTTTCATAACAGGATTCAATCTCCTTTGAGGATCAACCCTGGGTTTGCAGATCTCTTCCATATGAATTCTATGCATACTAATTGAAGGACTAATTTCTTTAATATCAGCAATTGTCCATCTAAAGGATTTCTTAAATTTTTTTAATATTTTCATCAATCTATCTTCTTCTTCCATCATTAACTTCGAGGAAATTATAACTCGTAAATAAGAGGAATCTCCTAAAAAGGCATATTTTAAGTGATCATAAAGTAACTTCAACTTAAGTTCTAGAGGATTTTCAATTGATGGACAAGGTGATTTAACTTTTCTATAGTGTCTAAAATTTTAAAACTTTCTCGAACATATTTTGAATCTTTCTTAAAAAGATCTTCACGTTGATCTAATTCCCCTTCTTTCTCGTGTTTCATATCTTTTTCTTCTGATTCTTCTTCATAAGTAGTTTTGAAATGACATTCACTCAGATATCTTATAACACACATTCTATAACATTCATCATCTTACATTTTGTAAGAATTTCATTGATCTTAAAATGTTAAAAGTAACAGTTTGATCATTGACGTTTGTTGTTAATTCTACTTTTTTCACATCTATCATTGCTCTTCCTGTGTCTAGGAAAGGTCTCCC
Organism: Phalaenopsis hybrid cultivar; assembly: GCA_002079205.1. Classification (NCBI taxonomy): domain Eukaryota; kingdom Viridiplantae; phylum Streptophyta; class Magnoliopsida; order Asparagales; family Orchidaceae; genus Phalaenopsis; species Phalaenopsis hybrid cultivar. Next base: position 527,901 of record JXCR01146682.1, read on the forward strand.
CAAAATGATAGGTATCTTTTTATCTTCCTCTATATCTAGCACAATGAAATCGACAGGAAAGATAAATTGATTTACTTTCACTATGACATCTTCTATAACTCCTTTAAGGTATGTTATTGAACGATCTGCTAACTGAAGAATTACAGCAGTAGGGGTTATTTCTCCTAATCCCAATCTTTTAAATATTGATAATGACATAAGGTTAATGCTTGCACCTAAATCACATAAAGCTTTCACATAAAATTTGTCTCCTATTGCACATGGAATTGTAAAGCTACTAGGATCATTAAGCTTTTCAGGAAGCTTCTTCTGAATTATAGCACGACACTCCTCACTAAGGGCAACAGTCTCATTATCTTCAAAATTTCTTTTCTTAGTTGAGAATATCCTTCATAAACCTTACATAACTTTGTGTTAGTTCTAATGCTTTAGTAAATGGAATATTAATTGTAGGTTTCTTAAAAATCTCCAAAAATTTTGAAAATTACTTATCCAACTTTTGCTGATGAAGTTTCTAAGGAAATGGAGGTGGTGGTTTTTCTAACTTAACTTTAAGTGGAGAAATATGTTTTTCAAAATCTTTTGGAGTGTCCACTTTTGATTCTTCAATTTCTTCTCTCTCTACTTCAGTTTCTTTTTGAATCCTACCTTCCAACTCTCTTCTGCTTCTAGGTTGAAAGTCTTTTACTTGCTCTTTATTTTGGTTTTTTGGATTTGTTTCAATATTACTAGGAAGTGTACCTTGGGATCTATTACTTAATGAATTTGCAATTTGTCCAAGTTGATTTTCAATATTTCTAATTGTAGCTCTTTGACTTTGTAACTAATTTACCATTTGTAACACCACTTCTTCTATAGACAACTTCTCATTAAATTGTGTATTACTGTTGAAACTTGGAGGATAAGTAGATCTATAATTATTATTCCCTTGGCTCTTCTAGTTTCCCATTGGGTTTACTTGATTGTTCCCCCATTGTTGATTATTATCACTCATAGTGTTATTCCAATTAAAATTGGGATGGTTCTTTCAACTTGGGTTATAATAATTTGAATATGGGTTATTCTACTTATTATTATTGAGATTCAAAGTTTCTAATAATACTTGGAATCTACCATTTGGCCTAATGAATTCTCTTCGATCATGGAAATTGGTTGAAAAAAATTCATTCCAAATTGGTCTAACTTCCTTAAAATTGCAGCAACTTGATTTGCTAACATAGCAAATGCATCAGTTTCATGAATATTGGCTACTTTCTTTGGATTCACCTTCTCAGAAGGCCATTGAAAATTATTGGTAGCCATCTCTTCAATTAAAGCATAATTCATGAATGTTGGCTACTTTCTTAGGATTTACCCTCTCAGAAGGCCATTGAAAATTATTAGTTGAATATTGACTACTTTATTTGGATTCACCCTCTCAGAAGGCCATTGAAAAGTATTTGTAGTCATTTCTTCCATTAAAGCATAAGCGTCATGAAATGATTTTGACATCAACGAACCACCACCAGCGGCATCGATAATAGATCTAAGAGATCCAACTAATCCATTATAAAATGTTTGAATTATTAACCAATCTGGTATAGCCTGGTGTGGACACTTTATTAAGAGTTCTTTAAATCATTGTCATGCTTCATAAATAGATTCCCCTTCAAACTGATTAAAAGATGCAATATCATTTCTAAGCTTTGCAGTTTCCAATGATGGAAAATATTTAGTAAGGAATTTTTGTGCTAAATCACCCCAAGTTCTGATAGATCCAGGTGCTAACGAATTCAACCACGTCTTAGCTTTATCCCTTAGTGAGAAGGAAATAACCTAAGTCTAATGGCATCATCTGATACACTATCACATTTACATGTAGTGCACAATTCTGGAAAATTGGCAAGATGTAAATTTGGATCTTCAGTTGGTAATCCCCCAAACTGATTATTTGATACTATTTCGATAATAGCAGGTTTAAGCTCAAATGAATTATCCACTACAGCAGGTTATTGAATACTACAATGAAGTTCATCTACAGTAGGGTTGACATAATCTCTCAAAGGTCTAAACTCTTGATGAATTTCAACATTTTGATTGTTTTGGTTTGTCATTTCTATAATTTTTTAGATTTTTCAAGATTTTTTGATTTTTTTGATTTTTTTGATTTTCTTTATAGTTCTTTCTAATTCAGAATAGTAGGGCACTAGTCCTTCGCAACTTGAACTACAGATACACTAACTAAAAAATAAAATTAAAATTCAAAAAATAAAATACAATAATGGTTAAATTTAAAAAAGAACTTTCTAAAAATAGAATTTTGCTTATAGATTAATTAATTTTTGTTCTTGATACTGCATATATATGATCCTGAAACTGCATATATGCAACAGTATACCAATGTCTTTGATGATATTTTTCACTTATGTTTCCTTACTCTGCAACAGAACCAAAAACTTGATCATGATGAAAATAAGAATTTAACTCTATAATTTATATTTATATTGAGATACTCTGCAAGTATACGTATCATTATCAAGTAATATAGGACTTTTTGATTAGGACCTGAATATCGATTAAATAGGAAACTACGCAATACGCACTATTGAACAGCAAACTTTCTATTTTAAAAAGATAATTACTTAAACTAAAAATATTTTCACAGTATTTAAATTCAAATCTTTTTGGAATTTTTGATATTTTGACAGAACAATAACAATTTAAAAAGATAAATTGAGTTTATCTAAGAGAAAAGCACTAAATTTTAAAAATATCTTTATCGTTATCATGAATCACTAATAAGTATAAGAATTCTGTTGTGGAAGTATAAGAATTGTGTTGTGCCAAATAGAAGCAATTATATTCTTTACCCTTAATTGAAATGCAATAAAGAACATTGATTAATTTAAAGTTTGAATAGTTTTGAAGACCGGCTAGGCAGAGAAGATACCAGCTCTCACTCTAGAGTTCCCTTGATTCCCTCCACATGGGGGCTAACATCTCGTACCAGAACCTAAAATAATAAACCAAGTTGGGGACTCTAACCTGCCATTTTAAAGTCCTCTAACTCTAAACTCTTCAACGATTATTTTTCCTATTTATTTTCACTAAATCATATCAATTACATTCTCATTCATACAACCTCATGTCATTCATTACAATTGTGCACTGAGACAATACCAGCTCGGTTCTTACATGTTCTCACATTAAATTTTAATATCTGGATAGACCAAATCAAGAAATAAATGAAGTTCATTGATTTAAATCATCACAACTTCTTCCAACATTAAAGATTAATACTCTCCACAACTTCCATCCAACACTTTAATTACTTATTATTTTAAAGAAAAAGATAAAAAAAACTACTCAAAATACGTGGAGAAAATAAAAACACACTTTATTTAAAAGTATAAATTATTGTCAAACCAACAAGAAGTCTTGATTAAAACCAAAAGTAGTTTAAAATAAAAGATAAAAACTTATCTCAAATCCTCCACCAAAATCTTGAAGTTCCTTTGAATATCTTTTCTTTTACAACACTCTCAAAATAAGCTAAAAACAAAAAAGATAAAGTAAATTTTTGTGGTGCTTGAAAATCTCTCCAAAACTATTTCTCCAAACTCCTTAGAACTCCTATTCTTCTAACTCTTTTCATAACTTTCAAGCATTTCCTTCAAATGTCTCAACTTCCTTCTTTTATAAATCTCCAAAAGGTGCCTTGGAAACTNAGGCATTAGGCTATGTTTGATCTATTGCTTCTTTATTGAAGCAGATTAATGGAAATTTCTCTCAAGTTGTGCCTTTTTGTCAATTGCCTTTTTGTGCGATGGATGAAAGCTATGAACCTTGCGATGGTTCAGAGTTCCAATGAACAAAGAACGAAACGACAAATCTTCGACAACGTAACAAAACACAAATGAAAGATAATCATAAATGAGCGAATAACAAAACAAATTTCTTTAAAAAAAATCAACCAATGAAATTAAAACTTTAAAAACAAATTTTTAAAAATCAATTGTGATAAAAACAACAATAAAATAAAACAAAAATGTTGAGTGGATACTTCCATTTTCGGAATTTCCTACTCTTTGTGCGTGCAGCACAACCATCGTTATCTACACTAACTCTGTGCACATCCCCGCAGAATGTCACATTCTACACAAAAACTCACAAAGCTTTACAAATCTCCTTCAACAAAATCAACATTTCCACATGACACACTACCGTAAATTCAACATCACAAACTCTATGTAAATTTCAAATCACATCTCCAAATCAGTACCTAAATCCTGATTCTCACATTTTGAGGTCATACCTAATTTTTGACTCTCTCCTGGAATTGATACCTACATTTCAATTCTCTCATCTTTGAAGTGATACTTACATTTCAATTCTCATATCTTTGAATTGATACCTACATTTCAATTCTCATATCTTTGAATTGCTACATTTCAATCCTCACATATTTGAATTGATACCTACATTTCAATTCTTTCATCTTTGAATTGATACCTAAATTTCGACTCTCTCCTGGAATTGATACCTACATTTCAGTTCTCTCATCTTAGGAATTGATACCTACATTTCAATTCTTTTATCTTTAAATTGATACTTACATTTCAATTCTCATATCTTTGAATTGATACCTACATTTTAATGCTCATATCTTTGAATTGATACCTACATTTCAATTCTTTCATCTTTGAATTGATACCTACATTTCAATTCTCTCATTCTTTGAAATTGATACCTACATTTCAATTATTTTATCTTTAAATTGATATTTACATTTCAATTATCATATCTTTGAATTGATACCTACATTTCAATCCTCATATCTTTGAAATAATACCTATATTTCAATTCTTTCATCTTTGAATTGATACTTACATTTCAATTCTCATATCTTTGAATTGATACCTACATTTCAATCTTCACCTTCGAATTGATATTTACATTTTTATTCTCATTTCTGAATCAGTCCTACATTTCTGATTCATTACATTTGAGGTTGGACCTTACATTCCGACACTTTCTTTTGTGAATTGACCTACATTTTAATTCTTATTTCCGAATCAGTCCTACATTTCTGACTCACTACATTTGAGGTCGGACCTTACATTCTGACACCTTCTTTTGAGAATTGACCTAAATTTTAGTTCTTATTTCTGAATCAGTCCTACATTTATAATTCTTTACATTTGAGGTCAGACCTTACATTCCGACACCTTTCTAGAATTGACCAACATTTCATTTCTCATTTCTGAATCAGTCCTACATTTCTGATTCATTACATTTGAGGTCAGACCTTACATTCTGACACCCTCTTTCGAGAATTGACCTACATTTCAGTTCTCATTTCCGAATCAGTCCTACATTTCTGATTCTTTACATTTGAGGTCGGACCTTACATTCCGACACCTTCTTTTGAGAATTGGCCTACATTTCAATTCTCATTTCCGAAACAGTCCTACATTTCTGATTCTTTACATTTGAGGTCGGTCCTTACATTTCGACACTTTCTTTTGAGAATTGACCTACATTTCAATTCTCATTTCTGAATCAATCCTACATCTCTGATTCATTAGATTCGAGGTTGGTCCTTACACTCCGACTCTCTCTCTCTCTCTCTCTTTTCGAGTCGATATTTGAATTTCAATTCCTACCTCGGGGTCAACACTTACATTTTGACTCCCATCCTTTGAAAATCTTTGAAATTTCATAACTCAAAGTCCACTCTCCAATCCCCAGCGAGAATCCCTACTTCTCGACTTGATCAAGCACACAATCTACTAATTCTCCAGCAAAAACAAATTACACACACAACTCTACACATACTTCTAGGTTTGTTGACTTAGGAGTCTGTATTGGTTTTTGTTGATCTCGTCATTCAACGCCAATACATGCGTTGTGCTTTCCCAGCACACCACACCAATTGGGGGTCCATTTGTTGACCTCTTTTTTAGTTGAGGTTTAGTTTTTCCTCTTTAGTAGCCTAGGGTCTAGCCAGAGGACTTTTCCTGTTGACAATTCCTAGAAAACTAGACGTGGAACCCTAACCACTAGAAATTCCAAACCCTTCTCCACTCAGCTTGAAGTTCCACATATTGCTTTCAACCTCTAAATACTTAGTAGACTGTGGGGGAAACTCAGGATGAGTCACCCTTAGGATTGCTGGACCTCAGGGTTGGCCCTGGGTGTTGGTATGGAGTTAAGGCATTCACTACACTCACTACACTCATCTACACCCACAATCACTCACAAACCTGAACTCAAATTTCTAGCCTAGATCCCTTAATCTTTTGGGATACTCATGTAGATGATCCCCTAAACCTACTAGCTCTAGGGCTATGGTTTGGCTAAGACCACTATGTAGAGGACCCAAGATACTCATGTAGATGGACCCTAAACCTACTAGCCCTAGGGCTATGGTTTGGCTAAGACCACTATGTAGAAGACCCAAAAGGGGTTTTCATTGGTCCATGGCTTATTAGTGATGATTGGTACCTCAACTCTACCAAAATACCCATCTTGGAGTTTCCTTTGGTCCATGGCTTATTGGTGATAATTGGTACCTCAACTCTACCAAAATACCCATCTTGGCCTTTTACCCCTATTCCATTGGTCCATGGCTTGTTGGTGATGATTGGTACCTCAACTCTACCAAAATACCCATCTATCCTTTTACCCCTAAAACACCCCCTAACTACCAAAATACCCATCTTGGGCTCAAAATCCCAAAAATTCCAAAAATTCCCAGAAAATCCCAATAAATCACAAATATTCCCAATTTCATTTCTCTCNACACAAACTATAATGTGTATCTCGATTGGAAATGATATGATTATTCAAGGCTTCATTTTAGAGCTTGTCTGATGGAAAATGTTCTTGTAGATTCACTACATCGCTAAATCACCTGTCCAAATACCTTCGGGCTCAACTTTTGCAGAATGTTGCTTGAACTGTTGCCAAGTGATATTCAACTTTTCTATCACCTCGTGTAACATAGATCACAATTGTCTATCCATTTCTTGGAACTGTGAATTTTGGGTCTAGGAAGTATTGTGATATCTACCGTGGGATTAGATGCTTTAATATACGCTATACTGAAGGGTGAACGACTAGAGGAACTTTTGACCATAGAATTGAAGGCTCATCTAGTCCCAAAAACATGTCCCAAAGTTTAGTTTGATCTCCTTCAATGCAATGTATCATACTTCCCTAAGTGTGATTCACCACCACTTTTGTTTACCCATCCGTTTATGGATACTAAGTTGAGCTTAAATAAATATCGGTTTGAAACCTCTCTCTCCAAAAAGAGCTCATAAACTTATTATCACAGAAAAAAATTAAGCTTCAAGAAATACCGTGGAATCAAACTATGTCTTTAAAGAATAGTTTAGTAGCATTTAAGATGTCGAAGGTCCACGTGAAGGCCACAAAATATGCCATTTTGGAAAAATGATCAACTACCACTACCACAGATCAAATCCATGCTTAGAGTGGGGCAATCCTAAAGCAAAATCAATGCTCAAGTCTCAAAATACTTCTACACGAATCTGCATATCTCTCTCCTCAATTTTGGCCAATAAAACCTGAAGTGTGCCAGATGTAAGGTTTTATCTCTGTCTATATGAGTAGCCAATCCCCCACTGTAGCAATCATTGATTATCTGTCGAAGGGATGTTCTTGGTATGCACAGCTGATTTCCCTTAAATAGGTATCCCTGTTGTAATCTGGAATCAGGAGATGTCAGCAAAATAATTAACAAGGAAAATTAGTTTTCCAATTTGAACCAACGAAATAAAGCTTAAAGTGAGGTATCCGTGTGGTCTGTGGTTCTTGCAATTGGTCCATGCAATGGCTAAGTCTTCGTGCTCAGCATATAAATCTCGCAAACTCTCCATTCCAGTGACTTGGTTTGCGCCATAGTTAATATGTTAGGACAACAGATTAAGGCGTCTACTACACGAATATGTCGGCCTGCACGATCTTTCACCACAAAAGTAAAATTTTGAAGGGAAAACACTCAACAGACGTGAATTTTAGTAAAGTTTTGTTGTGCTTGAAGCAATTGTAAAGGCTGATGGTTGCTATACAGCACAAAATCCTGATGAAATAGGAAATGCTCTCTATTTTTCAGGGCTCAAATAACAACATGTGGGTCTTGCTCATATGTGAACCATTTTGCTGGGAAGGGCTCAGCTGCTCACTAAAAAACTAGATGGGTTTTCCTTCTTGTTTCAAGACAACGACAGCATCAAAGGCATATGTATCAATTTCTACTAGGAAATGTATCGATGGACAGCGCTGAGGCTGAGGACAAACAGTTTTTCAGTCTGTTAAAAACTTCCTGCTGTTCAGGACCCCAATTAAACAGTTTAAACTTGATGCAATCAGTCAAAGCTGCAGCTACGGTATTGAAATTGCGAATAAAACATCTGAAAAAATTTGCTCTGCAAACTTCAGCTATAGATCTAGGAATTGGCCACANCTAAACACATAGCCTAATCAATTGGCCTCAATTAAAGTTGAAAAATCTTTATTACATTCCCATACATCAAAATCAACCATAAATTGGCATTGCTGAAGCCTCAAATCCATTTGATTTTGGCCTAAATCCAAAATTCCCAAATTTAGCCCTAAATTGATAATTCCACAAATTTCACCCAATTGATTGCCTTAACCTCCAAATTGGCATTCAATTCATGTTGAAAACTCAATTTCACCCAATTGATTGCCTTAACCTCCAAATTGGCATCTAATTCATGTCAGAAACTCTTCATGAGGTCCCTATTGACCATTTACAATAATCAATTTGGACTTAGCCCAGGGCTAACCCAAGCTAGACCCAAGCCTAGCCCAACATGACCAAATTGATTAAAGTTCAAAATTCCTTCAAATTGACCCTTCAATTGAACTCAAAAACACTTCCATCCTTCACCAAAGTTGTTCCTTATGATCATATACACCAAATGCAACAATTATGTGGGCCAATTAACTTGGCTAACCTAGCCCAAACCCAAGTTTTGGTCATTTTTACCCACTTGGACCCATATACTAAATGTGACCTAACCACCTTAAAGCCACAAAATTAACTCCACCACAGCCATTAGTTGGACTTAGCGACCATTCTAAACACCATCAAACCACCTAAATCAAGCCATGGACCAAAGGTTCCCCAAATTAAGGGATATTGAACACCATGAAATCACCTAAATCAAGCCATGGACCAAAGGTCCCCCAAATTAAGGGACCTTATTTCCAAAAATGCATATGCTTAAGATATCTTTGCCAAATCCAAACACATTTGCGTTAAATTGTTGTGATGGATTCCTTTGGGTTCTCTGAGCTCCTACCCACCTCCCCCTGGCCGGTCGGCCAGCCTAGTGGCCAGAAAAGCCCAAAATCAAGAGCCACCCCCATGGCACCTCACCCAAATCAAACCTAGAGGCCAGCTCATCCAAATCAAACAATGGAGCTCCTCTGCCCTCCACCTAAGCACCACAATGCACCAAAACTTATGCCCTGAGAGCCACTGAGAGCCACCCCCATGGCACCTCACCCAAATCAAACCTAAAGGCCAGCTCATCCAAATCAAACTATGGAGCTCCTCTGCCCTCCACCTAAGCACCACAATGCACCCAAACTTATTCTGAGAGCCACCCATGGACTTTTTTATAAAAAATCACCTCCCACGACCATGGGAGGTGTGCTGAAAATTTCTCAGAGAGGAGTTTTATAAAAACTCACCTCAACGGCCATGGGAGGTGTGCTGAAATTTTCTTAGAGAGGCCTCTCCAAACTTCTCTTAAAATCACCTCCCACGACCATGGGAGGTGTGCTGAAATTTTCTCAGAGAGGCTTCTCCAAACTTCACACAGGAACTCACCTCCACGGCCATGGGAGGTGTGCTAAAAATTTTCTCAGAGAGAGCTTCCCAAATCACTCACAGAGCTTCTTTGAGACCTCCACGGACCATGAGAGGTGTGCTAAAATTTTCCTAGAGAGGCCTCTCCAAACTTCACACAGAGCTTCCTTAAGATCCCCTAAAAATTTCTTAGAGAGGCCTCTCCAAACTTCACACAGAGCTTCTCTAAGATCCCCTCAGTGCATTCCAACCATCAAAGAGGCCCCTCCAAACTTCACACAGAGCTTCCCTAAGATCTCCTCAGTGCATTACAACCATTTTCCCTCACCCATTCCCATTGCCGAAGCTCAGGTTTGAGCCCGAAACCCTGCCGAAAACCAGGACAAAACCCAATATACCTCCACAGTCTACCAAACTCAAATTAACTTCACCCACACCTTCACAATAGTGAAAGAATTTAAATCCCCATCAAATCCCCCTTCCACAGAGCCTCTACCATAGCTCTAGACAAACACCTGAAATCGAGCTTGGTCGAATTCACACCTAGGATTTACACCAAGACCAGGGACTCAATCCCTAGCCTTCTTGGACCCCGACAAATGTGCCGAGCATCTCTGATCGAAACCTCGCTTCTCAGAGCAAAGGTATAGAACTCCTCCTCCTCCAAAGCTTATTTTGATTCTCCATTTAATTAAGCTTGATTTCATTGTACCTTAGCAATATGGATGTTTCGTCTCACTTAGACGAGTCCGTAGGATCAAACCTGAAGTGATTTGGTTGAGTCTAGGCTGAGATCTTAAGGTTTTAGCATGAATTAATTAAACACAATTTAGAATCATTTGATACTCCATGCATATTGACACATCACCTTGGCTTGAAATATTGACATGTTGTAGCCTCCGTGAGGGGAAGTATTCTATGATTTTTCCAAAGTCAGAGAAGTTCCCTATACAGAGACCCATATTTTTCAAGTTATTTCACATCATTTCCTTAAAATAATCGTGGAAATTAGCATATTGGTTATTAAATCCCAAGAAAATTTTGGAAGGTCCACCATGACCAGAGAAACCTTTGAAAATAATTT
>JXCR01146682.1:540520-567411 GCA_002079205.1 Phalaenopsis hybrid cultivar
GTGATCGGGAATCCCTCGGAGGAGGTAACCTACGGTTGCTAACGAGGCTTCCCACGGTTTAAATGAAATTATGGAACTCATTAAGTTGAGTTTAGTAAATTCATTTGGACTAAGTGATTCCAATAGAAAATAGTGGTNGAGTTTAATAAGTTCATTTTGACTAAGTGAATCCAATAGAAAATAGTGATGCTGGAACGAGGAAACCGTAGGATCTTAACCGGTGTCGCTCCAATCAACTTTAATATGCCCTCTATAAAATTAAAAGAACTTCAACCATAGGGCCACCTGATTTGACATTATAACTTGACACACTAGATAACTCAAAATTTGTCGCGGTAAGGAGCTTGGAGCTAGCATGATGGGCAGCACGGCCTTCTTCAAACAACAACACCTGTCTTCCCTAGCTAAACCAATCTTCCTTCCTTAGACTTAAACAACAAAGCCATAGGACTTTGAGGTTGCTTGCTTATGCAACATAAATCCTCACCTTATCTTTAGGCCTTTGAATAACTCTGCTGTACAATATAAGCCCTAACTCGTCTCAAGATTTTGAGGTTGTCATTTGTCACGACCTAAACCCTCACATCTTTCAGGCTATTTGTGTGATCATTTCACACTAATGTAAGCCCTAACTAATAAAATTAGAAGGATGAAACACCTAAATATTTCTCCTCAAAACTGAAGCCAAAATTTAGGATAGCTTGGGAAGTCACCGAGGTTCTCCTTTGTATCCATGACATCCCCTAGTTCTTCTTCCTTTGGATTCTACAATAAAATGTTCCAAATTTGAAGAACCCATGACATCCCCTAGTTCTTCCTCCTTTGGACTCTACAACAAAATGTTCCAAATTTGAACCCATCCTCTTTCACACCTCTACATCTGATTTCGTTGAAGAGTCCCACCCTTTGAAATTCCTTGAAGATAATTTTNCTTTCAATGCTCTATTAGGTCGACCATGGATTCATGTGCACAATATGGTTCCATCATCTCTACACCAGTGCATCAAATACCACAAAGATGGTCAAGAGAACCTGTAGCCGCTTCATTGCATGAAGTTGGTATCCATAAAGATGCTGCCTACTACACGCCTCCAGAGAAGGCTATCTTCTCGCGTGAGATTTTGACAAACAAAGATGAAAATTTAGAAGAATCACAAAAAGGAGGCCATACAACTCCGCTTCAACAACCTTCTACCACTCCCTTATAACGAGTTGGTGGAGGTTCTTCTAGTTCACGCACCCTTAGTTGAGGCCGGGGACGCAGATTAGGAAATATCAATTTAAATGTTAAATGGACTAGGCCAACCATCGACATTGGTGATGAAGACAGTTCTGAAGATGAAATAATGATAATAAAGTAGGAGAAACCTCAGTACGTGATATCCTTAGAATATACAGAGAAGAATGAATATGAAACAATGTATGATCGGATAAATCACTATGTGAATACTATGACCCTTACTCTGATTCTCCCACAGAAGGTTGAGAGTTTAGAGGTCAAGGAAGTCCGTAGTATTGGTTCAAAGCCGATCAAATTTTATCGTGCTTCTNGCTCAATTCTTGTGTTTATCCTTTGGGATAGATACAAGATTTGTGGTACAGTGCTCTTTCATTTTAAACTATGAAAAATATGAGGTCAGTTTGATTTCATACTTCATGTCCTTCCAAAGCGGGCGACGAGATTTCGATTCCAGCGACCGACAGCTTCTTACGGGCAACCCCACAAACCAACCCGAAATATCGCCGACAACACCTCTACGTCCGATTTCATTGAAAAGTCCTACCCTTTGAAACTCCTTGAAGATAATATTTCTTGATTTTTATCGAGAGTCTTCTTAGATGACTTTGGTCATTTAAGAATTAATTAATTATAGGGGCTTACCCTTATAGAAAGCATGTCCGAACCGAGCTTAATATAAACCCTATTTAATCCTTGATATTAAATAAGGGAAACTTGTCGGCAAATATAACGATTTCACAGACCAGACGAACGTCATACTTTCCTTAGTTTATTTGATCGAGCCTCATCCTCAAGTCTTGTGTTTATATTTTGGGATAGATGCAGGATTTGCAGTACAGTGCTCTTTCATTTTAAACTATAAAAAATATGGGGTCAGTTTGATATCATATTTTAATGTCCTTTCGAAGTGGGCAACGGGATTTCAATTCCAACGGCCGACAGCTTCTTACAGACAACTCCCCTCCAACAAAAAATAGTGCTGACAGCTTCTGGCGACTCCGCTGGGGACAAGCTTTTCTCTCCATTCAAGTTAAGAAATATTATTTTCACACATCGGTAATGTGTCCATGCCCCTCTTGGACCAAATCACCCTTCTTCTGTTGACATACTTTACCCATTTCTGCCTTGGGAAGGTATGGTCAACTCCTTGGACTTCAGGACTAGCTGTTGAACCATCTTTGAACAGAGGGGTTCAGAAGTCCATTAAGGACTCTTTAATTTTTTTATATATGGGGTCGGATCCCCAATAGGTGTGTCGGTGGACTAATTCCACCTAGGCATTTTCTGCCACTAATTGGGTCCCGCACTGGGTCCTAAAATTGCTTCACATCTCCCTTCCAAATTTGATTTGCCATTTCGCAAATTAAACTGAATCATGTTGTGTTGCGCGCACTTTGAAATTTTCCTATATTAATTAAATTTTACACCTTTTTGAACAAAGAAATTAAAAATACCCATAAATTAAGACCCGTCTGGTCTACAGATCAACCTCTATTTTCAGTGCTTGAACTAATGATTACGAGGTTTTTGGCCATATAGTTAACCCTAAAACTTTCTGTTTTGAAGCCTGCTGCAATGACTTACCCAACGCTGACCTTTTCCTGCAACCTGCCAACGGACAACACCGCATGTAATGTCGCTCCCACCATCAAGTTTGTAGCTGGATTTGAAGATCTCGAGGTTATCGTCAAAAAAGCCCCATTCATGGTAATGAAGATTGCTGCTCCGGAAATGCAACAACTGCCTGCAGAATTCAACCTGAACTGCCTTCAAGACTTCCCTGCCTGCAAGAAGGCTAAAGCTACTATCATCACGACACCCGTCAAACCTGCAATCCCTGCTGCTGCTAAGGGGAAAAAAATTATGATCGTTGAAGAGCTGACTGAAGGATTAACTGTCCTGCCACCCGTGTTTAAAATCAGCTCAAGCTCAAGGACTGTGCCACTGACCCGACCTCAAAGGAGGAACCACAATAAAAATAGTTCGGAGGGCTATAAAAGCCCAGGCTCTTGAAAAGACACCCGTTGAGGAGGAGCCTCATCAAGTTGAAGAAATGTTACCGAAAATTTATCCACTCCTACGAGAGAGTAGATTCCATCATCTGACAGATACTGATGGATATGAGTGCATCTGGAGGATCGCTGCCGCATTACCATCACTTCATGGACATGGTGAGGAGGAAAAGAAGTTCACTCCTATCAGTTGAGTTAGCACAGTTTTCAGAAGGCTTGCTACCAAAGAAGGATGTTCGGTTAGTGAGTTACTTAAACGAGTGGGAGATGCAATCTTCCCTCGCGTGAAGAAGGAAATTTTGAAAGGCGTAAAATCCGCCAGACAATCCCGTAAGACAATTAGAGCACTGCCTACTCGCATTCCCATTTGGCTCTGCTTAGGGAACAGATTTGATACCGCAGTGATTACTACTGATCATACTGCCACCAGGACCACAAGACGTCGACCGGTTAAGTCGAGACTGGGTCCGAAGATCTTACCCATCATTCCTGCAATCCCAGAGATAAAGACAAAACGGTTACCTAACACTGTAGCCAGTCTGCACCACAAGGATCATACCTTCCCTCGACATACCAATGTTTCTACTAAGACGCCCAGTCCTGAGACATCATCATCGAAAAAGAAGAGGGTATGGGTACCCAAGATCGCTGCACTGATACAGTTCAATCTGCCTGCAGGACATGAAGTAAAACCAATGCCTGAAATATCTGACATCGTCGCAACAATAGCCAGCAAGATTGAGGAACAAGTAGAAGATATCCACCAAGGTACTCCAGATCTTAAAGCATTCAAGGAATCAATAATTGAGGAGAAGGTTGAGAAACTCAAGATTGAGATTTCTCAGTTAGCTCGAGAGCACAGAGTTTCCGTCAATAGTGACAATGAAGATTTTGATTATAATGATTACCTGGAGGAGGATTTCATGGATGTTCATGTGATTGAAATCAGAGCTACCACATCTGCGCGCAAGGCTCAACCTCACATCGAAGAGAACGCCGTAGATGAGCTATGTAGGGTTATCCTCCTAAGGGATGAGCAAGTCGGTCTACTGGAGAAAAGAATAAAAGAGATGACTGCACCTATGACCGCCATGGCCATCATTCAGGGGCAATCACAAGCACCAAGATTGGCTTCTCCAGAGATTAATCAGCCAAAAATCATACACTAAGGGAGGCTACTTCGACAGACAAAGAAGAACAACCAAAGAAGGATTCTCCATCAAGTGCCAGGCAGAGGCTACTTCAATAGAAAAAGATGAACAACCAAAGAAAGATTCTCTGTCAGGTGTCATGCCAGAAAAGGAATTCAAGCAAATGGTTGAACAAGTGCGGGATGTCTTTGCCCAATCCAAGGGCGGTGCATTAATTTTAAAGGGCAGACCTTACTCGTAGGAGTTTGATGTCATCCCTTTCCCCAAGGGTTTTGTGACCCCAAACTTCAAGATATTCTATGGGACTGGAAATCCCAGACAACATATAACACATTTTTTAGCCAATTATGGCACACGAGGAATAATGAGGCTCTACTCTGCTAGCAGTTTGTCAGCAGCTTGTCAGGGATTGCTTTTGGCTGGTAGGGTCAGTTAAAATATTTTCTGAGTTGGAACCGTTATTTGTGAAAAGATTTGTCGGGGTGCAGCATCATGTGTCTATTGGAGAGCTCATGATGGAGAAGCAAAAGCCCAACAAAACTTTGGCAGACTATATATTGAGGTGGAGAAACCTTAGCATGAAATGCGAACCTTAGCTACAGGAACATCAAGCAATTGAGATTCTACTCAAAAGCATTCTTGGACCAGTAGCTTTCATGCTTAAGGGACTCACCATCAAATCCTTCGAGAAACTACTCAGTAAAGCCAGCGGTCTTCAAGAAGAAATGAAGAACATGGAGCCACATGAAAAGGCTAAGGTGACTAGAGTGTTCGAAAAGAAATCAGGAGTAGTCAGAACTGTCGACAAAGGAAAGCAGCCGATAAAGATATATGCTGAAGAACATCGCCAGTCTTCATCTCAGTACTCTCAGAAACAGAGCTGTCAATCCAACCAACGGCCGCCTCAAGATGGAACACCTCGAATAATGGGTAAAAGAATATCCCTATTAGAGCGATAGAAAGTTGTGTATTCCTTCAAGGATGAAGCTCTACCTAAAATATTCAAAAGCTTGATGAAGAAACCAGAATTCAAGCTACCTGATCCAAAGAAAAAAGGTGGATAAGAAGAATGAACCAAATTATTGCCCATACCACCAGATGCTTGGGCACACTATAGACAGGTGTTTCGACTTTAAGGACTGACTCAAGAAGAACCTCAAGGAAGAGAATATAACAATCCCGAAGGAGTACTTGAGAGAACCTGAAAAAGATTCCATAAACATGATTTCAGTTGAGTCAATCTCCTCAATTGATTCGTATGCTGGAGTAGATGGATGGAGTATAACTTGGGATGAACTCAAGTGGGTCCTTAATCGAATATAGGATTCATCGAAACAAGCTTCTACAAATACTGAAGAAGAATGGAAGGAGGTCTGGAGCAGATCGTCCAAGAAGATACTGAACAAGATATAGTCTGCATCAAAAGAAGCCTCCTTTCAGAGTCCGCAACATATCGAGCCCGAGATTAAGGATAAAGAACAAGAAAAAGAAAAGCATCACTGCCATGATTGATAGCACGGGGGGTAGGATAGGGGCTGCCTCTACTAGATTGGTTGTCTCAGATTCGGGGAAGAAAATCCTCGAACCCCAAACTTCGTATGATTATCTTTTTGTTCCTCCGGGGTCTTATGAATATAATGATTGTGATTTTGGCTACATTTTGGTGATAACGTAACTGATTATGACCGATCTAGCTGCGATCTTGATTCTCAAAATGATCCTCAAATCGTACTCGAGTATGATGAACTCGTTGTCAAGGCCAAAGAAGAACTCAATGATATCTCTTACGACAACACCGATAACGAGGATCCAACTTTCAAGCGTCATGGTACACCGCTTTCCATCAACTTAGATCTTTTTGATGGAGAGGAAAAGACACCGGAAGATTTTACAATGATATCTCAAGAAGAAGAAATCACAGAAGTTAACTTAAGGAGCAGAAAAGTGTTACCACCAAGAACAACTCCAATAGGCAAAGAAAAACAGATAATGACTCGAGAAGAGATACCCCCACCTCCGCCAGTGGAAGAACCACATAATCAAGANAAAAGGTCTCAGATTTGGAACAGTTGGACCAGTCGATGATTCTGAATTTTGCATGGTTGTTACTAGTGAGTTAGAAAATGATTACCTCGATGTAGAGGATGAATCTACTGATCAACCAATAGAAGATGATCCGCCAGAATTTGAGGACGAAATTAAATCTACTATCAATGAATTGAAAGAGATTAACCTCGGAACTGAAGAACGACCGCGACCAACGTTTATAAGTTCTCTAATTGATGAAGAAGTATCTGCAAAACTGGTCAAACTATTAACAAAAATCAAAGATTACTTTGCATGGAGCTACGATGAGATGCCAGGATTGTCAGCAGAAGTTGTAGTCCATAAACTTGGGGTGGACAAGAATATAACCCCAGTAAAACAAGCTCCCAGGAGAATGTGCCTTGAAATAGAATAACAAGTCATGGCTGCCGAAGTGAAAAAGGTTGATAGACGCTAACTTTGTTAAAGAAGAGCAATACCCCACATATTTAGCCAATATTGTACCTGTTAAGAAGAAAAATGGACAGATCCACGTCTGTGTTGACTTCAGAGATTTGAACAAGTCATGTTCAAAAGACGAGTTTCCACTACTTATACCAGAGATGATGGTGGGTATCACTTCAACACATGAGATTTTCTCCTTCAAGGACATATCGTCGGCATATAACCAAATCAAGATGGCTCCCAAGGATGCAACACTTACAACTTTTAGAACACCAATTAGAATTTTCTGCTACACAGTGATGTCGTTCGGCATAAAGAACACCGGAGCAACATATCAGCGTGCAATGACAAAGATTTTTGACGACCTCATTCATAATCAAGTATAATACTACGTGGATGATTTGGTTATCAAAAGTAAATGAAAAATAGACCATTCGTACGATTTGAGGATCGTGTTTGAACGGTTACGATGATATGACCTTAAAATGAATCCATTAAAGTGCGCCTTTGGTGTTACCTCCGGGAAATTTCTAGGATTCGTTGTCCGTCATCAGGGAATCGAGATCGACCCGGATAAGATTAAAGCTATCTTGGAAATGCCCCCCCTAAAACCTTGAAATAGCTACGTTCCTTTTTGGGAAGTTAGCATATCTGAGATGCTTTATTTTTGTCTTTCTCGGCATTAATTAAAAAGGACGTCAAATTTATTTGGGAAGAGAAATGCCAGCAGGACTTTGAGGACGTCAAACAATATTTAATGACACCTCTTGTCTTAGCAGGTCCTATCCCAGGGAAACCTCTGATACTTTATTCTACGGCCTTAGATGACTCTCTTGGAGCCCTCTTAGCCCAAGTCAGTGAGGAGGGTAAAGAAAATGCGCTCTACTACTTGAGTCGTCGTCTAATATCGACGGAGATAAAGTATCTACCTAATAAGAAGCATTATCTAGCATTAATTTTTGCCACTCAAAATCTGAGAGATTACATGCTTTCTCATAAGATTACCTTAATTTCGAAAGTTAATCCATTGCAATATCTGATGACCCGACCAACACTCTCCGGATGTTTAGCAAGATGGTCAATGATCTTATTGCAACTTGATATTACTTTTGTACCCCTCCGTGCTATCAAGGGACAGATTTTAGCAGATTTTCTTGCTGCACACCCGACATAACTTTTGTGTCCCTCCGAACTATCAAGGGATAGATACTAGTAGACTTTCTCGCTGCACACCCACTGCCAGCTGGGTCCTCTCTCAACGACGAGTTACCAGACAAGAAAATACTACAAATGGAATTTTCTGGAGCGTAGCCCTGAGAAATGTACTTCGATGGCGCTTCGTGAGCCAAGAAAGACAAAGAATTAGGCACAATTATACCAGGCAAAGGAGGGATCGGTTTGATCTTTATTACGCCAGATAAGGGTATGTTGAGGTTCTCATACCACCTGAATGCACCAACAATGAAGCGGAATATGAAGCTTTAACAACTGGATTGGAATTGGCAATCTCAATGGATATAATAAACATTGCCATTTTTGGCGACTCTCAACTTGTCATCCAGCAAGTCACTGGACAATACAAAATTTTGAAACCAAGATTAGCAGAATAACATCAGTACACGATGAAGCTCTTAGAGCGGATTCTTGAGGTGATTTTCTACCGGATTCCTCGAGTAGATAATGCCCATGCCGACGCTCTAGAAAAACTCACTAAAGAAATGGCATGTCCCCTAGAGGATTCCATCGAAGTCACGGTGCAAGGAAGACAAGTCCTATCTCGAAACAACATCGAAACTCTACACAAGCTTGGAAAAGAAGAAACAATAAATACAGTTGCAGACATCAACGAAGATTGGCGCAAGCCATTAATAGAATATTTGCATACTGGAAAGCTGCTAGAAGACAAGTCTGAGGCGCACCACATCACAAGAAGGGCCATATCTTATGCCTTGGTGGGAAAATTTCTCTACAAAAGATTGTTCGACCAAATGTGGCTACGGTGTTTGAGCAGAGCCGAGGCACAGAATATTGTCAAAGAGGTACATGCGGATTGTGTTGTGCTCACCAGTCAGGGCCGAAAATGAAAATGAAAATCAAATGACTCAGGTTTTATTGGCCAGCAATGATATCATATTGCATGGATACAGCTAGAAGATGTCACCAATGCCAAGTGCATGGGGTGGTCTTACACCAGAAATGTGCTACACCCAACAGTTGCCTCATGGTCGTTCAAGTTTTGGGGCACGGATATAATAGGTCTGATAGACCCTCCATCTTCCAAGGGACACAGTTTTATACTTATCGCTACAGATTACATCTCAAAATGGGCAGAGGCAGTACCATTACGTGAGGTTATGACACTGCACGCCCTTCAATTTTTCAAAAGCCAAATCGTCTACCGTTTCGGAGTACCACGAAAAATAATCTCTAACAATGGGACAGCTTTCAAAAGTACAAAGATCAAAATTTTCATTAGAAGACATGAGATAGATTGGAGATACTCTACAATTTACTATCCCAAAGCAAATGGTCTGGCTGAAGCTTTCAAAAAGACACTGGTACAAATTTTGAAGAAAACATTGGAGAAAAACAAAAGGGGTTGACATAACAAATTGTTAGTAGCCTTGTGAGCCTACCGGACGACTTTCAAGACTCCCACTTGGTGTACACCCTATGTGCTTGTGTATGGGGCCGAGGTCGTGCTACGGCTAGAAATCTAGACACCATCTCTCAGAGTCGTCGTTGCCAATCAATTCAAAATGGAAGAAAGTGCAAAACTCAGACTTGAAGAACTGCAGAGTCTTGAGGGAAAATGACTAGAAGCCCAACAACATTTTGAGCTTTACCTGGCAAAGATGGTACAAGCCCATGACAAATTGGTCCACCCAAGGACATTCAAAGTTGCTGACCTAGTGCTTGTGCTCAAAAGACCTATTCTTGCACGCCGCAAAATAGGCGAAAAATTTGAGCCAACTTGGGAGGGACCATTTGTCATTGAGAAGGTCTATACAAGAGGAGCCTACCAGTTAGTGGACTTCCGGGGTGAAAGACCCATGTTACCGATAAATGGACGATACCTGAAAACATATTACGTGGCCTGAGTCACTCAATGCCTCTTGCCTCTACTTTCTTTGAAAATTTGAAACTTTGATTGTTTTAGGGTTATCTATGTGGCCAAATTTCTATGATCGGTTCCAAATTTTGTAATTAACCTCATTATAATGAAAATTTTGAAAATTTTTAAACTTCACACATTCTCTTTTCTACTTTCAAATTTAAATACCCTACTAAATTAAATGAATTCACATATAAAATGAATAATACTCTTCACCAAAACAAACTAAAATTTGCTTTAATAAATACTTTATTTTGTTCTTGTTCATGCCAAGCTTCGGCCCACTCACATTTTTTTTCTGTCGTATGCAGAAAAATGTCAGGATAGAGGCTGATCTTTGCCTTCCAGGACGGCTAGAACCTCGCACTGAATGAAGAGATGGCGCCGTAAGGAGGTGTCATAGATTTCAATGTGGATTTGAACTAGATTAATATGGACTACAAGGGTCCTCTAATGGACGTAGTCAGCAGTAAAAAAAAGGAGGGATTGCATTCACTGTTGAGGGTAACCACTCAAGACAATGTGTCACGCAAAGGTAAAAATGTGATAGCGGAACAAGATCCGATGAAGGGGCCCAACCGTCTACCCTCCATGGTAGCTACTCCAGCAAGGGACCTGATAGCCGCCCGTAATGAAAAATTACTGAATACTCCGCTCCGAAGGATGCAGCGCAAAAATGCCAGCCGAAAGAAACAGAGAGCCTTTCTGCGACAGGAACACAAACGCCAGAGAGACGTGAGTAGTTTTCTTACCCCCATTCCTGAGGGACCTATTTACGACCCAAATCTGAGAGAAACTTCTATCAGCCTGCCCACTAGAGATGAAGAGTCAAGATTTGTGACAGAATCAGATGTGCTTCCAGTTCCAGATATCTTATGCAGGGGTTGCCCAACATGCAACGTTGAGGTACCAGTCGGGACATCAATTACGACACATTTGTAGAATGTCCGGATTGCAACGTTCTGCATCTACAACGTTTCAGTACATTAGAAGAATACACTTCAAGAACCAACGAGTCTCAGACTCTAGATTTCGCGACAAATGAACTATATGTCCCACTGAGGACGGATCAGCACGCACCATAGTGCCCAGGATTATACATCCCACTAGAGGCTAAATCTCATATTCCGGATCGACTAACACCAGTTTGGGTCCCGCCGAGGCCCGAAGGAAGGAACGTCCACGGTAGCTTTAAACTCCTGGTATGATAGAATACTATAAGATAAGCAGAGTAAATAAAAGAGAATTCAAGTTCTATGAAGAGGTTCAGGGAAAGTTCATCAATATAATGGAAGGCCTAGAGTTGTACACCAAGGTTTTCTCTGAGAGTAATGAAAAGAGTATTCTGGACTGCATCTTTGATTTAAGAGACAGAGGCCAAGCGAGCCTTCTCATGGAGAGGAAATATTCCGAGCTGAAGAAATGGATGAGGGGAAGGGGAAGAACACCATCCAATGCAGCTGTTGCTACAACTTCACGAATGACAGATAGAGGAATCCGCCTAGGATCCTCAGATACGACCAAGTTGATCTGTTGCCACCAATGATAAAATGGATGATCAAGAGAATCGTTAAGTGGAATATTCTACCAGCTACTTGCATTCCCAACTGTTGCATCATTAACATTTATGAAGAAGGTGACTGCATTCCCCCACACATTGATCATCATGATTTTGTGAGGCCTTTCTGCACGGTCTCGTTCATGAGTAAAAGCAATATTCTATTTGAAAAATAAATTGATATACTCGGCCCTGACAAATTCAGAGGAGCTGTGGAGATTCCTCTTCCAGTTGGTTCAGTACTTGTTCTGAAGGGCAATGGTGCAGACATTGTCAAGCACTGCATTCCAGGAGTGCGACACCGTAGGGTGACTGTAACCTTCCGTAGAATAGACGACAGTAAAATGTCGTATGGATTCCAGTAGGACCTAGAATTGGAGGATTTATTTTCATATGAGCTATGAGAAGGTTCTAACTCTAAGTACATGCAAAGGGAACTCTTATCCTAGAGCATGACTTAGAAGGTCTGCTTGATCAGGAGCTCAACATACCTGGTACAGAGGGTTCACTTTCTTTCTTTTAACAGCTTGACATGTATCTGATTTTATTCAGTCTACGATGTACTCATAGCATGAGATGATTCTCAATGTATTTCGGCATGATGAAAGCCTATGATGTGTCTTTTTGACAGGATGAAAGCTTACGATAGCATGAGATGATTTTATTCAGTCGACGATGTGCCTTTTTATCAGTTGCCTTTTTATGTGATGGATGAAAGCCGTGGACCATGCGATGGTTCAGAATTTAAATGAACAAAGAACGAAACAACAAATCTTCAACAATAAATAAAACATAAATGAAAAATAATCACCAACAAATAAACAGTAAAACAAATTTCTTTTGAAAATCAACAAATTAAAATTAAAACTTTAAAAACATATTTTAAAAAAATTAAATGTGATAAAAACAATAAGAAAATAAAACAAAGTTGTTGAGTGGATGCTTCCTTTTTTGGAATTTCCTACTCTTTGTGCGTGCAGCACAACCATCATTATCTACACTAACTCTCTGCACATCCGCGCAGAATTTCACATTCTGCACAAAAACTCGCAAAGCTTTACAAATCTCCTTCAATAGGATCAACATTTTTCACATGATACATTTATGTAAATTCAACGCTACTAACCCTCTTTTGAGAATTGACCTATATTTCAAATCTCATTTTTGAATCAGTCCTACATTTCTGATTCATTACATTCGAGGTCGATCCTTACATTCTCACACTCTCATTTGAGAATTGACCTACATTTCAATTCTCATTTTCGAATCAGTCCTATATTTCTGATTGATTACAATCGAGGTCGGTCCTTACATTCTGACACCCTCTTTTTAGAATTGAACTACATTTTGATCCTCACTTCTGAATAGCCCTACATTTCTGATTCATTACATTTGAGGTCGGCCCTTACATTCCGACACTCTCTTTTGAGAATTGACCTACATTTTAATCCTCATTTCCGAATCAGTCCTACATTTCTGATTCATTACATTCAAGGTTGGTCCTTACATTTCGACACTCTCTTTTGAAAATTAACTTACATTTCAATTCTCATTTCTGAATCAACCCTACATTTCTGATTCATTACATTCGAGATCGGTCCTTACATTCCGACACTCTCTTTTGAGAATTGATATACATTTCAATTCTCAGTCCTACATTTCTAATTCATTACATTCGATGTCGGTCCTTACATTCCAACACTCTCTTTTGAGAATTGATATATATTTCAATTCTAAGTCCTACATTTCTGATTCATTACATTTGAGGTCGGTCCTTACATTTCGACTCTCTTTCCCTCTCCTTTTGAATTGATATCTGAATTTCAATTCCCACCTTGGGGTCAGCACTTACATACTGATTCTCATCCTTTATAAATACCTAAAATTTCATAACTCAAAATTCACACTCCAATCCCCAGTGAGAGTTCCTACTCCTTGATTTCAACCAGACGATTACCTGCTAATTCCCTAGCATAAACAAATCACACACACAACTCTACACACAACTCTACACATACTTCTGGGTCTACTGACTTAGAAGTTGTATTAGTTTTTTTTTATCTCGTCGGTCAATGCCAATACGCGGGGTGTGCTTGCCCAGCACACCAAACCTATTGGGGGTCCATTTGATGACCTCACTTTTGGTTGAGGTTTAGTTTTTCCTCTTTAGTAGCATAAGGTCTAGCCATAGGACTTTCCCATTGACTATTCTTAGAAAACTAGAAAAGACACCCTCACCACTAGAAATTCCAAACTTTTCTCTACTCAACTTGAAGTTCCACATGTTGGTCTCAACCTCCAAATACTTAGTAGGAGGGATCACTATGGGGGAAACTCAAGATGAGTCACCCTTAAGACTACTGGACCTTAGGGTTAACCCTGGGTGTTGGTTTGCAACTAAGGCACTAGCTACTCTCATCTACACCCAAATTCACTCAGAACCCTAAACTCAAACTTCTAGCCTTGATCCCTTGATCTTTTTAGGATACTTATGTAGATGGTCCCCTAAACCTACCAATCCTAGGGTTGGCTAAGACCACTATGTAGAGGACCAAAAATGGGGTTACCATTGGTCCATGGCTTTTTTATGATGGTTGGTACCTCAAATCTGCCAAAATACCCACCTTGGCCTTTTACCATTAAAACACCCCTAAATTACCAAAATACCCCTCTTGGGCCCAAAATCCCATCTTGGCCTTTTACCCCTAAAACACCCCTAAATTACCAAAATACCCCTATTGGGCCCAAAATCCCAAAAATTCCATAAATTCCTAGAAAATCCCAATAAATCCCAAATAAACCAAGTTTAATTTCTCTCAACTATTATATGACCCAATTTGGCCAATTTGACCATCTTTAACAAAAATCCCCAAATTTGCCTTTAAAGACACAAATTTCCCCAAACAACTCAAATGTTCATCAATTTGATCTCAATGGTCCCTAATTATAATCCTAAACTCAAATTCACTTTTTATATGACCAAATTAAACCAAATCCAAGCTCAATTGGTCCATTATTTTAGCCCAATTTTGATTTGGGTCAAAACCCCAATTTTGACCATATGACCTAATCTCACCAAATTGAACTCATAACCTAGTCAATTGGCCTCAATTATTGTTAAAAAATATTTATAACATTCCTATACATCAAAATAAACCATCAATTGGCCTTGGTGAAGTCTCAAATCCAGTGATTTTGGCCTGAATCCAAAATTCTCAAATTTAGCCCCAAATTGGTTAAGTCCCCAAATTTTACCCAATTTATTGCCTTAACCCCCAAATTGGAATCCAATTCATGTTGAAAACTTTTCATGATGTCTCTATTGACAATTCAAAATAATCAATTTGGACTTAGGCCAAGGCTAACCTAAGCTAGACCCAAGCCTAGCCCAATATGACCAAACTGACTAAAAATCAAAATTCCCTCAAATTGACCCTTCAATTGAACTCAAAACCATTTCCATTCTTCACCAAAGTTGTTCCTTACGATTATCTACACAAAATAAAACCTTTATTTGGGACAATTGACATGGATAACCTAGCCCAAACCCAAGTTTTGGTTATTTGCACCCACTTGGACCCATGCATTAAATGTGACCTAACCACCCTAAACTCACCAAATTAACTCCACCAAAACCATTAGTTGGACTTAGTGACCAGTCCAAACACCATGAAACCACCTAAATCAAGCCATGTCAAAGGTCCCCCAAATCAAGGGATACTATTTCCAAAAATGCATGTGCTTAAGACATCCTTACCAAAATTAGGTATTATTGCACTAAATTGCTATGACATATTCCCCTTGGTTCCCTAACCTCCTAGCCACCTAACCTTGGCTGGTCGGCCAGCCTAGTGGCCGAAAAAAATCAAAATTGATATCCACGCCAATGGAGCTTCACCCAAATCAATCCTAGAGGTCAGCTCATCCAAATCAACCTATGGAGCTCCTCTGCCCTCCACTTAAGCATCACATTACACCTTCTAATTGGCCATGACAGCCACCATAACCCGATTTTTTATAAAAAACCACCTCCATGGTCGTTAAACTAAGTGCTGAAATTTCCTTAGTGATACCTCTCCAAGCTTCACACTGAGTTTCCTTAAGATCTCTTCAGTGCATTCCAACCATTTTCCCTCACCAATTCCCATTTTTGGAGCTCAATTTTGAGCTTAGAACCTTGCCAGAAACTAGGACAGAACCCAATACACCTCCACAGTCCACTGAAACTCAAATTAACTCTACCCACACCTTCATAATAGTGAAAGAGGTCAAAGCCCCATAAAATCTTCCTTCCACAGAGCCTCTACCATTTCTCTAGACCAACACCCAAATCCGGTCGTGATCGAATTCATACCTAGACCTTACACCAATACTAGGGACTCAATCCCTAGCCTCTTTGGATCATAAAGAACGTGCCAAGACTCTCTTATCGAAGCTTCACTTCTCATAGCAAAGGTATAAAATCTCACCTCATCCCTAGCCTATTTCGATTCTCTATTTAATTAGACTTAATTTAATTGCATGATTATCGTATGGATGTATTCATCTCACTTAGAGGAGTCCATAGGATCAAAACCAAAGTGATTTGGTTGAGTCTAGGCTGAGATTTTAGGGTTTTAGTGTGGACGGTCATGGGAGCATTCTATCGGGTACGATGATGGGGAGCCGTTTGATCAAGAGTGTATCAAATGGATGGAGGATATTGAGCCGGACGCACTTCGGGACATAAACAACAGGCCGAGTCAGCAGCTACGTGGACGGCGGCGTCCAACCAGAATGCACCATGCATGCCTTCAGAGTCGTCATAGGTTGAGGTGGCACGCGTGGTTTAAATAGAAAAATAGGGCTTTTTCTATTTATTTAAATACCCCTAACTTAGAAAATCCAAAACTTTGTGTAGAAAAATCACAAAAATAAAATAAAAATAAAACTTTGTGAATAAAGGAGAATAATGTGGAATAAACATCAAGTCTATTTGATGCATAAAATATTTTTAATTAATTAAACACTATTTGGGATCATTTAGTTCTTCATGCATATTGATACATCACCTTGGCTTAAAATTTTGGCATGTTGTAGCATCTGTTAAGGGAAACATCCTCTAATTTTTCCAAAGTCAGAGGAGGTTCCTATACAGAGATCCATATTTTTGAAGATCTTGCACATTATTTCCTTAAAATAATCATGTAAATTAGCATATTGATTAGAAAATTCTATGAAAATTTTGGAAGGTCCACTATTTCTAGAGGAGCTTTTGGAAATAATTCCATGGGTTAAGTCATTTAAAAAGCACTTAAATTTTACAAATACTAAATCACTAAAATAATTAATTGTGGAAAATATAAACATTTAAATGACTTGATTTTTTATCTCCACTGTGGTCTATGATCCAGAGAACTCATTATAAAAAGTTTAAAATATTTTGAGTTCATTTGATAATTTAAGTTGATTTTTAAAGATAAGTATCACTTTTGACACTTAAATGATTTTTAAAAATTAAAATATAACTCAAAAAATTATGAAACTTAGTGTCTTGAGTTCTCTGTAATCAGGGATATTTTATAAAAATAAAAATAATATTTAGAATAAAAACTTGATTTTAAACCTATTTTAAATATTTAAAATAATTAAAAATTCATGAAAAATAAAAATAATAAAATTCATGGAAATGTTCTAAATTGCTACATAATCACTTAAGAACAATTAGAATATTTTCCTGATTTTCTAAATAAAGATATTGAATTTTAAAGCTTAAAAATAATTTTTAAAGGCTTGAATTTTCACTAAAAATAATGCCAATAAATCAAATAAAATTCAAAAAAATATAAAATCTTCTCCTCCTGATTTTCTAAATAAAGATATTGAATTTCAAAGCTTAAAAAATAATTTTTAAAAGGCTAAAATCACTAAAATAATTCCAATAAGTCAAAGAAAAATAAAAAAAATATGAAATTTGCTCCTTTGGGTTCTCAAACCTCAGAGAGATTTTTTAAAAATATAAAACTTAATTTTCATCATTTAAAATATTTTTTTTATTAAATAACCCAGAACCTCTGTAGTGGAGCTTTAGGGGCAAATGTGTAATTTTTGAAATTTAGCCTTAATTAACATTTAGGCTTAAGTCAAGGAGGGAAAATGGTAACCTCTGATCTTAATCAATTTTTTTGATGCTTGAAACACAAGGGTTTAATTGGTAGAAACCAATCTCACTTTCCTCATTAAAAAGATAAGTTAATAAATTTCTAAATTATTAAAAATTGGAAGTTTATTAAAATTAAATGATCCTGGACTTAGGGGTATGAATTTTGAAGTCAATAATTAATCAATTTATTACCCCTATCTTGATTTTCAAATAAAATCCAAATCATGAATCATGACCACTTAAAGCTTAACATTTTCAAAATTAATTAAGACACTCACCTAGGTCTTAAGGGCTTAGTGGTGACTTAGGCCAAATCAAAATTGACTAAATGAGGATTAGAAAAATAAATATAACATAATCAAACATACTTGAAACACCACTAAGCCCAATTAGGGTTAAAATTTGGCTAAGTGTTCTAACAACACTAACCTTGCCTCTTTAAGGGTCTTTCAAAATTTGGCTAAGTGTTCCAATAACACTAACTTGCCTCTTTAAGGGTCTTCACCCACATAATTATTAAATTGAATCGCAAGTGATAATTACCCTATTCTTAGGGATAATTGAGACATCAACGTTCACTGAGTAATAAGGGTATTTATAGGATGACTTATTATGCAACATAATAAGTTTAAAAGAACTTGAGATTTTTCACCACGCAGCGAGAGAATAGCACGGACTTGTTTCTTTCTCTAGATCTGTTGGATGTCTTGAAGATCTACTAAACTTAATATGTTTTGCTTGAAAAAATCATCCTTAATTAAAAGGACCCACCAAAATATGACATAAGGTTAGGAAAACCACCAGAACTTTACTTTTCCTGCTCTCCATAAACTGCCTTAACATGCATTTTTAAGTTTCAGGTGGTGGAACGAGAAGACTCGCCAGGTACGCTTTTGTAGTTTGTGACGTTGTCTTTCTTGTACTTTTATGTTATAGTTTTGTGCTTATACAAATTTTCATGGAAAACTAAAACTATTAGGATAGCCCCAAAACCAAAACTAAAACCAAAACTAAAATCAACCAAGACAAAATTCACCCCTACAACATTCAAAATATAAAACAACTCAAAATTTAATCACAAACATCACAAAAAATAACAGCTACAACTAAATTAAGATGTCTCTATTGGATGATCGGGAATCCCTTGGAGAAGGTAATCGCCACAACATTCAAAATATAAAACAACTCAAAATTTAATCACAAACATCACACAAAACCCGCTACAACATTCAAAATTCTACAACATTCAAAATATAAAACAACTCAAAATTTAATCACAAACATCACACAAAACTACAACGCTACAACATTCAAAATATAAAACAACTCAAAATTTAATCACAAACATCATACAAAACCACAACTGAACATGCAAAATATAAAACAACTCAAAATTTAATCACAAACATCACATAAAACTACAACTTCCGACATTCAAAATATAAAACAACTCAAAATTTAATCACAAACATCACACAAAACTACAACTTCATTAAATTAAGATGTCTCTATCGGATGATCAGGAATCCCTCGGAGGAGGTAACCTACGGTTGCTAACGAAAAAATATAAAACAACTCAAAATTTAATCACAAACATCACACAAAACTACAACTTCAACTATTCGAAATATAAAACAACTTAAAATTTAATCACAAACATCACACAAAACCACAACTTCAACTAAATTTAAATATAAAACAGCTCAAAATTTAATCACAAACATCACACAAAACTACAATTGCAACTAAATTAAGACGTCTCTATCTGATGATCGAGAATCCCTCAGAGGAGGTAACCTACGGTTGCTAACGAGGCTTCCCACAGTCTTGATGATCGGGAATCCCTCGGAGGAGGTAACCTACGGTTGCTAACGAGGCTTCCAATGGTTTAAATGAAATCAAAATTTAATCACAAACATCACATAAAACTACAACTTCAACTAAATTAAGATGTCTCTATCGAGGAATTCCTCGGAGGAGGCAACCTACGGTTGCTAATAAGGCTTCCCACGGTCTAAATGAAATTATGGAACTCATTAAGTTCAGTTTAGTAAGTTCATTTGGACTAAGTGAATCCAATAGAAAATAGTGGTGTCGGAATGAGGGAACTGTAGGATCCTAACCGATGTCACTCTAATCAACTTTAATATGCCCCCATAAAATTTAAACAACTTCAACCATAGGGCCACCTGATTTAACATTATAACGTGACACACTAGAAACTTTAAACTTGTCACGGCAGGGGCTTGGAGCTAGCATGGTAGGCAGCACGGCCATCTTTAACAGCAAAACGTGTCTTCCCGAGCTAAATTAATCTTTCTTCCTTCGACTTAAACAACAAAGCCATAGGACTTTGAGGTTGTTTGCTTTTGCAACGTAAATCCTCACCTTATCTTTAGGCCTTTGTATAACCCTGCTATACAATATAAGCCCTAATTCCGAGGTTGTCGTTTATCACGACATAAATCCTCACATCTTCCAGGCTATTTGTGTGATCATTTTACACGAATGTAAGCCCTGACTAATATAATTGGCAGGATGAAACACCTAAATATTCCTCCTCAAAACTGAAGCCAAACATTATGATAGCTTGGAAAGTCATCGAAGTTTTCCTCTGGATCCCTGACATCCCCTAGTTCTTCCTCCTTTAGATTCTACAATAAAATGTTCCAAATTTGAACCAATCCCCTTTCACACCTCTACGTCCGATTTCATTGAAAAGTCCTACCCTTTGAAACTCCTTGAAGATAATATTTCTTGATTCTTATCGAGAGTCTTCTTAGATGACTTTGGTCATTTAAGATGTAATTAACTATAGGGGCTTGCCCTTATAGGAAGCATGTCTGAACCCAGCTTAATATAAACCCTATTTAATCCTTTATATTAAAAAGGGGAAACTTGTCGGCAAATACAAAGGTTTCGCAGACCAGACGAACGTCATTCTTTCCTTAGTTTATTTGATCGAGCCTCATCCTCAAGTCTTGTCTTTATCCTTCGGGATAGATACAGGATTTGAGGTACATTGCTCTTTCATTTTAAACTATGAAAAAATGGGGTCAGTTTGATTTCATACTTCAACGTCCTTCCGAAGCGGGCGACGGGATTTCGATTGTATGAGGTCAGTTTGATTTCATACTTCAATGTCCTTCCAAAGCGGGCAACGTGATTTCCATTCCGGCGGCCAACAGCTTCTTACGGGCAACTCACCTCCAACCAAAAATAGCGCCGACATATACGTATTGTTATCAAGTAATATAAGACTTTTTTAATAAGACCTGAATATTGAACCCACAAGGATAATACACAATATGCACTATTGAACATCAAACTTTCTATTTTTAATCAAAAAGATAATTATCTAAACTAAAGATGATTTTTACAGTAATGAAAATTTAAATATTTTTAGTATTTTCAATATTTTGATAGAACAAAAATAATTAAAAAAGATAACTAGTGTTTTTTAGAAGAAAAGCACTAAATATGAAAATATCTTTCTTTTTGTTATGAATAAGTAATAAGTATAGGAATTTTGTTATGGAAGTATGCAAATTATGTTATGCCAAATAAGAGCAATAAAATTCATTATCCTTACTAAAGATGCTATAAAGAACATTGGCTAATTTCAATTTTGAATAATTCTGAAGACCGGCTAGGCAGGTAAGATAGTAGCTCTCACTCTAGAGTTCCCTCAATTCTCTCCATTGGGGGCTAACATCTCATATCAGAATCTAAAATAATAAACAGATTTGGGGGCTTTAACCTTTCTCTTTAAAGTCCTTTAACTCTACACCCTTCAATGAATATTTTCCTTTTTATTTGCACTCAATCGTATGAACTACATTCTCATTCATACAACCTCATGTGATTCTTTCCAATGGTTGACTTAGACAATACCAGCCCGGTTCTTACATGTTCTCACAATAAATTTTAACATTTGGATTGGCCAACTAAGAAGTAAATGAAGTGCATGGATTTAAATCATCACAACTTTTTCCATAATTGAAATTCAAAACTTTCCACAACTTAATTACTTATCATTTTTAGAAAAAAGATAAAAAAAAACTATTCATAATCCATGGAGAAAACAAAACCACACTTTAGTTTAAAAGAAGAAATCATTGTCAAACCAACACTTGGAGAAAACAAAACCACACTTTAGTTTAAAAGTAGAAATCATTGTCAAACCAACAAGAAGTAAAAACAAAACCACACTTTAGTTTAAAAGTAGAAATCATTGTCAAACCAACAAGAAGTCTCAAAACCAAAAAAGTCTCAAAACAAAAAGATAAAAACTTATCTCAAGTTCTCCACCAAACTCTTAAAGTTCCTTTAATCTTTAGTTTAAAAGAAGAAATCATTGTCAAACCAACAATAAGTCTTAATTAAAACCAAAAGTAATTTTAGTTTAAAAGTAGAAATCATTGTCAAACCAACAACAAGTCTCAATTAAAACTAAAAGTAGTCTTCAACAATAAGTCTCAATTAAAACCAAAAGTAGTCTAAAATAAAAGATAAAAACTTATCTCAACAATAACAAGTCTCAATTAAAATCAAAAGTAGTCTAAAACAAAAGATAAAAACTTATCTCAAGTCCTAAGTCTCAATTAAAACCAAAAGTAGTCTAAAACAAAAAGATAAAAACTTATCTCAAGTCCTCTCCCATTTCAATTAAAACCAAAAGTAGTCTAAAACAAAAGATAAAAACTTATCTCAAGTCCTCCACCAATCTTGAATTTCCTTTGAATCTGTTTAAAACAAAAAGATAAAAACTTATCTCAAGTCCTCCACCAAACTCTTGAAGTTCCTTTGAACAAAAAAGATAAAAACTTATCTTAAGTCCTCCACCAAACTCTTGAAGTTCCTTTGAATCTCTTCAAAAAAATCAAAACTTATCTCAAGTCCTCCACCAAACTCTTGAAGTTCCTTTGAATCTCTTCTCTTTTTACAAATCATTGTCAAACCAACAACAAGTCTCAATTAAAACCAAAAGTAGTCTAAAACAAAAGATTCAACAATAAGTCTCAATTAAAACCAAAAGTAGTCTAAAATAAAAGATAAAAACTTATCTCAAGCCTCCACAAAACTCTTGAAGTTTCTTTAATTCCCTTCTCTTTAAAACAACTCAAAATAAAATAACAAAAAGGATAAAAGTAAAAGTAAAAGTGGTGCCTAAAAATCTCTCCAAATGAGAACTTTCAAAACTTTCCAACACTTTCAGGACCCTTTTCAAAGTCCCAATCTTCTTTCTTCAATAACTTATAAAAGGTGTCTTGGTTCTCTTCAAAATATGTCTAGATTTGATGTATTTGCCCAAGAGATGCATTCTTTTGTGATAATTTTTGTCTATGGTGGTTATAACCACCTATTAAGCTCAAAAACCAGATTCGATGTACTTGTCTCAAAAATCTCTTCAAAATTCGTAGAAACTGAATTTACTCGTCCAATAATTGCCACTGGCGCTTAGGTGCGGCCTTTTCTGTTTAACCGGTACTTAAGCGTCGGATCTGGCGCTTAGGTACCAAAACTCTTTTGCACATTTTTCATCTTTTTGCTTCAAATTTGATCCTTTTTCACTCCTTTAAGCATTTTTCACCCTTTTTACCTGTATCTGCAAGACCTTTTTCACTCCTTTAAGCATTTTTTTCATTTTTACTTGTATCTGCAAGAAAAACACAAAAATATATCTTCCATTAAAGCGCATATCCTCAAAAATAGGTATAAAAATTTGTCTAAAAACACTATATATTTTAGGTGTATCAAAATCCCCTAAACTTAAAATGTTACTTGTCCTCAAGTGACACTTCAATCTTTAAAAACTAAATATGTATGATACGTATATGAGTTTCTTTAGGAGTTACTAAAATTTAAATTTAGAAATATAGTAGTTCAATTTAGAAAAAATATTCAGTAAATNGAAATTTAAGTATTAAAAATAAAAGTCTAAATTATCTAAATTTTTCAAAAATACAATTTTTCTTACTAAAGATAGCTACTTATATTAATCATTTTCTCATCTAAAAATTTTTTAACTTAAAGTTTTTCTTCATTACTAAAAAATTTAACTAAATTTTCTTACTCATTTCTAAAATCAAATTTTACTTCCCTAATATAACTTCATATACATAATCAGTTTTTTTTCTTTTTAAATCAAATTTAATTGTAGCACGTTTGAGAAAAAATAAAATTCAAGTATTGAAAATATTTTTCATCCCCCCAAACTTAAATTTTTAACATATTAAACAATTTAGCATCAAATATTTTTAAGCAGAAATGAAAATTTAAAATAACATACTAACAAGAATTTTTGAACCCCATTGATACAAGTAAAAAACTAAAAACATGAGTAAAATTAGCTTTTTATCAAATTTTATGTATTTTCATTTCAATTTAACATGTAAAGATTCAATAGACTTCTAAACAGTGGTTATAAACATAAAAGTAAACTAATACACTAACTGGATTTCACAATCTCAACATAAAAACAAACTAAAATGATAAAAAAAAAATATAGGGTGTAGTTTCTTAAGTTTCAAATTTAAGGCCTGGGTTAGCAATATTTTCAACTTTACAAAAGACATAGAATTAAGTTAAGTTCTAAACTAACTAAATCACAAAACTCACAACAGTTACCCTTATAGAATTTAATAAAAAAGTTCTAACTAACACAAACATTATAAGACAATTAAAAATAAAAGTCTCACACATCACAATATCTAAATAAGTAAACATACATAAATGTCTCAAGTCCATAACATGAAAACACATCACATCCAATTCTCACTTAAACATAAAAGTAAAAACCAGATCACATAGTTCAAACCAACATACAGCTGCAAATATAGCAAGCTCAGACCACATAGTTCATATCATATTACAATCATGAAATAAATCTCTCAGCTCTACTCTTCATCATCTGAATCACCACTATACCACTTTTCTGCAGGTTCATAATCAGGATATCGAGGATATGGAGGAAATTGCACTCCTGGGGCACCTCTAATCATGCTCTCCAAAGATGAGTGGAATTTCTCTTCATAATCACTCTTTCTCCTATTATACCTATCAGTATGCTCTGCAAAATGCTCTAAATTTTTTACCCTATCAGTGGTAAAATTGATATTATCCATCATCTTCTGTAATAACCCATCTCGAGTATCAGTAGACTCACCTCAAGATGTAGAAGCATGTGAGGTAGATGGTCTATATGTAGAATTAGCAGAGGTCAAAGCAGCAGACGTCTCCATTCCATAACTCCTGGAAAATCCTCCTCTCCAGCCAAAAATTGAATGCTCAAAATAAGTGTTCACATTCACCCAAGTGATGGGCTTTAGAGGTAATAACACTTCCTTCCAGCTATCATATTTAACTCCGGTCTGCTCAGATAAATAAAAGATCAAGGAAGCAAGTCCCAGACCTGAAGTTGTAACGGCTGTAGAAAAACTGATGATAGTCTGACAGATCAAAGTTCCAATGTTGATGAGCCTTCCCTCTTGAATAAAATAGTTCAATGTTGCTCTTTCTCTGGTCACTTCATAGAGATGATTGGCTGAAAGTAGACGAGCAGAAATGAAATAGTGTCAGGCCTTTGAAGGTGCACATAACTTTGAAGTTGGGAAATTTACTTTCCTCTCATTAGTGATCTTCCAAAGTCATCTCCCAACAGTCAAGTAAGAAAAAATCTCGTCTAACTCCGCTTCAGTCAGACTATAATTTGCATAAAAACATAACTTATCCTGTGGTAAATGGTAAAACAAGTTGATTACCTCTGGCAAAAAAGGTACCAACTTTCCTCAAACCATGACTCTATTGTCTTCAGCCTCGTGGAGATTTGCGTAGAACTCCCTAACAACAGAAATAACTGCCACAATAGAGAAATAACATAATTTTTCCCACTATCGGTGAACAATTAAATCTTCCATGCCTCCACCTGGATTTCTAAAACATCGCTCCTGAATCAGTTTGCATGAATGCAATGCATCATAACTAAAGGAAAATATGTTGAGATTTTCATACCTATTTTACACTGATTTTGATGATATTGCACTTTAAAGAAAGACATTTTTTATATTTTGTTGCAGGTATGTTGAATTATGGTCATTGAAGCAAAAAGATGCAAAAAGAAGTGAATTTAGAGCAAAAATGACCAAAATATAAAGATTTGATCTTAGCCGCCGACGACGAGCTGACGATGAGTTTTTCCTAAGAGTCCAGAATTAAATATCTCTCGAAGGCCACCAACGGTGCCATCGAGGCCGCCAACGATGAGCACGTCGGTTCTCTCAATAGATGCATTAAATGTGGATGATTTTTTGAAGGGACGCTTAGGCAACACTTGAAAACTCTTCTACAACTTTAAAAGCAACAATTTGGTGTCCGCTGGTGTGTCCAAAGGTGTCCGCTGAAATCTTTATTATTTGTGGAGCCCATTAAAGTGTAGAGAGTGGTTAGTTGTGAGAAATTCTTCGAGAGATTGTAAGAGTGGAAGGAAATTGAGAGATTTCTTCCTCCTTGCTGCTTCGAAAGAGAATTCTTTGTGCTGTAAAGAAAGGAAGAGATTCACAGGAACTTTGAGGAGTTTTCTTAGGGATGAATTAGAGATAAGTTGTATTTACTTATTGAAGTTTGTATGACTTTGCTATTATATATAAATTCCAAGTTTTGTCGTATCTTCTCCATGAGTTCTGAGTAGTTTTCTGTGTCTTTCTCCTTATCTTGAGATTTTGTGAAATGGTGATTTGAATTAGTTATGTCATGAGATTGTTAAAGAAGTTGGGTTGATCTTTTCACTTCAATCTTAATTTACTTTCAATCTGGCCAATTGATTTGTTAAAATATGTGTTTTACACTTTGATCTTAATTTACTTTCAATCTAGCCAATTGATTTGTTAAAATATGTTGAGTTTTACAACTAAAGAGAATAATACATCCAAGATTTGGGAGGTCAAATTCCTTGAAAGTTGGGTGCAAATAAATAAGGAAATAAAAAATTATCGGGCGTAGAATTGGAGATTTTAGAGTGACAGACTAAAATCTTCAATTCAGTCCTATCATTTGGGTGCTGAAGTGTAGATGCTAGCCCTCAGGAGAGGGGAACGTGGGAGCTCCGAAGTGAGAGCAGGTATTGTTGACCTCACTTTTGGTTGAGGTCTAGAAAAACTTCTTCAGTAGCCTAGGTCTAGCCAT
>JXCR01146683.1:0-14042 GCA_002079205.1 Phalaenopsis hybrid cultivar
CCCAAAATGATCCTCAAATCGTACTCGAGTCTGATGAACTCGTTGTCAAGTCCAAAGAAGACTTCAATAATATTGCTTACGATAGCACCGATAACGAGGAGCCAACTCAAAAGCATCATGATACACCGCTTACCATCAACTTAGATATTTTTTTATGAAGAGGAAAAGACACCGAAAGATTCAACAATGTAATCTCAAGAAGAAGAAATCATAGAAGTTAACTTAAGGAGCGGAAAAGTGTTACCACCAAGAACAGCTCCAACAGACAAAGGGAAACATATAATGACTCGAGAAGAGATACCCCCACCTCCATCAGTAGAAGAACCAGATGATCAAGATAAAATCAGAGGATCATAAAAAGTAGACTACAACGTGCTAGCTCATCTTAGGAAGTTGCCGACCTGATTAAGCATCTAGGACGCTCTGATCTTGTCAAAGGAGATGAGAGAATCTCTGGTTACAGCTTTGCTTGACCCAGAAATTTGCTTAGCTCAGTTGGCCAGCACATCCTCAGATGAAGTTTGCTCGTTGAAAGAATAGTCAGGGGTAACCTTCACAGATGAAGACTTGCTACTCGGTACCGCCGACCACAACCTCCACTCTACATCTCCATCAACATCGACAGATTTGTGTTATCCAGAGTTTTAGTGGATCCTGGAGCATCTCTTAATTTGATGAACCTACGAACATTGGCCTATTTGGATATTGAAGCTCAAGAGCTTATGATCGATAAGATGATGTTAAGAGGATTCAACCAAAAGGGAGAAAGAGCCCTCGGATCAATTACATTACTTATGAAGGTTGTAGAACTTGTGACAACCGCTAAATCTCATATCATCGACGCTAAGACCTCTTGTAACGCTCTATTGGGTCGACCATGGATTCATGAGCACAATATGGTTCCATCATCTCTACACCAGTGGTCAAATACCACAAAGATTGTCAAGAAAATTGCATCAATGGAGACCTACAACCATTTTCAGTGCATGAAGTTGGTATCCATGAAGATGCTGCCTACTATGCGCCTCCAAAGAAAATTGTCTTCTCTCGTGAATTTATCACAAACAAAGATGAAGATTCGGAAGAATCATAAAGAGGAGGCCATTCAACTCCGCTCCAGCAATCTTCCACCACTCCTTTACAACGAGATAGTGAAAGGCCTTTTAGTTTTCGCACCCGAGGTCCAGGCCGGGGATGTGGACGAGGAAGGATCAATTTAATCGTTGAACGGACTAGGCCAACCATCAATATTGGTGATGAAGACAGTTCTGAAGATGAAATAATGATGAGAAGATGGAAGAGCCCTCAATACAAGATATCCCTAGAAGATACAGAAAAGAATGAATATGAAACAATGTATGATCGATAAAACACTATGTGAATGCTATGACCCTCACTTCGAATCTCCCTCAAAAGGTTGAGAGTTTAGAGGTCAAGGAAGTCCGTAGTGTTGGTTTTAAGCTGATCAAATTTTACCATGCTTCTACCTCTACTGTGACAGCAACTTTATACATGCTTAAAAATACAAGTATTTAATACTGCTGCTAAAAGATTTAATTCCTCAGCAACGACACAAAAAACTTGACAATGGTTATAGATTCAATAAAAATGTTTATATAAAATATTCAATAATGGTAAAGTCACACTTATCAATGAAATTATACGTATCACTCAAGTAATATAGGGCTCTAATGGAGTCCTAGATATAGATCCCATAGGGATTAATGTTAGAACTACGAACTAAGATTTTAGAAAAGTAATACTTTAATCGCAACAAGGAAATTCAAATTGCTTATCTGTCACTAATAGGCAATTAAAATAAATATGTAATTTTGATAACTCTTAAATTACTAATTATATTAATAAAGTTTTTAATGTGATATTCAATATATAAGAAAACATCATTCTCATTATCAAAAAATTATAGTGAATGGATAAAGTGAATCAGTTCAAATTGTATTGTGCAAAATAAGAGCATACCTATTCCTTACCCTTTGGTACAGGCATAAGGAACATTGACTAATCCTACGCTTGTTTACTGAATCTGCGGCTAGGCTGGGAGGGTACCGGCTCTCACTTCGGAGCTCCCACGTTCCCCTCTCATGAGGGCTAACATCTACACTTCAACACCCAGACGATAGGACCGAATTAAGGAATTTAGTCTGTCACTCTAAAATCTCCAATTCTACGCTTGATAATTTTATTTCCCTATTAATTTACACCCAACTTCCAAGGGCTTTGACCTCCCCAAATCTTGGATGTAATCTTCACTTTAGTTGTAAAACACAACATATTTTAATAAATCAATTGGCCAGATTAAAAGTAAATTAAGGTCGAAGTGAAAAGATCATCACAACTTCTTTAACATTTTCATGTCTTAACCAATTTAAATCACCATTTCACAAATCTCAAGACAAGGGGAAAGATAGAGAAAACTACTCAGAACTCATGGGGAAGACACAACAAAACTCGAAATTCATATATAAAAGCAAATTCATACAACTACAATAAGTAAATAACACTTATCTCTAATTTCTCTCCAAATAAACTCCTTGAAGTTCCTCTGAATCTCTTTCATTCTTTACAACACACAAAATTCCTCTTTCAAATGGCAAGGAGGAAGAAATATCTCACTTCCCTCCACTCTTACAATCTCTCAAAGAATTTCTCACAATTAGACTCTCTACACTTTCCCAACACTTAACTTCCCCGCTCTAAAGCCTTTTAAGCCTAGCCAGAGCCTCCTATTTTTGGCCAAAATATTCTTTTTAAAGATGTGGATGAGTTTTCCCAAGAGTTGCCTAAGCATCTCTCCAAAATTTGTCCTCATCCAATGCATTGTTGGACATAACCGCCGATCTCACCGTCGGCGGCCTCGAGGGCGCTGTCTGCTGGCTTTCTAAATCATTGAATCTAGAGTCTTGGGAATTTCTCTTCGTCGGCGCCGTTGGGCTTGCCGTCGGCGCCCTAGTTCAAATCTTCACATTTTGGTCCTTTTCGCTCCAAATTCACTCCTTTTTGCATCTTTTTGCTCCAATGACCCTAATTCATTATTCCTGCAACAAAACATAAAAAATATCTTTCTTTAAAGTGTAATATCATAAAAAAAGTGTAAAATAGGTATGAAAATCTCAACATATTTTCCTTTGGTCAAAAAAGTTTTTTCAGGATCTCGCCGTCAGCGGAGTCTTCGACGCCGTCAGCGAGCTCTATTGAAATTATATCCTAAGTCTCGGGAAAAGTCCGCCGTCGACGGTGTCGAGGGCGCCGTCGGTGGGCTCTATTGATTTGGTTCAATTTCTGGTTTTTTACGATTTCGATCAATTTCAAACCTCAACGAAATCCGTTCAATCATTATAGACATAATTCTAAGTGACTAAATGATTTACTTATCACAAATAAACTTTCACGACACAAAACATCACAATTATATATAAATTCTAATTGTTACAATATACATTACATGACACACCTAAGTTTGGTATTTTCTCAACCATAATACATCAATTCAGCGTCGCAATCCAAGCCATAACACTCAAAACGTTGAAAACAAACATCCTATGCTCAGTCTCAACTATATAAAGATCTAAAAGCATAATTCTAAGGCAAAGCAAATGTAAAGTTCAAATCAAATTACACACATAGACAGACAGGTAGCAATGTAAATCTACTGTTCTTCAGATTCAGTGCTAGATTCTGAAGAATATACTCTCCTACTAGCAAAAATATACGTATCACTAATATTATCAGTGATTTGCTCTAATGAATGTTTTGCACCCAACTTCCAAGGGCTTTGACCTCCATGAATCTTGGATGTAATCTCCACTTTAGTTGTAAAACTTAACATATTTTAACAGATCTGTTGGCCAGATTGAAAGTAAATTAAGACCGAAGTGAAAATATCATCACAACTTCTTTAATATTTTTATGGCTCAACCAATTCAAATCACCATTTCACAAATTTCAAGATAAGGAGAAAGACCCAGAAAACTACTCAGAACTCATGGGAAAGACACAACAAAACTCAGAATTCATATATAAAAGCAAAGTCATACAACTACAACAAGTAAATGAAACTTATCTCTAATTTCTCCCCATGCAAACTCCTCGAAGTTCCTCTGAATCTCTTCTTTTTTTTACAGCACATATAAATCCTCTTCAAAGCGGCAAGGAGGAAGAAATCTCTCATTCAAAGCGGCAAGGAGGAAGAAATCTCTCACTTTCCCTCCACTCTTACAATTTCTCCAAGAATTCCTATCAATTAGACTCTCTACACTTTCCCAACACTTAACTTCCCCTCTCTAGAGCCTCTTCCCCTAGCCAGAGCCTGCCAGAGCCT
Source organism: Phalaenopsis hybrid cultivar (assembly GCA_002079205.1). NCBI lineage: Eukaryota > Viridiplantae > Streptophyta > Magnoliopsida > Asparagales > Orchidaceae > Phalaenopsis > Phalaenopsis hybrid cultivar. Next base: position 4,340 of record JXCR01146683.1, read on the forward strand.
CCTATTTTCAGTAAAAATCTTCTTTTTAAAGATGTGGATGAGTTTTCCCAAGAGTTGCCTAAGCATCCCTCCAAAATTCATCCTCATCCAATGCATTGTTGGACATAACCACTGTTCTCGCCGTCGGCGGCCTCGAGGGCATCGTTGGCGGGCTTTCTAAATCATTTAATTTGGAGTCTCAGGGATTTCTCGCCGTCGGCGCCCTAGTTCAATACTTCACATTTTGGTCCTTTTCGCTCCAAATTTGCTTTTTTGTGCATCTCTTTGCTCCAATGACCCTAATTCATCATTCCTGCAAAAAAATATCAACAATATCTTTCTTTAAAGTGCAAAATCATCAAAAACAATGTAAAATAGGTATGAAAATCTCAACATATTTTCCTTTGGTCAAAATATGTTGACCAAAGGATATAAAATAGTGCCACGATTCCGTCCTCAGAATAGAACACGTTGGCATAAAACTCTTTCTTTGGTGAAATTAACTTTCCCTAGGAATAAATGTGTTGTGCACACTGATCACTCAATTTACAATTACATTTTGTAAATTAAGTTTTTAAATATTTAAACTTTAAAAGTCGTTGTTAGGGTGTAAACAAGAATCATAATTAGAGTAACGGACAAATTAGGACTATTAGAACATTTTTAATTGAATTGCAACTTATTTTATTTAGGTAACTGTTTTCTATGTACTGATTTCAAATTGTATGCGTAAATTTGGACCTAAAAATCTTATACCCTACGATTCAGAATTAGAACGCACTGTTAGAAAAATTAGAAGATTGAGAAGAGAACCTAGAAATTCTGATACAATGGAAAATAACGTGAACAATCAAGGAATGGGAAATGAGCACCAACCTAGACCCCTACGAGATTATGCAAATCCTACAGCATATGAAATTCACTTCTCTATCCAAAATCTTGATGTAGCTGCTAATTAATTTGATCTTAAACCTGCTATTATCCAAATGGTACAAAACAATCAATTTGGAGGCACACTAAATGAAGATCGTAATTTACACCTCGCTAGTTTTCTAGAACTGTGTGCTACCTTTAAATATGACAGAGTTTCAAACGATGTTGTTAGATCTAGAATTTTTCCTTTTTCACTTAGGGATAAGGCTAAGATGTGGTTAAATTTGTTAGCACCAGGATCTATTAGAACTTGGGGAGAACTTTCATAGAAATTTCTATCCAAATATTTCTCTCCATCCAAAACTGCTAAACTTAGAAATGACATAACATCGTTCTGCCAGATTGATGGAGAGTCAATAAATGAAGCTTGGGATAGATTTAAAGATCTTCTTAGGAAATGCCCTCATCACTCATTACCAGATTGGTTGATAATTCAAACTTTTTATAATGGATTAGTTGGATCACTTAGATCGATTATAGATGTTGCGGCTGGTGGTTATTTAATGTCAAAACCTTTTGATGAGGCTTATTTGTTAATAGAAGAAATGGCTACCAACAATTTTCAATGGCCCTCTGAAAGGGTAAATCCTAAAAGATATTGCTACCAACAATTTTCAATGGCCCTCTGAGCGGGTAAATCCTAAAAGAGTAGCTAGTATCCACGATTCTGATGTAATATCTATGTTAGCTTCGCAGATTACCGCAATATCAAAGAAATTAGATCATGACCAACAATTTTCAATGACCCTCTGAATGGGTAAATCCTAAAAGAGTAGCTAGTATCCATGACAATTTTCAATGGCCCTCTGAGCGGGTAAATCCTAAAAGAGTAGCTAGTATCCATGATTCTGCTCTATGTTAGCCTCACAAATTGTTGCAATATCAAAGAAATTAGATCATTATGGAATGAATTATTCTACAACATTTACTATGATGGAAGAGAATTCATCTGGGCAATTTGTGGATGTTCAACCTTCATATGAGACTTTAAATGCTATCAATAGACACAACAATCCTTATTCGAATTATTATAACCCAGGTTGGAAGAATCATCCAAATTTTAATTGGAATAACAATTCTTCTACAAATCAACAATGGCAAAACAACCCAGTGAACCCATTAGGAAATTCATCCAACCAAGGAAATATTAATTATAGACCTTCTTATGAGGATTTAACAGTAACACTCAAATTAAGGAAAAAAAGTTGTCTATGAAAGAGCTGAAATTAAACATGGGTCAGTTATTGCAGAATCAAGGAAATCAATTACAAATTCAAGGAAATCAATTACAAAATCAAGAAACTGCTATTAAGAATATTGAAAATCAATTAGGGCATCTCGCTACTGCACTTACTAACCGAACATTAGGAACTTTTCCTAGTACTGTGGAACCAAATCCTAAAGATCAAGGAAAAGAAACAAAAAGCGATACATATATGAAGTGGAAAAGAATTGGAAATAAGAGTACAGAAAGAAACATAAACTGAAAAAAAAAAGTGGATACAACAAAAGAAAAGGATCATGAATACCTAGAATTAGAATATCCACTTATACCAATGAAAATTACTGTGGAGAAACCTCTGAACTAGGAAATTTTAACTACCACACTGTAATTTCATTGGAATAAAAATTTTACAAGTTTTAGAACAAATGCCCAATTATGTGAAATTTATTTACGGTTCAAATCCCTTGTGGTGGATATGTATTTGGACGCTTTTTGAAAGGATTCTTGTGGCAACTCTTCAAACTTCGTCCCTACACTTTAAAAGAATGAATTTATGTTAGAAAAAGAGGGTTTTTAGTGAGAGGAATGTTAGAAAAAGTGTGGAGAAAGTTTAGGGTTTTTGAAAAAGGAGTTGAAATGTAGATTTCTACCCTTTTAGAGAGATTGGAGAGGAGATTTTGAGAGAATTTGTAAGGAGATGTTCTAGCATTGCATTGGAAGACTTTGTGGGAGAGATATTCATCTTTCTTTCAAAGGGAAAAAGCTAAGTATTTTGTTCTTCATTATCTTTTGATTTTTTTGAACACTTATCTAGTGGATTTGCTTTGGTTAAATGAAGTTTTTGTTGTGTTTTCTTCGTGCCTCCCTGAATCTTGGATGTAATCATCAATTTAGTTGGAAAACTCAACAAATTTTAACAAATCAATTAGCCAGATCGAAGTGAAAAGATCATCACAACTTCTTTAACATTTTCATGGCTCAACCAATTTAAATCACCATTTCACAAATCTCAAGACAAGGAGAATGACAGAGAAAACTACTCAGAACTCATGGGGAAGACACAACAAAACTCGGAATTCATATATAAATAAAAGTCATACAAATACAAGTAAATAACACTTATCTCTAATTTCTCCCCAAGCAAACTTCTTGAAGTTCTCTGAATCTCTTCCTTTCTTTACAACACACAGAATTCTTATTTGAAGTGGCAAGGAGGAAGAAATCTCTCACTTTCCCTCCACTCTTACAATCTCTCAAAGAATTCCTCACGGAAAGGAGGAAGAAATCTCTCACTTTCCCTCCACTCTTACAATCTCTCAAAGAATTCCTCACAATGTTACACTCTACTGGAAATTCTATACACTAATGGTAACCTCCAAGGCCTCTAGCACTCTTCTATTTTTGGCCAAAACTCTCTACACTTTCCCAACACTTAAATTCCCCTCTCCAGAGCCTCCCGAGCCTAGCCAGAGCCTGCTAGAGCCTCCTATTTTCGGCTAAAATTTTCTTTCTAAAGATGTGGATGAGTTTTCCCAAGTGTTGCCTAAGTATCCCTCCAAAATTCATCCTCATCTAATGCATTGTTGGACATAACCGCTGATCTCGCCGTCAGCGGCCTCGAGGGTGCCGTCGACGGGCTTTCTAAATCATTAAATCAGGAGTCTTGGGAATTTCTCGTCGTCGACGCCCTAGTTCAAATTTTCACATTTTGGTCCTTTTCACTCCAAATTCGCTCCTTTTTGCATCTTTTTGCTCCAATGACCCTAATTCATCATTCCTGCAACAAAACATTAAAAATACCTTTATCTAAAATAAATATCATCAAAAACTGTGTAAAATAGGTATGAAAAATCTCAACATATTTTCCTTTGGTCAAAATCCCCCAAACTTAACTATTACTTGTCCTCAAGTAATTTTAGTACTATATAAAAGTTATGATCTTTGGTAGTAAAGTTTTAATTCAAAAATACTATAAGTTTGATTTAAATAAATATCATAGTGAGATTTTCAGAAAAANCTAAAATAAATATCATCAAAAACTGTGTAAAATAGGTATGAAAAATCTCAACATATTTTCCTTTGGTCAAAATCCCCCAAACTTAACTATTACTTGTCCTCAAGTAATTTTAGTACTATATAAAAGTTATGATCTTTGGTAGTAAAGTTTTAATTCAAAAATACTATAAGTTTGATTTAAATAAATATCATAGTGAGATTTTCAGAAAAAATTCAAGTAATTAAATTAACTCTGTAGCTACAAGTTTATATAGTCATCAAGTTTAAGAGTTCTAGTCTTCTATTCATTTCAAGAATGACTATATGTTGTAATATTAAGTCACTTAGAATATTCAAATGATAGGAACTTCATGAGAACACTACTAGTAAAAGATCTAATCCATAAATATAAGTTCAGGAAAGTATTTTGGTTTTCCCTTTAGGTAGGTCCACTGAAGCCAATTTTTGATTAGGCATCTCCTCTAGCTTCTCCTCACTTTCATTTTTTTTCTTTCTTTTTTTCTTTTTCATTTGGATTGCTTTCAATCCTATATATTTTTCTTTTCTTTTCACGAATTGTTGTCAATCCTTTCTTTTCCCTTTTTCAAGTGAGGATTACTATATCTGGATAGCCTTTAATGATTTTGAACATCACCTTTCATTTTCAAGTGAGGATTACTATATCTGGATAGCCTTTAATGATTTTGAACTTCACTTTTCTTTTCCTAAATTTGAAACTCAAAACATTTCATTATCTTATAAATATTTCATAGCTTTTACATCATTGAGCCTCAATCTTTTCTTCTCAAATGAACTAAATTTGAAACTCAAAGCATTCCTTTACCTTATAAATATTCATAGTTTTTACATCATTGAGATTGAAACTCAAAGCATTCCTTTACCTTATAAATATTTCATAGCTTTCACATCATTGAATCCCAAGATTACTATATCTGGATAGCCTTTAATGATTTTGAACATCACCTTTCTTTCCCTAAATTTGAAATATATCTGGATAGCCTTAATAATTTTGAACTTCACTTTTCTTTCCCTAAATTTGAAACTCAACACTCCTTTACCTTATAGATATTTCATAGTTTTTACATCATTGAGCCCCAATCTTTTCTTCTAATTGCTTACCTCATAAATATTTCATAATTTTCACATCATTGAATCCCAATCTTTTCTTCTCAAATGTCTTACCTTATAAATATTTCATAGTTTTTACATCATTGAGCCCCAATCTTTTTTTCTCAAATGTGTCTCAAATGAACCATTTAAATATTTCATAGCTTTTACATCTTTGAGCCCCAATCTTTTCTTCTTAAATGAATTTCTAGATTCTTAACACTTCAAAATATAGTTTCCCTTACCTTAAATAGTTAACTATAGTTTTATTCTCTTATACTAAATATCTTAAATCTACAAAATTAATTTTCATTACAAAAATATTCCATTAAATCTACCATAATATTTAAATATCTACAAGATATAGTTACCTGAATTAAATTCACTACATAAAATCATATTAATAATATTTGAAAATATTAATATAAAAATCAATTAGGGCGTATCGCTAATTGATTTTACAAAAATTTAAATTGCTGGAAGAGAATTCATAATTGTCAAGTTTTTAAAATTTTAGTCATTAGGAACTTTCCCCAGCAACGGCGCAAAAAAATAAATAAGATGTAAATTTGTCTAAATTCAAATTTTAGTCACAATTAATTGGAAACTGAAGCGGAGATGTAGCCCTCAGGTAAGGGGAACGTGGGAGCGCCGAAGTAAGAGCCGGTATCCTCCTAGCCTAGCCACGGATTTAGTAAACAAACATAGGATTAATCAATGTTCTTTAAGCCTAGATCAAAGGGTAAAGAATAGGATTGCTCCTATTTGACAGAGACAATATTTAATGCATCTCATTCCTTTACATTATCCAATTCATTACATAAGAATAATAATTTTTAATATCTCAAAATTCTCCAAACTAATTCATCCAAAAAGGGTTATTTTTAGAATTAATATTTGTATTTAGGAGTAGTTATTAGTTGTGTTAAACTTAAGACTTACATTTAGGAGTATCTGTTAGTAAAACCTCTTAAATCACACTTCCAAACTAAGGACTAATATTAGTAGATTAGAATATGACTAAGGACCTCTTACCTCGCTTCCCTGTGGGATCAATAAACGGGACTCCACTAGAGCCCATATTACTTGAGCGATACGTATACTTGCATTAGAAATTGTGACTTTACAAAATCATTATAAATATATAAATTTGGGTTTATAATTTCTTGCATATTAAAAGTCGCATCAAGTTTTTGGCGCCGTTGCCGGGAATTTAAATCTTCTAGCAGCGATATCAAATTCTTGTATTTTTTAAGCATATATAAAGTCGTTGTCAAGTTTTTGGCGCCATTGTCGGGGAAGCTTTGGTAAGAACTTTAGGAGAATTTTAGTTGAAGTAATTAGGCTTAGACTTGGAAAACTGTAGTGTCGTAAAAACTGTTTTGTGTGAAAAGTGTTTTTATATGAAAAAGTGTTGTGAGAAAAAAAAAATTGTTTTTATGAAAAATAAGATGTTCATGAAAATGTTTTGTTCTGTTGAATATATTTCATCTGTTATTTGTTTAATTGTTAATGTATTATTTGTTGTGTTGCGCATGCGAAACAAAGGATCTGCAGGACTTGTGCCTTATGATCCCGAGTTTGAAAAAAAGAAAAAAATAAAAATATAAAGAGGACTCGAAAACTAGAAATGAAAATGGAAAACTTTCAAGATAATAACTTGGTAAAATCATCATACTTCATTGAGGGATTACGTAAATCCTACGACAGATGAAATTCAGTCAAGTATAAAAAACCCTGTCGTAGAAGCTGGCTCATTTAAAATAAATCCTGAGATTATCCAACTGATGCAGAACAATAAATTTGGGGGAACTCCTTTTGAGGATCCTTATTTACACTTATCAAATTTTATAGAAGTTTGTGCTATATTTTGTTATAACAGTATGTCAGACGATGTTGTCAAACTAAGGCTTTTTCCTTTCTCACTAAGGGATAAGGCTAAAATGTGGTTATACTCATTAGCACCTGGCTCTATTAAATATTGGGAGGAGTTAACTCAGAAATTCCTAACTAAGTATTTTCCACCTTCAAGGACTACTAAACTTAGAAAAGATATTATCTCATTTTTTCAGTATGAAGGGGAGTCAATATACGAAGCCTGGGAAAGATTTAAGGAACTTCTAAGAAAGTGTCCACATCATGCTCTACCTGATTGGTTAATCATTCAAACTTTTTATAATGGGTTAGTAGAATCCCTTAGGTTTATAATTAATGCTGCAGCTGGTGGATCATTAATGTCAAAGCCATTTGATGAAGCATATGCATTAATTGAAAATATGGCTGCAAATGAACTCTAATGGCCCTCTATAAGGGTAAATCCTAAAAAAGTAGCCAATCTTCATGATTCAGATGTGATTACAATTCTTGCATCTCAAGTTGCCGCAATATCAAGAAAGTTGGACCAATTTGGAATGAACCAGCCTCAACTCACTCTAGTAAGTGAGGAAAGTTCATTAGGGAATATGATTGATTCTAGTTATCATACGAACTTTAAATACCATAAACAACCCGTACTCTAACTTTTACAACCCAGGTTGGGAGAACCATCCTAATTTTAACTAGAATCATACTACTGACAGTGGAAACCAAAAATGGAAAAATAATCATAAAAATCCTAATGAAAGTTGGAATAATCAGGGGAACACAAACTATAGATCTTCATATCCACTGGACTCTAACAATGATCAACAATTTGAGGATAAGAAGATGTCTATGGAAGAAGTGGTACTGCAAATGGAAAACCAGTTGCAAAGTAAAAATGTTGTGATTAAAAACATAGAGAATCAACTGGGACAAATTGCTAATTCACTTAGCAATAGACCCCAAGGAACACTTCCTAGCAACATTGAGATCAACCCTAAAGAGAACACTAAAGAACAAGTAAAAGCTGTCCAATTAAAAAGTGGAAGAGAGATAGAGGATGTGGTTAGAAAAGAGAAATATGTTGTGAGAGAAACAAAGGAAACTAAAAGACCTGAAGAACATGTTTCTAAGGATCTAGAAAAATTAATATACCTAACTAAAATCAATTTAAAAAGACCACCACCTCCATTTTCTCAAAGACTTAGACAGCATGAGTTGGATAAAAAATTTTCAAAGTTCATGGATGTACTTAAGAAGTTAACAAAAAATATTCTTTTCGCTGAAGCTTTAAAGCAGATGCCAAGTTATGCAAAATTTATGAAGGAGATATTAAACAAGAAAAGGAAATTTGAGGATTACCAGACAGTTGCACTAAGTGAGGAGTGCAGCGCTATACTTCAGAAAAAATTTTCTCGGAAACTTAAAGATTATTGTGGCTTTACAATTCCTTGTGTAGTTGGAAAAAGATTATGTGGAAAAGCTTTATGTGAATTAGGATTGAGCATCAATGTGATGCCTCTATCTATATTTAAATGGTTAGGTTTAGCAGATATTTCTCCCACTACTATAACTCTTCAGTTAATTGATTGATCTATCGTTTATCCAAAAGGTATTATATAAGATGTGCTTGTTAAAGTGGATAAATTTATCTTTCCTATGGACTTTATTGTATTAGATATGGAGGAAGATAAAAAATATCCCATTATTTTGGGGAGACCTTTTCTTGTTGCTGGACAAGCTATGATAGATGTGCAAGTTGGACAAGCTATGATAGATGTGCAAAAAGGAGAGTTAACTATGAATATTAATGACCATAAAACCACTTTTGATGTTTTAAAGGCTATGAAATATCCAGCTAAGAGAAATGATGATGATTGTTTTCGGATGGATGAAATTGATTATCTAAGTAAAAAGAATTTCCAAAAGAGTTTTGAAAATAAGTTAACAGATGAGATCAAAATGGACTTTCATGATGAGTCTAAAATGTTATTTAAAGAAGACTGTATGTATGTTTAGGAGAGGTGTGAAATGATGGACGTTACCAAAAATAGTAAACTTTTAATTCCATCTGTTGAGAAATCTCATGAACTTAAGATGAATGTACCCTATACTATTTTAAAGTCTACTAATTTAGGGAATTCATCAATACCATCAGTCTTTATATTTTTAGATTTGACCCAATCACAAGAAAAACCTAAATTGAATGATGAACAATTTAAAATTATTGAACTGATATTTAGAAGAGAATTTAAGGATTTGTTTCAAAAGAGCTTTGAGTTAAGAGATAAGGACAAGGAAATTAAAAGATCAATGGAAGAAATTCCTGAAGAATTGGAAGATAATTTGAAACAGAAGAGTAACATAGAAGATATTGATTTAAAATCTAAATTATCTCGAGATAATCTGATCCAAAATTTTGGAGATCATGAAGTATCATATAAAGATCCATTTCTTATAAATTTCAAGGATGATATTAATAAGCAAATTGATAAAATTACTAGAAGAATATTGGATCTAGAAAGAAATATGTGGAACAAGGATATGAATCAATATGAAAAGGAAGAGCTGAAAGAAAAATTT
>JXCR01146683.1:17309-28375 GCA_002079205.1 Phalaenopsis hybrid cultivar
TGTTAGGAAAAGTGTGAAGAAAGTTTAGGGTTTTTAGAATAGGAGTAGAAATGTAGATTTCTACCCTTTTGAAGAGATTGGAGAGGAGATTTTGAGAGAATTTGTAAGGAGATGTTCTAGCATTGCATGGATCGGCGAGAGACTTTGTGGGAGAGATATTCGTCTTTCTTTCAAAGGGAAAAAGCTAAGTATTGTGTTCTTCATTATCTTTTGATTTTTGTAAACACTTATTTAGTGGATTTTCTTTGGTTAAATGAAGTTTCTGTTATGTTTTCTTCGTGCTTTGTGATGGACTTCTCTTACTCTTTCTTCTTCTTTGGAAATAGTGGCATGAGAAGATTATGCCAATATTTTCACTTTACTTTTCTTTTGAAATGAGCAGAATTCATGTTTAGGATTTTGTGATGCTTGTTAGAAGAAGATTTAATTATAAATGTGATGGTTTTTACTTGCACTTCATTTACATTATAACAAGGCACCCGTTGTAGTGTTAAAATTTGTTGTAATTTCATTTATCCAAAAGGGTGGTGTAATTCTCAACAAAGTGGAACCACATTCAAATTCTATGGATGGTGACATTCATGGGAGTTGNCGTCCCCCTTAAGCAAAATCGACGTTCCAGACGCAACGACGCAGTCCGTTTCATCAGGGCAACCTCATCGCCGATCGAGCCAAAAATGCGTCACGGTCCGAATCCTACGAAAATTTCGGCTCGAATTCAACTAAACAGGACGACGGAGAGCGCAGCGGTGCCAAATCAAAGAGTAGAGTCAATCCTAAGGCTGTCAGTCCTATAGGAATGCTCCCTGAGTTCCTTCAGAGTAGCCTTATCTGCTACAGTAGCAGTCAAGACTACTACATGGAACGTCGAGTCAAGCGAAGAGAAGTCCAGGATTGCTAACGGGGAGGGCTCCTTCATTAGTTTTCTAAGAGTATTCCGCAGAAAGGTCCTACGGCTAGATCCTAGGCTACTAAGGAGGGGAAAATTACACCTCGACCGAAAGTGAGGTCAACAAACAGACCCCCAATAGGTGTGGTGTGCTGGGCGGGCACACCGCGCGCATTGGCATTGACCGACAAAATCAAGAGGACCAATACAGATTTCTAAGCCAACAAGCCTAAAAAGAAGCATAGAATTGAGTGCTAATTGTTCCCGCTAGGGAACTAGCCAGCGCACATTCGATTTAAAATCGGTGATCAAGAACTCTCGCTGTGGATTGGAGAGTGGATTTGGAGTCGTCAAATTTTCAACATTTGTCGAGGACGGGAATCAATATTTAGGTACTGATCCGAAGGTGGGGATCGAAGTTTAGATATTAATTTTGAAAAGGTGAGTCAGAAATTAAGTACCGATCTCGAAAGATGGGGAATCAGAATTTAGGTACTGATTCGAAAGGAGAATTGAAATTTAGGTATCAATCTCAAGATGAGAGTCAAAATTTAGGTATCGACCTCGAAAGATAGAAATCAGAATTTAGGTACTGATCCAAAAATGAGAATTGAAATTTAAGTATCAATCTCAGGATGAGAGTCGAAATTTAGGTATCGACCTCGAAAGATAAGAATCAAAATTTAGGTACTGATCCGAAAATGAGAATTGAAATTTAGGTATCAATCTTAGGATGAGAGTCGAAATTTAGGTATCGACCTCGAAAGATAGGAATCAGAATTTAGGTATTGATTCGAAAATGAGAATTACAAATTTAGGTATCAATCTCAGGATGAGAATCAAAATTTAGGTAACGACCTCGAAAGATAGGAATCAAAATTTAGGTACTGATTCGAAAATGAGAATTGAAATTTAGGTATAAATCTCAAGATGAGAGTCGAAATTTAGATATTGACCTCGAAAGGTAGGAATCAGAATTTAGGTACTGATTCGAAATGAGATTTGAGATTTAGGTATTAATCTTAAGATGAGAGTCGAAATTTAGGTATCGACCTCGAAAGATAGGAATCAGAATTTAAAAATAGAATTGAAATTTAGGTATCAATTCCAGAAGGAGAGTCAAAATTTATGTATCGACCTCAAAAGATATGAATTAGAATTTAGGTACTGATTCCAAAGGAGAATTAAACTTTAGGTATCAATCTCAAGATGAGAGTTGAAATTTAGGTATCGACCTCGAAAGGCAGGAATCAGAATTTAGGTACTAATTCGAAAATGAGAATTGAAATTTAGGTATCAATCTCAGGAAGAGAGTCAAAATTTAGGTATCGACCTCGAAAGACAGGAATCAGAATTTAGGTACTGATCCGAAAGGAGAATTGACATTTAGGAATTAATTCCAGGAGGAGAGTCGAAATTTAGGTATCGACCTCGAAAGGAGAATTGAAATTTAGGTATCAATCTCAAGATGAGAGTCAAAATTTAGGTATCGACCTCGAAAGATAGAAATCAGAATTTAGGTACTGATCCAAAAATGAGAATTGAAATTTAAGTATCAATCTCAGGATGAGAGTCGAAATTTAGGTATCGACCTCGAAAGATAAGAATCAAAATTTAGGTACTGATCCGAAAATGAGAATTGAAATTTAGGTATCAATCTTAGGATGAGAGTCGAAATTTAGGTATCGACCTCGAAAGATAGGAATCAGAATTTAGGTATTGATTCGAAAATGAGAATTACAAATTTAGGTATCAATCTCAGGATGAGAATCAAAATTTAGGTAACGACCTCGAAAGATAGGAATCAAAATTTAGGTACTGATTCGAAAATGAGAATTGAAATTTAGGTATAAATCTCAAGATGAGAGTCGAAATTTAGATATTGACCTCGAAAGGTAGGAATCAGAATTTAGGTACTGATTCGAAATGAGATTTGAGATTTAGGTATTAATCTTAAGATGAGAGTCGAAATTTAGGTATCGACCTCGAAAGATAGGAATCAGAATTTAAAAATAGAATTGAAATTTAGGTATCAATTCCAGAAGGAGAGTCAAAATTTATGTATCGACCTCAAAAGATATGAATTAGAATTTAGGTACTGATTCCAAAGGAGAATTAAACTTTAGGTATCAATCTCAAGATGAGAGTTGAAATTTAGGTATCGACCTCGAAAGGCAGGAATCAGAATTTAGGTACTAATTCGAAAATGAGAATTGAAATTTAGGTATCAATCTCAGGAAGAGAGTCAAAATTTAGGTATCGACCTCGAAAGACAGGAATCAGAATTTAGGTACTGATCCGAAAGGAGAATTGACATTTAGGAATTAATTCCAGGAGGAGAGTCGAAATTTAGGTATCGACCTCGAAAGGAGAATTGAAATTTAGGTATCAATCTCAAGATGAGAGTCAAAATTTAGGTATCGACCTCGAAAGGTAGGAATCAGAATTTAGGTACTGATTCGAAAATGAGAATTAAAATTTAGGTATCAAGCTTAGGATGATAGTCAAAATTTAGGTATTGACCTCGAAAGATAGGAACCAGAATTTAGGTACTGATCCGAAAAGAGAATTGAAATTTAGTTATCAATTTCAGAAGAAGAGTCGAAATTTAAGTATCACCTCAAAAGATATGAATCGAAATTTAGATACTGATTCGAAAAGAGAATTGAAATTTAGGTATCGACCTCGAAAGGTAGGAATCAGAATTTAGGTACTGATTCGAAAATGAGAATTGAAATTTAGGTATCAATTCAAGAAGAGTCGAAATTTAGGTATCGACCTAGAAAAATATGAATCAGAATTTAGGTACTGATCCGAAAGGAGAATTGACATTTAGGTATCAATCCCGAGAAGAGAGTCGAAATTCAGGTATCGACCTCGAAAGATAGGAATCAGAATTTAGATACTGATTCGCAAATGAGAATTGAAATTTAGGTATCAATTCAAGAAGAGAGTCGAAATTTAGGTATCGACCACGAAAGATAGGAATCAGAATTTAGGTACTGATTCGAAAATGAGAATTGAAATTTAGGTATCAGTCTCAGGATGAGAGTCGAAATTTAGGTATCGACCTCGAAAGGTAAGAATCAGAATTTAGATACTGATCCGAAAATGAGAATTGAAATTTAGGTTTCAATTCCAGGAGGAGAGTCGAAATTTAGGTATCGATCTCGAAAGATATGAATCAGAATTTAGGTACTGATTCGAAAGGAGAATTGAAATTTAAGTATCAATCCCGAGAAGAGAGTCGAAATTTAGGTTTCAACCTCGAAAGGTAGGAATAAGAATTTAGGTACTGATTCACAAATGAGAATTGAAATTTAGGTATCAATTTAAGAAGAGAGTCGAAATTTAGGTAACGACCTCGAAAGATATGAATCAGAATTTAGGTACTGATTCGAAAATGAGAATTGACATTTAGGTATCAATTTCAGGATGAGAGTCGAAATTTGGATATCGACCTCGAAAGGTAGGAATCAGAATTTAGGTACTGATCCGAACAAGAGAATTGACATTTAGGAATCAATTCAAGACATTGTGATGTTGAAATCAACGATATGTGTCATGTGATAAGGTTGACATTGGTAAGGAAGACATGTAAAATTCGGTGAGGTTTTGTGCCGAGTATGTAATCCTGAAGGGATGTGAAGAAGATCGGTATGGACCGGTGCAGTCGCGCTGCGTGAGCAAAGAGTAAATAATCTCGAGCTCGAGATGAAGAAACTCAAGAAAGCCATTTCCTTTTCTTATTTTAATTATGAAAATATGTTTTCAAAATTTGATTTTGTTGGTGGTTTTTCAAAAAGAGTATCATTTATTTATATATATATATATATATTTCATCGGGTTTTCATTGTTATGTTCCTTGTTCACTGTAGTTGCGAACCAACGCGTGGTTCTACGGCCTTTATCCGTCGCACCAAGGAGGGCAAATTAAACAATCAGACAAAATTCTAAAATAAGTTTCATTCATCTGTTTCGAACAAGGAATTACAAATCAAATAAAGACTGAAGTCTCAAAAAGAACAATATGCAGACTATCAAAATACATCCAAAATATGTCATGTCAAGTACTTGTCATAGGCTATGCATATCCGTTGTATATCATATACGCAGAAATGACACGTAGTCTGAGAAGATAGGGATCCGTGGACATTTGTCGCTGGCGTAGCAAGCTCTTGATCAGGTTGACCTTCTAAGCTGTGCTCCAGGATAAGAGTCCCTTCGCACATAGCGGTGCAACCTTCTCATAGCTCGTAAGGCAGTAACTCCTCTAGCTCTGGATCTGGCTTGAAACCATGCGGTACCTTGTTGTCATCCATCCTCCGGAAAGTCACTGAAACTCTGGGGTATCGCACCAATGCAATGCTTAGCTATATCCGCACCGTTGCCCTTAAGGACAAGTACCGAACCAACCGGTAGAGGAATCTCCACGGATCCTTTGAACTCTCCGGGGCTGATGACATCAATCAGTCCCGAACAGGAAGCTACTCTTGCTCATCAATGAGACTGTACAGAAAGGTCTTACGAAGTCATGATGATCAGTATGTGGAGGTATGCAGTCTCCCTCATCATAGATATTAATGATGCAGCTGTTTGGAATGCAATCCGCAGAAAGTATGCTCCATCGAACCATTCTCTTAATCATTCATTTGATCATTGGCGGCAGCGGGTCCACTTGATCATATCTGAGGATCCCGGGAGGATTCCCTTGCCTATCTCTTGTAAAATTATAGCAGCAACCACATTGTATCGTGATCATGTCTTTTCCTCTCATTCATTTTCTTGGCTCGGAGTAAGTCCTCTCCATCAACAAGTCTGCTTGACCTCTGTCTTTCAGAGCAAAAACGCAGTCGAGGATTTTTCGCTCGTCACTTTCTGAGAAGACTTTGGTGTGTAGCTCTAATCCCTCTAGGATGTTGATGAGCTTTCTCTGTACCTCCTCCTAGAACTCAAAAGTTCTTTTATCTACTTGACTCATCCTGTAATACTCCATCGTGCTGGGAAAAGTTGGTTGTCGGGGGTATTCCCTCATCTCGGCATTGACAGGAACCCAAAATGGCGCTGACTCAGTTTTCAGCGGAAAGTAAAATTCGGTCTCCATCGGAATATAGGGTTTGGTACCCCACGGGACATATGTCTCTGCATTTAGCGAACCATAGGCTTCCTCCATTTGGTGCTTGACAGTCTGGGAATTATCATCATTGGAGGCATACTCTTCTAAAGTACTGTAGTGCGGCAAGTGCAGGATATTGTAGTCTGGGCACTCTACGAAGGCCCTCGCTGTTGAAGCACGAACAGGTATCTCAGCATTGCAGGTAGGGCAAATCGGGCAAAGAGCATCTGAAGTTGGCAATAGTCTGGTTTCTGGAACAACTCTGGACTCGGCATCCGAAGTAGGCAGGATGGACGAACTTTCTCTCATGCCTGGCTCATAAAGATGCCCCTCTGGAATAGGGGCGAGTAAATAATCGGTATTCTGCCGGCGTCTCTTCTCCTCTCGTAGGAGAGCTCGCTGTCTGCGTCGACTGGCGTTTCTGCATATGGTCTTTCGCAATGGAGCGAACGGTACCCTTTCTTCGTTTGCAACAACTAATCCTCCGGCTGGTGTAGCTATCATGGAGGGTAGGCGGCTGGTCCCTTCCATCAGGTCTGGTTGTATCATCACCTCTTTCTCCTTCAGTGAGGGCTTATTTCTGGTACTGAATCTGAGAAGTGACGACAACCCCTCCTTTTCTTGCGGATGGACGACATCCATCAAAGGACTGTAGTAATCCTTCGTCAAACTCCATGTTGAAATCAATCGTGCCGCTCTACGACGCCATCTCCTCGTTAAATGCGAGGTTTCAGTTGTTTTTAAAGACAAAGATCAGCCTCCGACCCGACCTTTTCCTATAGACGACAGGAAAACCATCAGTGAGCTAAAACTTGGCATGAACAAGAACAAAACAAATGTGTTATATTAGGGAAAAATTCAGTTCATATCGGTGAAGAACTCATTTATTTATGTCTTATTTCATTTAATAAAATATAAAGTTTGAAGGTAGAAAGAAGAAATTTAAAATATAGTTTTTCAAAAATTTTCATTTTATTGGACCCGGTTACAGATATTTCAGCCAAATAAATAACCCTAGGATAACCAAAATCCCAAAATTTCAGTTCAAGCGCTGTCAAGCTGCGTAATATATCTTCAAGTATCGTCCGTTGATCGGAAACATGGGTCTTTCGCCCCGAAAATTCACTAGTTGGTAAGCACCCCCTGAATAGACTTTCTCTACGACAAATGGTCCCTCCCAGGTTGGTTCAAAGTTCCCACCTATCTTGCGGCGTACAAGAATAGGTCTTTTAAGAACGAGAACGAGGTCACCAACTTTAAACGACCTCGGGCGGACCAATTTGTCATGAGCTTACACCATCTTTGCTCGATAAAGCTCTAAATGTTGTTGTGCTTCTAATCTCTTTCCTTCGAGACTTTCTAGTTTTTCAAGTCTAAGTTTCGCACATTCTTCTGTCGTGAACTGATTAGCGACAGCGATTCTGAGAAAAGGCGTTTGAACTTCTAACGGTAGCATGGCTTCAGATCCATATACGAAAGCGTAGGGTGTGCACTGAGTGGGAGCTCTGAACATTGTCCGGTATGCCCACAAAGCTTCTAACAATTTGTTGTGCCAATCCCTTTTATTTTCCTCTAGTATTTTCTTCAAAATCAGTACCAATATTTTGTTGAAGGTCTCGGCTAGGCCATTTGCCCTGGGATAGTAGATTGTTGAATATCTCCAATCTATCTCGTGTCGTCTGACGAAGTTGTTGATCTTGGTACTTCTAAACGCTGTCATATTATCAGAGATTAATCTACGCGGCACACCGAAACGATAAACAGTTTGACTTTTGAAAAACTGGAGAACCTGCTGTGCTGTGACCTCTCGTAGCAGCACTGCCTCTGCCCATTTAGAGAAGTAGTCTGTAGCTGCGAGGATAAATTTCTGTCCCTTAGAGGATGGAGGGTTTATTGGTCCTATCATGTCCACGAAGCAACAGTTGGGTGTAGCACATTCGGAGGTTGGTGTAAGACCACCCCATGCACTTGGCACTGGTGACACTTTCTGGTCGTATCCATGCAATCAGACGACATTGCTGGTCAATAATATCCGAGTCTCTTAATCTTTAGTTTCATTTTAGGCCCTTACTGGTGAGCACCACACAACCCGGCGTATACTTCTTTAACGACATTCTGGGCTTCTGGTCTGCTAAGACACCGCAACCACATTTGATCGAACGATCTCCTGTAGAGAACGACACCAACTAGAGCGTACGACATAGCTCTTCTTGTAATATGATATGTTGTTGACATGTCCTCTGGTTATCTTCCAGTTTACAAATATTCTATAAATGATTTACGTCAATCTTCGTTGATATCGGCAACTGTATTTATCGTCTCCTCTTTCCCAAGTTTGTGTAAAGTCTCCAGATCGATCTGAGACAAAACTTATCTTCCTTGTACCGTGATTTCTAGGGAATCCTCCGGGGGACATGTCGATTTCTTAGCGAGTTTTGCTAGAGCGTCGGCATGCGCATTATCTACCCAAGGAATCCGATAGAAAGTCACGCTAGGAATCTGCTCCAATAACTTTATTGCATACTGATGGTATTCTGCCAATCTTGGCTTCAAGATCCTGTATTGTCCGGCGACTTGCTGAAGGATAAGCTGAGAGTCACCGTAGATGGCGATATCAGTTATATCCATTGAGATTGCAATTCTAATCCGGTGATCAAGGCTTCATACTCAGTCTCGTTGTTGGTGCACGGCTCTGTCAAGTGGTAGGAGAATCTCAGCAAACCCTTATCTGGCGTGATGAAGACCAACCCAATCTCTGCCTTGCCTGGTATAACTGTTCCTGATACTATCTTTTCTGGCGGACGAAACACCATCGAAGTACATCTCCCAGCGTTACGCACTGGAAAATTCCATTTGTAATATCTGCTCATCTGGTAACTCATCATTGAGCGGGGACCCAGTTGGAAGTGGGTGCGCAGCGAGAAAATCTGCTAAAATCTGTCCCTTGATAGCGCAGAGAGGAACAAAGGTTATTTAAATTTGTCCCTTGCTAAAATCTGTCTCTGAGAGAGTCATCTAAGACCGCAGTATAAAGTATCAAAGGTTTTCCTGGGATAGGGGCTGTCAAAACAGGAGACGTCATTAAATATTGTTTAACTTCCTCGAAAGTCCGCTGACATTTCTCTTCCCAAATGAATTTGGCGTCCTTTTTAATTAATGCTGAGAAGGGCTGACACCTACCTGAGAAATTAAAAATAAAACGTCTTAGATATGTCAACTTCCCTTGGAAAGAACGTAGCTGCTTTAAAGTTTTAGGAGGAGGTACTTCCAAGATAGCTTAATCTTTTCCGGGTTGATCTCGATTCCCCGATAACGAACAACGAATCCTAGAAATTTCCCATATGTAACACCAAAGGCACACTTTAAGGGATTCATCTTGAGATTGTATTGCCGTAATCATTCGAACACGATCCTCAAATCATACAAATGGTATATTTTCCATTTACTTTTGATGACCAAGTCATCCACGTAACATTCCACTTGATTGTGGATGAGGTCGTCAAAAATCTTCGTCATTGCGCACTGATATGTTGCTCCAGCATTCTTTAGTCCAAATGGCATAACTATGTAGCAGAAAATCCCAATAGGTGTTCTAAAGGCTGTGAGGGCTGCTTCTTCTAGAACCATCTTGATTTGATTGTATCCTGATGATCCATCCATGAAGAAGAAAATTCCGTGTGTCGAAACGATGTCCACCATCATTTCTGGTACTGACAGTTGGAATTCGTCTTTTGGACATGCTTTATTTAAATCCCTGAAGTCGACACAAACACGTATCTGTCCATTTTTCTTTTTAACTGGCATAACGTTGGCTAACCATGTGGGGTATTGTTCTTTTCGCACGAAGCTGGCGTCTATTAGTTTCTTCACCTCGGCAATCACATGCTACTCTATTTCGAGGTGCATTCTTCTTGGAGTTTGTTTTACTGGGGTTATATTCTTATCTACCCCGAGTTTATGAACTGCAACCTCTACTGACAGTCCTGACATCTCATCGTAACTCCATGCGAAACAATCTTTAAATTCTGACAATAATTTCATCAATTATGTAGATTCCTCTTCGCTGAGTAAGGAACTTATTGACCAAAAGAAAATATGATGAGATTTTCATACCTATTTTATACTGATTTTGATGATATTGTACTTTAAAGAAGGGTATTTTTTGATGTTTTGTTGCAGGTATGATGAATTATGGACTTTGGGGAAAAAGAAACAAAAAAGGTGCAATTTGGAGCAAAAAACGTGCAAGAAATGAAGTTTTGCCCTGTCACATTTCGATAAGTCCTTCGATGCTTAATCTCTTTTACACTTCTTGCATATTTTTGAATGAGATTACACTTTAAAGGAAGGTTGTTTTTATGCTTATTTTGTAGGANGAATGAGATTACAATTTAAAAGAAGGTTGTTTTCATGCTTATTTTGTAGGGCTATCTGTTAGGAACGCAACGCAACTGAAATGAGGCGAAACAGAGCTAAAACGGAGCCAAACAGAGCAAAACAGTGGAGCTGCGTAGTCTGCCCGCCGATGGTGCCAAAACGGCGCCGACGGCGAGATTTACCCGAGAAGACCGAAAAATGACAGAAAAGCTCGCCGACAGCGCCCAGGACGACTATGGACCATTTTTTGCGGTATGGGCTGAAATTCAATGTATTTGAACGCTTTTTGGAAGGGTGCTTGTGGCAACTCTTCAAACTTCGTCCCTACACTTTAAAAGAATGAATTTAGGTTAGAAAATTGTGGATTTGTATGAGAAGAATGTTAAGAAAACTGTGGAGAAAGCTTAGGTTTCTTAGAATAGGAGTATAAATATAGATTTCTATCCTTTTGGAGAGATTGGAGAGGGGATTTTGAGAGAATTTGTAAGGAGATGTTCTAGCATTGNGGGATTTGTATGAGAAGAATGTTAAGAAAACTGTGGAGAAAGTTTAGGTTTCTTAGAATAGGAGTATAAATATAGATTTCTACCCTTTTGGAGAGATTGAAGAGGGGATTTTGAGAGAATTTGTAAGGAGATGTTCTAGCATTGCATGGATCGGCGGGAGACTTTGTGGGAGAGATTT
>JXCR01146683.1:28392-85837 GCA_002079205.1 Phalaenopsis hybrid cultivar
GTTTATCTTACTCTCTCTTCTTGTTTGAAAATAATGGCATGAGAAGATTATGCTGTTTTTTTCATTTTNAGCTCCAAAGTGAAAGCCGGTATCCTCCCAGCCTAGCTACGGATTTAGTAAACAAGCATAGGATTAGTCAATGTTCTTTATGTCTGGATCAAAGGGTAAAGAATAAGATTGTTCTTATTTGGCACATATAATATTTAATGCATCTCATTCCTTTATATTATCTAATTCATTACATAAGAATAATAGTTTTTAATATCTCAAAATTCTCCAAACCAATTTATCCAAAAGGGTTATCTTTAGAATTAATATTTGTATTCAAGAAAAGTAGGTTTTAATTAAAATTGTGGCATTATTTTAAGCTTAAATGAAAGCTCGGCACTATTTTATTTCCTCTACTCTGTTACCGACCTATCACCATAGTGAGGTAACAAGAGATTTATTCTGAATTTCTGTATTAAGAATAGTAGAACTATAAATGTGGGGAGAATAATTCTTAAGAATATCTAAATTTTTGTATTCAAAATAGTAAAACTATAAATGTGGGGAGAATAATTCTTAAGAATATATTGGCGTGACACTATTTCATTTTCTCTACTCTGTTACCAACTTATCACCATAGTGAGGTAACTAGAGATAGAGCTATTCTGAATTTTTCTGCTCTGTTACCGACCTATCACCATAGTGAGGTAACTAGAGATAGAGCTATTCTGAATTTCTGTATTCAAAATAACAAAAATATAAATGTGGGGAGAATCATTTTTAAGAATATATTGACCACGACAAGGAGTGAAACAAAAGGTCTAGGACATCCTGGCCTTATTTTTGCACTGTGCGAACTTTCTGGAGTGGAAGCTGGAGCTGATGAGGAATGGGTTTACCCTATGAAACCCATTAATAAAGCTAATTTCAAGACTTATGAATCCCAGGAAAATTTGAGAACTAGGAGTAGGAGTCAAGAACCTTCTACTAGTAGAGACATCCCCTCTACCAGTTATGACCTTCCTTCTTCTAGTTCCCCTAACCTAATTGACTTGATGATTGAATTGACCTCGCATCGAAAGATTATAGAATTAATAAAAGAAAGGATTGGAGGTTTAGAACGTAGACATAATTATGATAGTGAGTACCTTCAGAGGCATTCTAATTTTGAGATAGCTTACTACGAAGCTCAGGCCCGACACTACAAAGGTGAGCCTGATGTTACTTTTTTTGAATGCCCCTGATATACTCAGTATCAGCCCAATCCACCTGCTGACCAAGGAGATGAAGATATAGTTTGGGATTTTGATATCTGAATTTAATTGATGTACTTGTACTTTTATTTTTGTAATTTTTGTAATATAAATGAATGTTTGTGTGTGTTTGTACTTTCATTTTTTTTGTTATGTTGTAATTGGATAATTTTTAATTATTGTTATAATTGTTAGTGTGGTAGTTAAAATTTGCATGTTTAGCATGATGAATGTTGATTAATACTTTGTGAACTGTAATGTGATGTGATTTTCATTTTTGCATTTTAATTGTAAGTGTTTTGTTTAGTATTGTGGATGTGATAGTGAAATATTGAGTTTGTTTAATGTTTAGTTTTGTACTTATTCCAAAATTTGATTACCCAACAAATTCTCTAATAATTTATATGTGTAGAAAGCTCCTAATGTTACAGACCAGGTGAAGTAGAAATTTTGAGANTCTTGATGTTTGGAAGATGTTTAGATTATTAGTGTTTTGATTTGTTTTTTGTGTGTCATGAGGGAGATGATTCATTAAATTCTTATTATGGTTAGAATTGTCTGTTTTCTTGCAGTAGTTGGTTTGACGAGTCCACTACAACTCGGGTCTCACCCGGACTTGAGTTTTACAAAAAACATTATGAATTTTTACAGCGATAGTTCCATCTCAATTTTATTACTTCCTTTCTTAGACTTTATTTTCATTTGATAGGAGTCGCGAACCTATTTGATGAGTAACTTATGGATGATTTTACACTATCCTTATAACTGCTAGAGGTGTTTAATTATTAGGATATGATGATGTCATTGTCTGTGTTTGTGTTACAATTTATAAGAATTGAGGAACATTTTAATATTTCAATGCTGATACATGTTATGCTAGTTAGAACTTTGTTTAGTTAATTTCATTTTGGCATGTTTAGTTTAGGTTTACTTTCTACTAAATGTTTTCTATCCTAATAAATAATTGTAGATATTTTTTATAGAAATTTGTGGTAGATAGAATTTCTAAACTGTTTTTCTTCCTACTTATATTTTCTACACTAAATGTTATACATGCTAAAAATCAAGTTTGGGGGTAGGAAGAAAAATGAAATTTTAAATTGAATATACTTCCTTTTAGTTTAATATTATTGTAAGTATGTTTTAGGCTTAATTTACTTACTCCTGTTGTCATTCCATCTTGATTATGCATGTATATAAATTTGATAGGATGTTGTAGTAGCTAGTAAATTCAATTACTTTTCCTTTCTGCTACATTTTATGGAATTAAAATGCAAAATATTTAAAAAATTAAGTTAGGGGGGAGAAAGAAAAATAATTTTCAAAGTTAACTTTATTTGTCCTCAGTAACTGTATTTGATTTGATATCACTTTTAAAATGACTTGTGGCATGTGGTGTTATCTTTAGGTTACTATAACTTTGATTTTAGGAATGTTAGAAAAATAATTTAGTTGAAATCCTTTGTGAAGACACTGTTCTAGAGTTAAGATATTTTGTAGGAAACTTTAAGAAAATGATTTTGCTATTTATGGTAGAAAGGAGTTGAATATTTGAAAAGCTAAGAATCTTAGATTTATACTTATTTAGAATTGAGCCTTTATTGAAACCTTTTTCAAACTGATAATTACACTTTTAAAAAGTGAAGGAAAGTTTTTAGTTTTGGACTTTAGAAAGAGGATAGTGAAATTCAAAATAACTAAAGGCCTATCCAGATATAGTAATCCTCACAGAAAAAAAAGAAAGAAAAAAGGGATAATAAGGATCCTAAAAGAAAAGAAAAAGAAAGGATTGAAAAACAATCCATAAATAAAAAGAAAAGAAAAAGAAAAGTCAAAAGAAAATATGTGAGGAAAAGCTTGAGGAGAAGCCTAATAAAAAATTGGTTTCATTTACATCTTTTTAAATGAAAAGACTTAAAAACAATCCTAAGCTTATACTTATTTAAAGGTATTGGTCAAATTGGTATAGATAAGGTGCTTAAATTTTAATTTTATACTTTCTATGAATCTTTAGTTTGACAAGTTTCAATAACTTTTGAAGTAAATAGAAAATCAGGATTTCGAAGTTGAATATAGGATATTCTTACACTCTAGTTCTAGGTTGATTTGTAAGAATTTCTCCTAAGTTACACTATAACATTTTTGAGAAAAAAATTATAGGAAACTCTACTGAAACCCAAAACCACAAGTTAACATATTTGGTTTTTAAAGTTATAATGTTGCTTGAGGATAAGTAACAGTTAAGTTTGGGGGTCTTGACATACCTAAAAAATACTTGATTTTTCATATACATTTTATGCTTAATTTTAATGATATTGATCTTTAAAGGAAGTTATTCTGAATTTTTTTGGTTTCTAGTACAAGAAATGGACTTTTGGAGAAAAAGAAACAAAAACGGTGCAATTTGGAGCAAAAACGAGCAAGAAATGAAATTTTGCCCTATCACCTTTCAATAAGTTTTTTGATGCTTAATCTCTTTTACACTTCTTGCATATTTTTGAATGAGATTAAAATTTAAAAGAAGGTTGTTTTCATGCTTATTTTGTAGGGCTATCTGTTAGGAACACAACACAACTGAAATGGGGCGAAACGGAGCTAAAACGGAGCCAAACGGAGAGAAACGGTGGAGCTGCGCAGTCTGCTAGCCGACAGCGCCCAAAATGGCACCGACGGCGAGATTTACCTGAGAAGACCAAAAAATGATAGAAAAGCTCGCCGACGACACCCTCGAGCCCGCCGACGGTGCCTGGGATGACTATGGACCAAATTTTGGCGGTTATGGGTTGAAATTCAACGTATTTGGACGCTTTTTAATAGGATTCTTGTGGCAACTCTTCAAACTTCGTCCCTACATTTTAAAAGAACAAATTTAGGTTAGAAAAATGAGGATTTTTGTGAGAGGAATGTTAGGAAAAGTGTGGAGAAAGTTTATGTTTCTTAGAATATGAGTAGAAATATAGATTTCAACCCTTTTGGAGAGATTGAAGAGGGGATTTTGAGAGAACTTGTAAGGAGATGTTCTAACATTGCATGGATCGGCGAGAGACTGTGGGAGAGATTTTCTTCTTTCTTTCAAGGGAAAAACTAAGTATTGTGTTATTTATTATCTTATGATTTTGTAAACACTTATCTAGTGGATTTGCTTTCGTTAAATGAAGTTTATGTTGTGTTTTCTTCGTGCTTTGTGATGGGCTTCTCTTACTCTTTTTTCTTGTTTGGAAATAATGACATGAGAAGATTATGCCGTTGTTTTTATTTTACTTTTCTTTTGTAATAAGTAGAATTCATGTTTAGGATTTTGTGATGCATGTTTATTGTTTTCATTTTACTTTTCTTTTTTAATGAGTAGAATTCATGTTTAGGATTTTGTGATGCATGTTAGAAGTGAATTTAAATATCAATGTGGTGCTTTTTACTTGCACTTTATTTACATTACAATAAAGGCCTGTTGTAGTGTTAAAATTCGTTGTAATTACATTAANTATTCAGATTCCATGGATGGTTAAGTTCATGGGAGTTTATTGTAAATAAATAGGGAAATATACTTTGATGGGCGTAAAATTAGAGATTTTAGGGTGACAGACTAAAATCCCCAATTCAGTCTTATTGTTTGAGTACTGAAGCGGAGATGTTAGCCATCAGGTGAGGGGAACATGGGAGCTCCGAAGTGAGAGCCGGTATCCTCCCAGCCTAGCGACAGATTCAGTAAACAAGCATAGGATTAGTCAATGTTCTTTATGCCTGGACAAAAGGGTAAAGAATAGGATTGCTTNACTGTGCAATTCTCAACAAAGTAGAACCACATTTAGATTCCATGAATGATTAAGTTCATGGGAGTTGAATGCAAATAAATAGAGAAATAAACTTTGATGGGCATAGAATTGGAGATTTTAGGGTGACAGACTAAAATCCCCAATTCAGTCCTATTGTTTGAGTATTGAAGCGGAGATGTTAGCCCTCAGGTGAGGGGAACGTGGGAGCTCCAAAGTGAGAGTCGGTATCCTCCCAGCCTAACCACGGATTCAGTAAACAAGCCCAATATTCTTTATGTCTGGACCAAATGGTAAAGAATAGGATTGCTCATATTTGGCACATACAATATTTAATGTATCTCATTCCTTTACATTATCCAATTCATTACATAAGAATAGTAGTNTAATTCTTCCAAAAAGGGTTATCTTTAGAATTAATATTTGCATTTAGTTACATTTGCTATCTTTACATTTAACACTTGCATTTAGGAGTAGTTGCTAGATAAAACATCATTTTAAATTATTATCTTTACATTTAACACTTGCATTTAGGAGCAGTTGCTAGATAAAACATCATTTTAATCGATATTCCAAACTAATGACTAATTGTAGTAGACTACAATTTGACTATGGACCTCTTACCTTGCTTCCCTATGGGATCGATAAACGGGACTCCAGTAGAGCCCTGTATTACTTGAGCGATACGTATACTTGCATTTGAAATTGTGACTTTACAAAATCATTATAAATNGGGATTTGACTAAGGACCTCTTCAACCTCGCTTCCCCGTGGGATCGACAAACGGGACTCCAGTAGAGCCCTGTATTACTTGAGCGATACGCATACTTGCGTTTGAAATTGTGACTTTACAAAATCATTATAAATATATAAATTTGCATTCATAAATTCTTGCATATTAAAAGTTGCATCAAGTTTTTGGAGTCATTGTCGAGGGTTAAATCTTCTAGTAGTGGTGTCAAATTCTTGTTTTTTTAGGTACATAAAAGTCACTGTCACAATGCATCTACCCCAAGGAATAGACATATCACTTGCTAATGAGGCTTGATTATGTAAATTAAAGAATTAATGACATCCATTTTAGTTTGGGAACCTTTATGTTGACTGACAAGTTCCCCTACTAATATTAACAATTAGACAGGGTTTATTTTAGGCTGGGTTCTTAAAGAATTCCTATAAGGGTAAGCCCATATAGTTAATTACATCTTAAATGACCAACCAAAAGTGTTTATATAAACTTGGACCAAGGAGTGTCAAATGAGAAAGGCTCAAATTTGAAACATTGTTAGGAATCCAAAGGGAGAAAACTAGGGGTTGTCATTGATCTTGAGGGGAACTTCAGTAACTTCACATGCTATCCTATGGTTTGGCTTTAATTTTGAAGAGAAAATTATTAAATGTTTCATCCTGCCAATTATTATTAATTAAGGCTTACACTTGCATGACTCAAACATGCAAATAGCCTGGANCTTTTTGTCGTCATTGCCGAGGGTTTAAATCTTCTAGTAGTGATGTCAAATTCTTGTATTTTTAGGCATATAAAAAGTCGCTGTCAAGTTTTTGGCGTCGTTGCCGGGGATGCTTCAGTAAGAACTTTAGGAGAATTTCAGTTGAAGTAATTAGGCTTAGACTTGGAAAACGGTAGTGTCGTAAAAACTGTTTTGTATGAAAAGTGTTTTTATATGAAAAAGTGTTAAAAAAACTGTTTGTATGAAAAATAAAATGTTCGTGAAAATGTTTTGTTGTGTTGAATATATTTCATCTGTTATTTGTTTAATTGTTAATGTATTATTTGTTGTGTTGCGTATGCGAAACAAAGAATCTACAGGACTTGTGTTTTATGATCCCGAGTTTGAAAAAAATAAAAATACAAAGACGACTCGAAAAACTAGAAATGAAAATGGAAAACTTTCAAAATAATAACATGGAAAATCATCATACTTCATTGAGGGATTACGTAAATCCTACGATAGATGAAATTCACTCAAGTATACAAAACCCTGTTGTAGAAGATGACTCGTTTGAAATAAATGCTGAGATTATCCAACCGGTGCAGAACAATCAGTTTGGGGGAACTTCTTTGGAGGAACCCTATTTACATTTATCAAATTTTATAGAACTTTGTGCTATATTTCGTTATAATGGTATGTCAGACGATGCAGTTAGACTAAGGCTTTTTCCTTTCTCACTAAGGGATAAGGCTAAGTTAACTCATTTGCCCTGACATCATATTAAAAATTGGGAGGAGTTAACTCAAAAATTCCTAACTAAGTATTTTCCACCTTCAAGGACTACTAAACTTAGAAAAGATATTATCTCATTTTGTCAGTATGAAGGAGAATCAATATACGAAGCATGAGAAAGATTTAAGGAACTCCTAAGAAAGTGTCATCATGCTCTGCCTGATTGGTTAATCATTTAAACTTTTTATAATGGGTTAGTAGAATCCTTTAGGTTTATAATTGATGCTGCTGCTGGTGGATCATTAATGTCAAAACCATTTGATGAAGCGTATGCGTTAATTGAAAATATGACTGCAAACGAATTTCAATGGCCCTCTACAAGGATAAATCTTAAAAAAGTAGCTAGTGCTCATGATTCAGATGTGATTATAATTCTTGCATCTCAAGTTGCTGCAATATCAAAGAAGCTGGACCAATTTGGAATGAACCAAACTTAATTTACTCCAGCAAGGAAAGTTTATTAGGGCATATGATTGATTCTAACTTATCATATGAGACTTTAAATACCATAAACAACCCATATTCTAATTTTTACAACCCAGGTTAGAAGAACCATCCTAATTTTAACTGGAATCATACTATTGACGGTGGAAACCAAAAATAAGAAAATAATCATGCAAATACAAATGGAAGTTGGAATAATCAGAGGAACACAAACTATAGACTTTAATATCCACTGGACTCTAACAATGATCAACAATTTGAGAATAAGATGTCTATGGAAGAAGTGGTATTGCAAATGGGAAACCAGTTGCAAAGTCAAAATGCTGCGATTAAAAATATAGAGAATCAGCTGTGACAAATTGCTAATTCACTTTGAAATATACCACAAGGAAAACTTCCTAGCAACATTGAGATCAACCCTAAAGAGAACACTAATGAACAAGTAGAAGCTATCCGACAATTTCTAGCAACATTGAGATCAACCCTAAAGAGAACACTAATGAACAAGTAGAAGCTGTCCAATTAAAAAGTGGAAGAGAGATAGATGATGTGGTTAGAAAAGAGAAATATGTTGTGAGAGAAACAAAGGAACTAAAATATCTGAAGAACATGTTTCTAAGGATCTGGAAAAATTAATATCTCCAACTAAAATCAGTTTGGAAAAACCAACCACCTCCATTTCCCAAAGACTTAGAAAACATAGGTTGAATAAAAAATTTTCAAAGTTCATGGACGTACTTAAGAAGTTAACGATAAATATTCATTTCGCTGAAGCTTTGAAACAGATGTCAAGTTATGCAAAATTTATGGAGATATTAAACAAAAAAAAGAAATTTTAGGATTACGAGACAGTTGCACTAAGTGAGGAGTGCAGCGCTATACTTAAGAAAATTTTTTCTCAGAAACTTAAAGAACATTGTAGCTTTACAATTTCTTGTGTAATTGGAAAATGATTATGTGGAAAAGCTTTATGTGATTTAAGATCGAGCATTAACGTGATGCCTCTATCTATATTTAAAAGGTTAGGTTTAACCGATATTTCTCTCACTACTATAACTCTTCTGTTAGTTGATCGATCTATCATTTATCTAAAAGAAATTATAGAAGATGTGCTTGTTAAAATGGATAAATTTATCTTTCCTATGGACTTTATTGTATTAGATATGGAGAAAGTTAAAGAATATCCCATTATTTTGGGTAGACCTTTTCTTATTACTGGACAAGCTATGATGGATGTGCAAAAAAAAAAGTTAACTATGAATAGTAATGACCATGAAACCACTTTTGAGGTTTTAAAGACTATGAAATATCCAGCTGAGAGAAATGATGATGATTGTTTCCGGATGGATGAAATTGATTATCTAAGTAAAAACTATTTCCAGAAAAGTTTTGAGAGTAAGTTAACTGATGATATCGAAATGGGCTTTCATGATGAGTCTAAAATGTTGTTTTAAAGAAGAATGTATGTATGTTCAAGAGAGGTGTGAAATGATGGACGCTACTAAAAATAGTAAACTTTTAATTCCATCTGTTGAAAAATCTCATGACCCTAAAATGAATTTATCTCATACAATTTTAAAGCCTACCTATTTGGTGAATTCATATACACCACCAGTCTCTATATCTTCATATTTGTCAATCATAAGATGAACCTGAATTGAATGATGAAATCAGTAAAAGATCTCCAATGAAAGAGTTATTCAGAGTCACTGAATGACATATTTCGTGGTATACGAACAAAATGAATGAGATTCTGATGTTGGGGCAGATTATTAATGCAATTAAAAGTTACCCCCCAGAGATTTTACCTAGTGACTCTGAGATAAATCCTAAGGAAATGAATTATGAGCAATTTAAAATTATTGAACTGATATTTAGAAGATAATTCGAGAATTTGTTTTAAAAGAGCTTTGAGTTGAGAGATAAGGACAAAAAAATTGAAAGATCAATGAAATAAATTCCTGAGGAATTGGATGATAATTTGAAACAAAAGCGTAATATAGAAGATATTGATTTAGAATCTGAATTATCTAGAGAGAATCTGATCCAAAATTTGGGAGATCATGGAGTATCATATAAAGATCCATTTCTTATAAATTTCAAGGATGATATTAATATGCAATTTGAGATGAATATTAGTCTAGAAAGAAATATGAGGAACAAGAATATGAATCAATCTGAAAAGGAAGAGCTGAAAGAAAGAACTAGAAAGAAATATGAGGAACAAGGATATGAACAAATGAAAAGGAAGAGCTGAAATAAAAATTTAAATTCGAGGACTTTGTAGTAATCCCTAGATCTGAAAAAAATTGAGCTATTGATCAAGGATTACTTAATTGAAATTTTGATCCAGGTGGAATCATTTGTCGGGCTAGCAACATTAAACCAAGCGCTTTATGAGAGACAACCCATAGTTATCTATATGATTTGATTTAGTATGCTTAAGAGTCATGATTGTTAGGTTGTATTTTGATTACTTTAGTATGGATTGATAATTTTGCTTGATGTTTGGTAGATGTTTGGATTGTAAGTGGTTTGATTTACTTTTTGTGTGTCATGAGGGTGATGATTCCTTAAATTCTTATTATGGTTAGACTTGTATGTTCTCTTGTAGTAATTGGGTTGACGAGTCCACTACAACTCGGGTCTCACCTGAACCTGAGTTTTATAAGAGACATTATGAATTTAAACAGTGATAGTTCCATCTCATATTTGTTACTTCTTTTCTTGGACTTTATTTTTATTTGATAGGAGTCGCGAACCTATTAGATGAGTAACTTGTGGATGATCTTACACTACCCTTATAACTGTTAGAAGTGCTTAATTATTGGGATATGGCGATGTCTGGTGTTGGTGCTCGAGAACCAATATATCGGGGATAATCTTATCTTTGGGATTAGAATCAATGAAATCATTTATAAGCACCCAATATATTTGTGTAGTGATTCCGTTAGAAATTGGAAGTAAATTAATGAGATGTGATGAGATGGAGGAATAATTGACCCCATATATCTTGTTTGCGTGTTTGTGTTTGTGTTACCATTTATAAGAATTGAAGAACATTTTTATATTTCAATGTTGATACATGTTATGCTAGTTAGATTTGTACTTATTTCAAAATTTTATTACCCAACAAATTCTCTAATGATTTATATGTATAGAAAGCTCCTAATGTTACAGACTAGGTGAAGTAGAGAATTTTGAGAAGGACCGCAAAAATTTCAGAATGATGAAAATGCCTAAAATACTGAGGTATGATTTATATTAGGACTGCAAAAATTTCAGAAGAATGATGAAAATGCCTGTATGATTTATATTTAGAATTTTTCTTTCCACCTGTATCATTTCATATTGAAAAATTTAAGTAGGGGAGGGAAGAAAAAGATTGACTATTAGATGTCCTCTATTTCAATATTTTTAAAAATTATTTAAGAAGAAAAAGATTAACTATTAGATGTTCTCAATTTAAATATTTTCAAAAATTATTAATATGGGGAGGAAAGAAAAAGATTAACTATTATATGTTCTCAATTTAAATATTTTCAAAAATTATTAATATGATCTATATAGTGAATTTAATTCTGTAACTATATTTTTGTAACTATTTAAATATTATGGTAGATTTAAAGAAAGTAAATTTAATTCAGGTAACTATATTTTTGTAACTATTTAAATACTATGGTAGATTTAAAGAAATATTTTTGTTAAGTTTGGGAGAGGGAAGAAAAAGATTGACTATTAGATGTCCTCTATTTCAATATTTTCAAAAATTATTTATATGATTTCATGTAGTGAAATTAACTATATTTTGTAGCTATTTAAATATTATGGTAGATTTAAAGAAATATTTTTGTAATGAATTATATTTTGTAGATATTTAAATATTATGGTAGATTTAAAGGAATATTTTTGTAATGAAAATTGTAACTATATTTTTGTAGCCATTTAAAATATTATGGTAGATTTAAAGAAATATTTTTGTAATGAAAAATTAATTATATAGATTAAGATATTTAGTATAGGAGAATAAGACTATAGTTAACTATTCAAAGTAAATGAAACTATATTTTGAAGTATTAAGAATCTTGGAAATTCATTTGAGAAGAAAAGATTGGGGCTGAAAACTATATTTTAAAGTATTAAGAATCTGGAAATTCATTTGAGAAGAAAAGATTGGGGCTCACGATGTAAAAACTATGAAATATTTATAAGGTAAAGGAATGCTTTGAGTTTCAAATTTAGGGAAACTATGAAATATTTATAAGGTAAAGGAATGCTTTGAGTTTCAAATTTTGGGAAAGAAAAGTGAAGTTATGAAATATTTATAAGGTAAAGGAATGCTTTGAGTTTCAAATTTATGGAAAGAAAGGTGATGTAAAATATTTATAAGGTAAAGGAATGCTTTGAGTTTCAAATTAGGGAAAGAAAGGTGATGTTCAAATTACTTATAAGGTAAAGGAATGCTTTGAGTTTCAAATTTAGGGAAAGAAAAGTGAAGATCAAAATCTATAAGGTAAAGGAATGCTTTGAGTTTCAAATTTAGGGAAAGAAATGTGATGTTCAAAATCATGAAAATTCATTTGAGAAGAAAAGATTGGGGCTCAATGATGTAAAAGCTATGAATATTTATAATTTGAAGTATTAAGAATCTGAAAATTCATTTGAGAAGAAAAGATTGAGGCTCAATGATGTAAAAACTATGAAATATTTATAAGGAAATTCATTTAAGAAGAAAAGATTGGGGCTCAATGATGTAAAAACTATGAAATATTTATAAGGTAGAATATTTTGAGTTTCAAATTTAGGGAAAGAAATGTGACGTTCAAAATCATTAAAGACTATCCAGATAAAAAAAAGATTAACAACAATCCCTGAAAAGAAAAGAAAAATATATAGGATTGAAAGCAATCCAAATGAAAAAAGAGAAGAGAAAAGAAAAGAAAGAAAGAAAAT
Organism: Phalaenopsis hybrid cultivar; assembly: GCA_002079205.1. Classification (NCBI taxonomy): domain Eukaryota; kingdom Viridiplantae; phylum Streptophyta; class Magnoliopsida; order Asparagales; family Orchidaceae; genus Phalaenopsis; species Phalaenopsis hybrid cultivar. The sequence continues at coordinate 41,044 of JXCR01146683.1, forward strand.
ATAAATAAAAGTGATGAGAAGCTTGAGGAAATGCCTAATCAAAATTTGGCTTCACTAAACCTACTTAAAAGGAAAACCTAAATACATTTCTGAACTTATATTTATGAATTAACATCTTTTACTAGTAGTGTTCTCATGAAGTTCCTATCATTTGAATATTCNGTTGACGAGTCCACTACAACTCGGGTCTCACCTGAACCTGAGTTTTATAAGAGACATTATGAATTTAAACAGTGATAGTTCCATCTCATATTTGTTACTTCTTTTCTTGGACNCAAAATACAATTTAATTTCAAAAATTACTTTAATATTTTTATTAAGTCTCTCTAAGTCTAGAGAGTATTTTATAAAATCACAAGGAACTCAGAAAACCACTTTTTGATAATTTTCTTAATTATAGTTAATTTATTATAATTATATTAATGCAAAAAATGCCATTTTACTTAGGAAATAAAGTTTAGCGATCAAATTAATTCAAATAAGTTTCAAATTATTACAGAGAGTTAAAATGGTTATTAAATACAGTGTGAAATTATTTTTTTTGTAATTTTTGAAATATATTATATTTATTTAAATTTTTATGAATTTAAACAACTTAATTGGAGAGAAAATTATGTACAATCATTAAAATACATTTTATATTTTTCCTGAGTCCTCTGACCATAAAAAACCTACCAAAATAATCCTCATATTTTCTTATTTATATTGTAGTTTATATAATTATTTTAAGCAAAAATGGGCCAATAGACTTGAATATTAGGTTTTCAAAGCCAGAGGAGACCTTTGACCTTGGAAAAATCAGAAGACATCCTCAATGTCATTAGGAATTAACCCCTAAAATCTCATGCCATGGTGATTAATAGTTACCTAATTAAAATTAAAATAGTTTAGAGACTATTTAATTATATAAAAGCCAGAGACATGTCAAATAATTTTTGTTTTTATTCAACATTATTCTCCTCTATTTACTAAGCAAGAGGGTATTTTTATTTTATTTATAGGTTTTTTCAACACCAAGTTATGCATTTTCTAAGTTTCTAAATTAAAATAAATAAAAAATAACATATTTTCCTACTTATCCATGTCAGCCTACGAAGCTCTGAATTTTCCTAGTGTCACCGCACCACTGAACACCGCCATCTGACTTAGTGCTAACTCGACTTGCACTTTATTTTACATTTCCTCATCCGATTGCATTAGCACTGTCCGTCTAATACACGTGCGAACGGACGGTCCCTGATAATCATCCCCAAATGACCTAGCCCGAGAACCGTCCACCTTCTAGGCTTAAGATCTATCAATACACTGAACCAAACCACATGAGGTTTGCTCATACACCTTCATCTAGTCTAGAAAAACCTATCTATATGGCTAATCAAGCATGAAATCAAACTTCTCTTCATAAAAGCCCAATTTGAGCTCAGTTTGGGGGAAAAAGAGTATATCTGAGTCTGAGAGGGGAGGCCTCAATCAGATGCTTGAAGAAGCTTCAGTGGAGTTTGACAAACCTCCTAGAAGTATCCCCTTACTCTGGTGAGTCACATAGGCAAGAATTCCTCCTACAGGTGGGGCAGGACTTGATCTTGAGCTAGGTTAGAGTGGCTATGAGATGGGGCATTCAGTGGGGATATTCTTCTTTTTGTCTGATGATGGTGAGGGGCAAGCCAATTTGAGGTTTCAGCGGGTGTGTTGAAGTTTTGGAAGATGGTATAAAAAGGCCTTGAAATTGAGCTCTGAAATTGAGCTCTGGTAGTGGGGATGATTGCTGGAAAATGGTTGGAATGAAATCTTGAAGTCTTGTGGAAGCTCTGTAAGTAATTTAGTAGAGTCTCTCCAAGGTCTAGTGCACTATTTTATCTTGGTCGTGAAGGGTGGCTCTTATAGCCATGGCCTCAGGCTGTGCTTGGCTAGTGCCAATAAACTCTAGGTGAGGGTTAGGTGGCACACACACCCAATAGAAATTTGCCACAAGGGATGGGCTCAATTTGGAGTCAAATGCTTGGATGGCTTCCTTGGGCTGGTGTTTTCTGGCGACAAGGCCGACCGACAAGGACAGGTTAGGTTGCTAGCTGGTTCAAGGGAGCCAGAGGGAGTCTTAATTGTGATTACATTGGAGGGTTGATTGCATGGGATAATGGGTTTAGCCAAATTTGGGAAGAGGTTTCCCTAGTTTTGGGGACCCATGGTCCATGGGTCAAATTGGGGTCAGTAGGTGATGTGATTATCATCTTAGGGTGTTAACCAAGGAAGGAAAGGATTAAGCATGGGTTAGTTCCAATAGGTTAAGTCAATTTGGGGTTTTAGGTTCAAATTTGGGGTTTTTGTTTGAACTTGGGTCTAGGTTGAGTTTGAGTTCAGATTTGGGTCAAGTGATTGAACAAATTGATGCGGATGAACATGAGAAGTTTGGAAAAGGAATTGGGTGATTTTAATTGATTTGGGAGTTCAATTTAATGAGATTTGGCTCATGGTCAAATTTGGGGTATTTGACCTAGACTTGGATTGGCCCAGGGTTTGGTTTTGGTTCAATTGATGGCTCAAATTGGTTCAAGGTTTTGAAGAAGAGTTCTAGACATCAATTGGGAAAAATTTTTTGAGTTATGGAGTTCAATTTCGTGACATTTGGATTTTAGGAAAAAATTGTGGATTTTAATTTAGGTGGGATTTGGGTGAGGTCTGAGTTTAGGTTAAGACCAATTGACCACTCAAATTGATCAAGGGGAATGTTATGAGGGGTTTGGAACTCAGAATTGGGGAAATTGGTTTGGTTATAGAGTTCAATTTGGGGGAATTTTAGTATATGATCAAATTGGGGATTTTGGGATTGGGCTTGAGATTGGGTTCAATTGAGCTTCAATTTGGTTTGAATAGGGATCAAACATGGTGAGTCTTTGATTTGTAATTGAAATTGTTGGAGTTTGAAATCAATTGGGCCTTGAAGGGTAAAATTTGGATTTCATACAAAATTGGGCAAATTAGACTTCGGGAGTGGTCAAGAATAGTTTTGGAAGTGTTTGAAATAGTTTGGGAGGCTTTGAGAAAGTTTGGACCACCAAGGGCATTGTTGTAATTTTGGTGAAATTAGGGGGCAGAAGGCTAAATTGGGTATTTGGGTAGGATGAGAGCAATTAAGGATCCTAATCATTAAATTACCCTATTTTGAGCCATGAGACCAAGGGAGCTTCCATTATGGATACTCCATGTGCTAGTTTTAGCCAAACCCTATCCTAAGGCTGATGGTCTAGGGGACCATCAACATGGGTTTTGAAAAGAGTAAGGGATCAAGCTAAGCATGTTTGCTTGAGGGTTTAGGTATTTGTGTGTAATACTGATCAGGACCACACCACCTAGGGCTAACCCTAAGGCCAAACAGTCGTATGGGGACTCTTCTGGAGCTCCCCCATATTGGCTCCACCTACTAAGTGCTAGAGGTTAGAACCAACGAATGGAAGTTCAAGATGAGCAAGGAAAAGTCTTAGAATTTCTAATGCTGAGGGTTTTACTAGTCTTCTAGGAATAGTCAACAGTCCTATGGCTAGATCGTAGGCTTCTAAGGAAGAGACTAGACCTCAGCCAAAAGTGAGGTCAACACGTCTCAAAGATGTTTTAAGTGTGCTTTATTATCTTCTGAGAAGTCAAACTGTACTTAACTAAGATCACTAGAGTTTAAGTTGGTCTAGGTTTCATTCGGGTCAATTTTGGTTATCCCAAGTTTGGTAGAATTAACCTACCCCATGGTTTGAGTTAGCTTGAGTTAGTTTGGGTTGATTTAGGTTTGATTAAAGTTGTTTTGGGTTAGCACAATTTTGGTTAGGTTGACCTAAGTCCATCTAAAGTCGGTTCGGGTTAACCTAAGTTTGGTCAGGTTGATTCAGTTTAGTTAAAGTTGGTTTAAGTGAACCCAAGTTATTTTAAGATGATTTTTGTTACCCTAAGTTAGTTTGATTTTACCTAAGTTCAGTTAAGGTTGACTTGGGTTAACCTGAGTTAGGTTAGGTTGACACTAAGTTGGTTTGGGTGAACCTAAGTTGGATTGCGCAGTCTCAGGTTTAGTTAAATTTTGTATGGGTTAACCCAAATTTTTTTGGGTTGACCTAGGTTTGATTTAAGTGGGTTGGGTTAAAATGAGTTAAGTTAGGTTGACCCGAGTGTGGTTGAGCTACTCAAGATTAATCCAAATTAGGTCGGGTTGACCTAGGTTGAGTTTATGTTGGTTTGGATTAACCCGAGTAGGTCAGGTTGACCCACATCGAGTTTAATTTGGTTTGGGTTAATCTATATTACGTTAAATTGAATAAGATTGATTATAAGTTGGTTTGAGTTAACCCATGTTAGGTTGAGTTGACCTAGTTTAAGTTTAAGTTAACTTATGGGAACCTGAGTTAAGTCGGATTTACTCATGCTTGATTAATTTTGATTTGGGTTAACTTGAGTTAGGCAGGGTTGACCTTAAATAGGTGTGGGTATAGTCAAGTTGGGTTGGGGTGACCCAGGTTTAGTAAAAGTTGGTATGAGTTAATTCGAGTTAGTTCAGGTTGACCCAGGTTGAGTTTAAGTTAGTTTGGGTTAACCTTTGTTAGGTTAGGTCAACCCAGGTTGAGTTTAAAGTTGAACTTGGTCTGATCATGTATAGGTATGATTAGTCTTGATTTAGTTGTTAGCATGAACTTTGATGTTACATGTGTAGGATGTTCACCTGAGCTTATCAGAGTCATGCTTCATGCATTTGTTGTTTCCAGTAGCTCGAGACATTCGCTTGCTCGAGATCCATCGACACATGTTAAGGAGCACGTAGCCGAGGTCATTTTGCTGGGCTTTAGCTTTCGCTTAGGTGAAGGCCGATCGAAATTTTGCACATTGGATGACTTCAATAAGGCGAACAAATATATTGTGTCACCGCATGTGAAATTGGCTCGGATTGGCCCAATAGCCAACAAACTTGTCTGAGCGACTCCGGACAACGAAACGGACCATGCGAGTGTGTCTGGAATGTTGATTTTACCTCAAGAAAACACCTGTTTCGCTACGGCTTCGCAGACAGGCTAAAATACGCTAATTATTGTGGTATGTCCGATTGTTGAAAAAGTGGTCTGAAAGTCCCCGGATGAGGAAACAGACTGCCCGAACATGTTTAGAATGTTGAGTTTACTTAGAGGAGACATTCATCTCATCACGAGGTCGCGCCTCAACAAAAAATATGCGAATGATAATAATAATAATAATAATAATAATAATAATATTATTATTATTATTATTATTATTATTATTATTTAAATTAAAAAATATAATTAACTATTAAAGTCACGCATGACATGCAGCTGGGATGTTAACGCATGCCATTAAATGCACGCATGCCATTAAATGAACGCCTGTAGCTTTATCTCTCCGGCCTATTTAATTCTTTCCTATGCACCTCTTCAAATGGGGTAATAAAGAATAAATAAAAAATGAAGATTTCACATCCCGCAGATAAAAAAAAGGAGAGAGAGAAGCAATAAAAAAAGACTATCGTAATATATATCTTGGAGTCATCTCTCTCTAAAAAAAAAAGAAAAGAAAAGGGCCTGCTACCTTCTCTCAAAAAGCTACACACGCATCTACTCCTCTCCCGCTCGGTCTCGCGAAGAGGAGCCCGAAGTGCTCGTGCTCCCTCTCCCTACACGGCGGTCTACCTTTGTCATACCTCCCTCATCGCCGACAAAGGCCACCAAAGCCTCTCCAGCCGCCGGTCTTTTGCCAAAGTGTTTTGGCGCCTAAGCGCTAGATTCAACGCTTAAGCGCCGGTTAAATAGAGAAGGTCGCACCTAAGCGCCAGAGGCCCCATGCTTAAGCGCCAGAGGCCTCGCGCTTAAGATCTAGAGGCAGTTATTTGGTGGTTTTCTTCATTTGGCCATGTTTTGAAGAGGTATTTGAGGCACTTATTAGCTAAAGTGGGTGGTTATGACTACTAGGAATGAAAATATTATTAAAAGACTTGCGAAAGGAGGCATCCTTTGGAGAATGCATCGAACTTGGACACATTTTGAAGAGTTTCCAAGACACCTTTTGGAGATTTATAAAAGAAAAAAATTGAGATATTTGAAAGTGGGTGCCTGAAGAGGGCGAGAGTGTTGAGTCTTGAGAAGATCGTGGAGAATCTTGTGGAGAGATTCAGACACCACACAAAAAACTTACTTTATGCTTTTTATTATTAGTTTTATTGGGAGAGTCAAGAGTGTTGTAAAAGAGAAGAGATTCAAAAGAACTTCAAGAGTTTGGTGGAGGATTTAAGTTAAGTTTTTATTTTTGTTTTTATACTACTTCTGGTTTTAATTGAGATTTCTTGTTGGTTTAACAATGATTTCTTTTTTTAAACTAAAGTGTGATTTTATTTTCTCCATGGATTCTGAGTAGTTTTCCTTAGCTTTCTCCTTAAATTGATAAGTAATTAAAGTGTTGGATGAAAGTTATGGAGAGTATTGGTCTTTAATTTTGGAAGAAGTTGTGATGATTTAAATCCATGAACTTCATTTACTTCTTGATTTGGCCTATCCANTTATTATTATTATTATTATTATAAATTAAAAAATGATATTAACTATTAAAGTCACGCATGACATGCAGCTGGGATGTTCACGCATGCCATTAAATGCACACATGCCATTAAATGAATGCCTGTAGCTTTATCTCTCCGACCTATTTAATTCTTTCACATGCACCTCTTTAAAAGGGGTAATAAAAAAATAAATAAAAAATGAAGATTTCACATCCCGCAGATAAAAAAAAGGAGAGAGAGAAGCAATAAAAAAAGACTATCGTAATATATATCTTGGACTTATCTCTCTCTCAAAAAAAAGAAAAAAGAAAAAAGAAAGAAAAGGGCCTGCTACCTTCTCTCAAAAAGCTACACACGCATCTACTCCTCTCTCGCTCGGTCTCGCGAAGAGTAGCCCGGAGTGCTCGTGCTCCCTCTCCCTACACCGCGGTCTACCTTTGTCATACCTCCCTCAACGCCGACAAAGGCCACCAAAGCCTCTCCAGCCGCCGGTCTTTTGCCAAAGTGTTTTGGTACCTAAGCGCCAAAATCAACGCTTAAGCGCCGGTTAAACAGAGAAGGTCGCACCTAAGCACCAGAAGCCCCATGCTTAAGCGTCAGAGGCCTCGCGCTTAAGCTCTAGAGGCAGTTATTTGGTGGTTTTCTTCATTTGGCCAAATTTTGAAGAGGTATTTGAGGCACTTATTAGCTAAAGTGGGTGGTTATGACCACTAGAAATGACAATATTATTAAAAGACTTGCGAAAGGAGGCATCCTTTGGAGAATACATCAAACTTGGACACATTTTGAAGAGTTTCCAAGACACCTTTTGGAGATTTATAAATGAAGGAAATTGAGACATTTGAAAGTGGGTGCCTGAAGAGGACGAGAGTGTTGAGTCTTGAGAAGATCGTGGAGAATCTTGTGGAGAGATTCAGACACCACACAAAAAACTTACTTTATGCTTTTTATTATTAGTTTTATTGGGAGAGTCAAGAGTGTTGTAAAAGAGAAGAGATTCAAAAGAACTTCAAGAGTTTGGTGGAGGATTTAAGTTAAGTTTTTATTTTTTTTTTTATAGTACTTTTGGTTTTAATTGAGATTTCTTGTTGGTTTAACAATGATTTCTTTTTTTAAACTAAAGTGTGATTTTGTTTTCTCCATGGATTCTGAGTAGTTTTCCTTAGCTTTCTCCTTAAAATGAGAAGTAATTAAAGTTTTGGATGAAAGTTATAGAGAGTATTGGTCTTTAATTTTGAAAGAAATTGTGATGATTTAAATCCATGAACTTCATTTACTTCTTGATTTGGCCTATCCAGATGTTAAAAATTGTTGTGAGAACATGTAAGAACCAGGCTGGTATTGGCTCAGTTAACAATTGGAAAGAATCACATGAGGTTGTATGAATGAGAATGTAATTCATATGATTTAGTGCTAAATAGGGAAATATTCATTGAAGGGTGTAGAGTTAGAGGACTTTAAAGTGACAGGTTAAACGGTAGGAAAATATTCATTGATGAGTGTAGATTTAGAGGACTTTAAAGTGAGAGGTTAAAGCCCCCATTGGAAATAATCATTGAAGGGTGTAGAGTTAGAAGAATTTAAAGTGACAGGTTAAAACCCCCAACTTGGTTTTAAGAATCACATGAGGTTATATGAATGAGAATGTAGTTCATATGATTGAGTGCAAATAAATAGGAATCGCATGAGGTTGTATGAATGAGAATGTAATTCATATGATTTAGTGCAAATAAATAGGGAAATAATCATTATGGATGCGGAGTTAGAGGACTTTAAAGTGACAGGTTAAATCCCCCCAACTTGATTTATTGTTTTAGGTTCTGATACGAGATGTTAGCCCCTAGGTGGAGGGAATCGAGGGAACTCGGTAATCTTACTGCCTAGCCGATCTTCAGAACTATTCAAACTTTAAATTAGTCAATGTTCTTTATAGCATCTTTGCCTAGCCGGTCTTCAGAACTATTCAAACTTTAAATTAGCCAATGTTCTTTATCTCTAGTAAGGGTAAAGAATATTATTACTCATATTTGGCACAACACAATTTGCATACTTCCACAACAGTAAGGGTAAAGAATATTATTGCTCCTATTTGACACAACACAATTTGCATACTTTCACAATAGAATTCCTATACTGGGTAAGGAATATAATTGCTCCTATTTGGCACAACACAATTTGCATACTACCACAACAGAATTTCTATGCTTATTACTGAGAGAGATATTTTCAAATTTAGTGCTTTTCTTTTACATAAACTCAAGTTATTTTTTCAAAATATTATTGTTTTGTCAAAATATAAAAAATAACAAAAAAAAATTGAATTTTAATTACTGTGAATACATCTATAGTTTAAGTAATTGTCTTTTTTAAAATAGAAAGTTTTTTGCTCGATAGAGCATATTGCATAATTTTCCCGTGGGTTCGATATTCAGGTCTTAATAAAAAAATCTTATATTACTTGATAACGATACGTATATTTGTGTAGTATCCTAATATATAAATTACAGAGTTAAATTCTTATTTTCTACAGGATTAAGTTTTGACTCTATTGCAATGTAAGAAAATATAAGTGAAAATATAATCATAGACATTGTTATATTGTTGCATATAAGTAGTTATCTAAAATCAAGTTTTTGGCGCCGTTGCCGAGATTAAAATCTTCAAGTAGTGGTGTCAACTTCATAAATTATACATATAAAAAATATCAGGTTCAATTTTTTGGCGTCGTTGTTGGGGAAATTAATCGATTTAAAAGAAAATTTCTATTTTAAGAAAGTCTTATTTAAACTTTAACAATTATTGTATTTTGTTTTGTATGTTTTATTTTATTTTTAGGTTAGTGTATGCGTAGTTCAGGTTCTGAAGGACTACTGCCCTATGATTCTAAATTAGAGAAAACTCTAAAAAAAATCTGAAAAAAAAAAATCAAAAATCTTGAAAAATAAAAAAAAATACAAAAATGACAAACCAAAACTATCAAAATACTGAAATTTATCAAGAGTTTAGAACTTTACAAGATTATGCCAACCCTACTATAGATGAACTTCATTGTAGTATTAAAAAACCTACTATAGTGGTTAATTCATTTGAGCTTAGACTTGCTATTATCCGAATGATATCAAATAATCAGTTTGGGGGATCACCAACTGAAGATCCAAATTTACACCTTGCCAGTTTTCTAGAATTGTGCGCTACATTTAAATATGATGGAGTATCAGATGNATACAAGTAATTGTTAAGTTTGAGAGATTTTGACGAAAGGAAAATATATTGAGATTTTCATACCTATTTTATACTTATTTTAATGATATTGCACTTTAAAGAATGATATTTTTTAATGTTTTGTTGAAGGTATGATGAATTATGGACTTTTGGAGAAAAATAAACAAAAACGGTGCAATTTGGAGCAAAAACAAGCAAGAAATGAAATTTTGCCGTCTCTTTTTGATAAGTTTTTCAATGCTTAATCTCTTTTACACTTCTTGCATATTTTTGAATGAGATTACACTTTAAAGAAATATTGTTTTCATGTTTATTTTGTAGGGCTATCTGTTAGGAACGCAACGCAACTGAAATGAGGCGAAACAGAGTTTTATGCTTATTTTGTAGGGCAATCTGTTAGGAACACAATACAACTGAAATGGGGTGAAACAGAGCTAAAACGGAGTCAAACGGAGCGAAACGGTGGAGCTGCGCAGTCTGCTCGCCGACGGCGCCAAAACGGCGCCGACGGCGAGATTTACCCGAGAAGACCGAAAAATGACAGAAAAGCTCGCCGACAGCGCCCTCGAGCCCGCCGACGGCACCCGGGACGACTATGAACTGACTTTTGGCGGTTATAGGTCGAAATTCAACATATTTAGACGCTTTTTTAAAAGATTCTTGTGGCAACTCTTCAAACTTCGTCCCTACACTTTAAAAAAACAAATTTAGGTTAGAAAAATGGGGATTTTGTGAGAGGAATGTGAGGAAAAGTGTGGAGAAAGTTTATGTTTCTTAGAATAGGAGTAGAAAGGTAGATTTCTACCCTTTTGGAGAGATTGGAGGGGATTTTGAGAGAATTTGTAAGGAGATGTTCTAGCATTGCATAGATCGGCGGGAGACTTTGTGGAGAGATTTTCTTCTTTCTTTAAAGGGAAAAGGCTAAGTATGTGTTTTTCATTATCTTATGATTTTGTAAACACTTATCTAGTGAATTTGCTTTGGTTAAATGAAGTTTATGTTGTGTTTTCTTCGTACTTTGTGATGGACTTCTCTTACTCTTTTTTCTTGTTTGGAAATAATGACATGAGAAGATTATGCCGTTGTTTTTATTTTACTTTTCTTTTGTAATGAGTAGAATTCATGTTTAGGATTTTGTGATGTATGTTAAAAGCACATTTAATTATCAATGTGATGGTTTTTACTTGCACTTTATTTACATTACAATAAAGATCTGTTGTAGTGTTAAAATTCGTTGTAATTGCATTAAGACCCGAGAGGGCTGTGTAATTCTCAACATGCACTTTATTTACATTACAATAAAGGCCTATTGTAGTGTTAAAGTTCATTGTAATTGCATTAAGACCCGAGAGGGCTGTGTAATTCTCAACAGTTAGTGCCACATTCAAATTCCATGAATTGTTAAGTTCATGGGAGTTGAATGCAAATAAATAAGAAAATATACTTTGATGGGTATAGAATTGGAGATTTTAGGGTGACAGACTAAAATACCCAGTTTAGTCCTATTGTTTGAGTACTGAAGCGGAGATGTTAGCCCTCTGGTTAGGGGAACGTGGGAGCTCCAAAGTGAGAGCCGGTATCCTCGCAGTCTAGCCACGGATTCAGTAAACAAGCATGGGATTAATCAATGTTCTTTATGTCTGGACCAAAGGATAAAGAATAAGATTGCTCATATTTGACACATACACTATCTAATGCATCTCATTCCTATATATTATCCAATTCATTACATAAGAATAGTAGTTTTTAATATCTCAAAATTCTCCAAACCAATTATCAAAAGGGTTATTTTTAGAATTAATATATCTCAAAATTCTCCAAACCAATTCATCCAAAAAGGATTATCTTTAGAATTAATATTTGCATTAGTTATAGTTACTATCTTTACATTTAACACTTGCATTTAGGAGTAGTTGCTAGATAAAACTTTATATCAAAATTCTCCAAACCAATTCATCCAAAAAGGGTTATCTTTAGAATTAATATTTGCATTTAGGTTACTATCTTTACATTTAACACTTGCATTTAGGAGTTGTTGCTAGATAAAACATCATTTTAAGTATCTTTACATTTAACACTTGCATTTATGAGTAGTTGCTAGATAAAACATCATTTTAATCAACATTCCTAACTAAGAACTAATTGTAGTGGACTACAATTTGACTAAGGACCTCTTACCTCGCTTCCCTATGGGATCGATAAACGGGACTCCAGTAGAGTCTTGTATTACTTGAGCGATACGTATACTTGAGTTTGAGATTGTGACTTTACAAAATCAGTATAAATATATAAATATGAGTTCATAAATTCTTGCATATTAAAATTGCATCAAGTTTCTGCCGTCATTGCCAAGGGTTTAAATCTTCTAGTAGTGGTGTCAAATTCTTGTATTTTTAGGTATACAAAAAGTTGCTCACTTATGAAAGTTGGTCGGGGCTGCTTCTCAGTCCTGAGGTTGACTTCTTTCAACTCGTCAACCGTTGACTTAATTTCTTCTTCAAAGACAGAGCGTTTTCTATTAGCTGATCGGTAGAGTCATCCTCCACATCGAGACAATCTTCCTCTGATTCACTAATAACAACCATGCAAAATTATGAATCATCAACTGGTCTGACTGTACCAAATCCGAGACCTTTTGAGTTAGGAATTCGACTCCTACCATTCCATAATTTTTCAAAGAGTTGCAATTTATCTTTCAGCATCTGTCTTGGCAAATGTCCCTGTTGAATTAACTTTCGTACACAAGGCAAAAAGTAACTAAAAGGTAATTCCATTAATTCATTAGAATTTTCATCAAAATTTACATGATTTTCGAGACTGGTAGAAGTAGAAGTACGGTAAAATTTGATTAGCTTCGAACCAGCGCTATGGACTTCCTTGACCTCTAAACTCTCGACCTTTTGAGGGAAGACCCGAGTAAGGTTCAGAGCGTTCACATAGTGGTTTATCCGATTATATATTGTCTCATATTCACTCTTCTCCGCATCTTGCAAGGATATCTCGTACTGAGGTTTCTTTTGTTTTGTCATTATTATTTCTTCCTCAAAATCTTTTTCATCCTCAATGTTGATGGTCGGCCTAGTCCGTTCAACAATCACATTGGCTCTTCCTCGTCAACGTCCCCGATCTCGATCTCGGGTGCACGGATTAAAATAGCCCTTACCACCTCGTTGTGAAGAGATGATAGTAGACTGTCGAAACAGAGTTGAATGACCTCTTCTTTGTGATTCCTTTGAATCTCCTACTTCATTCGCCACGACTTCACGAGAGAAGACAGTCTTCTTTAGGGGCGAGTAGTAGGCGGCGTCCTCATGAATGCCAACTTCATGAATCGAAAATGGTTGTAAATCTCCTTTGATGCGATATTCTTGTCCTTCCCTGTAATACTTAATACATTGATGTAGGGAAGACAGAACCATGTCATGCTCGTGAATCCACGGTCGACCAAATAGAGCATTGAAAGAGGTCTCGGCGCTGATGATATGGAATTTTGCGGTTGTTACTAGCACTCCAACCTTAATAAGTAATGTAATTGACCCAGGGGCTCTTTCTCCCTTTTAGTTGAATCCTTTTAACATCATCTTGTCGGTTGTAAGCTCTTGAGTATCAATATCCAGGTATGCTAGTGTCCGTAAACTCATTAAGTTGAGTGATGCTCCAGGATCCACCAAAACTCTGAATAGTACAAATCGGCCAATGCTAACGGAAATATAGAACAAACGATTGTGGTCAGCGGTGCCACGCAACAAATCTTCATCTGTGAAGGTTACCCCAGGCTGATCTTTCAACGAACAATCTTCATCCGAGGACGTGCTAGCCAACTGAGCTAAACAAATTTCTGGATCAAGTAGAGCCTTGATCAGAGATTCTCTCATCTCCTTTGACAAGATCAGAGCATCGAAAATAATTAGTTTGGCTGGCAACTTCATGAGATGCGCCAGTACGTTGTAATCCACTTTGTTTGAACTTTCAGTTTCCTCTCGAGCATGTGTTTCTTCCGTCGCTGGAGGTGGCTCGTTTGAAGCAACTGCTTGTTTTCCTTTTTCCATTAAAGTCGTCTCTGAGGGTAACACTTTTCCTCTTCTCAAGTATACTTTGGTTATCTCTTCTGACATTGTGGTTGATTCCTCAAGTGTAGATTCTGAATCAGATGAATCAAAGTTGATGGTGGTATTCCTTTACACTCAAGGACCGGTTCGTCACTTCTTAAACTGTCATATCCGATGTCGTTGACATCCTTACCAATCTGGCTAACGGGTTTATCAGGCTCAAGTACGATTTGAGGATCGGTTTAGGAATCGAGATCGAAACTAGAGTGACCAAAATCAGTTACGTTATTACCAGAAACAGTTAAAACGTAGTCGAAATCATCATCACTACATTTATAATACTCCGGAGAAGCAAAAAGATAATCATACATGATCAAGGATTCGAGGATTTTCTCCCCCGAATTAGAGACAACTAATCTAGTAGAGGCGGTCCCTATCCTACCCGTCGTGCTGTCAGTCTTAGTGACGTCGCTCTTCTCTCTCTTCTCAGGTTGTAGTAATTTCTCTGAAGAAATCTTTATCTCTGGTTGAACAGGTTGTAGACTCTGAATGCTTGCTTGAACTGAAGCGATCTGAATCTGATTCAATATCTTTTTGGACGACTTGTTCCAAATTGTAGTCCATTCATCTTTTTCTGAGTACGGCTCTATTGGAGAGATTGTCTCAGCTGAAATCATATTTACAGAACCTTTTTCAAGTTCTTTTTACAGAAACTATAGAGAGACCAATCCTTGAAAATGAAACAATCCTCTATAGTGTGTCCGAGCATTCTGTGATACGGACAATAATTGGGTTGATCCTTCTTATTGACCTCCTCTGGTCTCTTTGGAGCTGGTAATTTGAATTCAAACTTCTTCATTACTCTTAAATATCTTGGGTATTGCTTCGTCTTTGAAGAAATATACCACTTTCTATCGTTCTGCCAAAGATGTTTGCTTATTCTCTGCTCGGTATGACCCTGCCTAACGTGGTTGCTGGGCAGGTTGACCATACTGCTGCGTCTGCTGCTGTTGGTTATGTTGTGATGGAGGCTGAGAATCCAACCGAAAATCCTCTGCATATATCTTTATTGGTTGTTTTCCCGTGTCAATAGTTGCCACGACCCCAGATTTCTTTTCGAATATCCTGGTTGTCTTGGACTTCTCTGTCTTCTCATGAGAATCCATATGCTTGGCCTCTTCTTGCAGATTGCTAACTTTGCTGAACAGTTTTTCGAAGGATTTGATGGTGAGTCCCTTAAGCAAGAAAGCTATTGGCCTATGAATATTTTTGAGGAGGATCTCAATCGCATGATGTTCCTATAGCTGAGGTTCACATTTCATGCTAAGGTTTCTCCACCTCAAAATTTAATCTACTAGAGTCTCGTTAGGCCTTTGCTTCTCTATCACGAGATCTCCTATAGAAAAATGGTGCTGTGTTCCGGCGAATCTCTTCACGAACAACTGTTCCAAGTCAAAGAAAGTCTTCACTGATCCATTAAGTAATTCGACATACCAATCAAAAGTTATCCCTGATAACTGCTGATAAATTGGCGGCAAAGCAATGCCTCGTTACCACCTGTGTTGCCGCAACTGGCTCGGAAATGTGCTATGGCTTGTCCCAAACTTGATGGTGGGAGCGACGTTACGGGCGCTACGATCCGTTGGCAAGTTGCAGGAAAAGGTGAGCGTTGGGAACGCCGTCGCGAGAACTTCAAAAGAGAAAACCCTAGGGATAGTTATTTGGTCGATGTCTCGTAATCATAGTGCGAGCATTACAAATTGACGGAGGTAGATTTGTAAACAGGGTAAATTTTATTTAATCGATGAAGATTTTAAGGTTTTAGTGAAAAATGGTCTGAAAGTATAAAGAAAATTAACAAGCAAGCGCAGCGCGACACAATTTTGTTCAACTTGCGAAATAGAAAATTAAACTAGAAATGACATAAAAAGAAGAGTAAAGTTTAGGACCCATTGCGGGACCGACTTCACAACGCACCATGCCCAAGTGGAACTAGTCCACCAACACACTTATTAGGGGTCTGACCCCACATAAAAGATCAAAAGTCCTTAATGGCCTCCTGAACCTCTCTGTCCAAAGTGATTGAACAGATGGTACTGAAGTTCGAAAAGAGTTGATCGTACTTTCCCAAGAAAGAAATGGGTGAAACATACCAACGGTAGAAGGGTAATTTGATCCAAGAGGGACATTGACACATTACTGATGTATGAAGATAATATTTCCTGATTTAAATGGAGAGAGAAGTTCATCCCCAGCGGAGTCACCAGAAGCTGTCGGCAAGGAAAAGTGGGGTAGGGATGAGAAGTTGCCCGTAAGAAGCTGTCGGTCACCGGAATCCAAATCTCGTCGCCCGCTTCGGAAGAACGTTTTAATTTACATATAGATTTAAGTTTAATATCAAATATGAAAATCAAACTGACCCCATATTTTTCATAGTTTAAATGAAAGAGCGTTTTACCTCAAACCCTATATCTATCCCGAGGGATAAACACAAGACTTGAGGATGAGGTTCGATCAAATAAACTAAGATATATATGACGTCAGTTTGGTTTGCAAAACCGTTTTATTTGCCGACAAATTCCCCTATATAATATGAAAAATTAAATAGGATTTATTTTAAGCTGAGTTCGGAAAAAGCTTCCTATAAAGACAAGCCCCTATAGTTAATTACATCTTAAATGACTGAAATCACTTAAGAATACTCTCGATAAAAATCAGGAAAAATTATCTTCAAAGACTTCAAAAGGATAGGAATTTTCAACAAAATCGAACAAAGATGTGTGCAAAAAGGGAATGACTCAAATTTGGAACATTTATTACAGGATCCGAAGAAAGAAGAACAAGGGGATGTCACAGATCCAGAGGAGATCATCGGTGACTTTCCAGTTTGCCCTGTGGTTTGATTTCAATTTCGAGGAAAAATATTCAAGTGTTTTATCCGCCAATTTTATTTAATTAGGGCTTACATTCGTGTGAAACGATCACACAAATAGCCTGGAAGACGTGAAGATTTAGGTCGTAACAAACGACAACCTCAGAATCCTAAAACGAGTTAGGGCTTAGATCGTACAGCAGAGTCATACGAATACCTGACGAAAAGGTTGAGGAATTATGTTGCGCTAGGCAAACAACCACGAAATTCTATGGATTGTAATTTTAACTTCTAGGAAAGGAATGACTTAGCTGGGGAAGACATGTTCTGTTGTTGAAGATGGTCGTGCTGCCCACCGCGCTAGTTCCAAGCTCCTTGTCGTGACAAGTTTAAGTTTTCTAGGGTGTCCAGTTATGATGTCAAATCAAACAACCCTATAGTAATAGTCCTCTAAACATCCTATATGGAAAGACGACATGTTTAAGGCTATACAGTATAAAATGTGCAGTACAAGACAAGCAGTAGAAAGCACAATAAAAGAAACAGTGTACATGTCATACATGACAGTAGCAGGTATAGTAGAAGGAACAATATAGCATGTTATATAGAGCGGTAGTAAGTACAGTAAAAGGAACAGTATAACATGCTTTACAGAACAATAGCAGGTAGAAACAAGAATAATATAACATGCTGTACATGACAGTAGCAGGTATAAACAGGAATAGTATAACATTCTATAAATGTAAAATGAACCTGTACACCCGTGGGATCCACTGTTTCTTAAATATAACAAGCTGAAATGTATTGCAAAAAGCAAAGTCTGGAAGAAACATCATTCAGAAAATCCGAAGAAGAGTGTAACAATAACTCATGACCGAAAACTCGAGAAAATCAACGAGAAAAGACTCAAGTAAAAATCCCCAAAATTTTGAAAAAATCTCAGAGAAATAAAAAGAAACATGAGTGCTTTGTCCAAAGATTCAATAAAATAAAAAGTTCAGACAAAGGGGGACCACAAGCACTCGTGTAGGGCTAGGCCCAGATATATATATATACTCGAGGGTCCACGAAGGCTACTCGGTCACCCGAATGTATAGAACCCGCCACTCGTCTAGAAGTGTGTCTTGAACCTCACCTAGAGGGCTACTTCCGAGCTTAAACAGGTATTCGTCAGGAGGACAATCAATTTTAACAAAATATTTTAAATTTTATGTTTTTGACATGCACATAGGTCTCAAAAAAATATATTATCAAATTTTATTTTATAGCGAAAAATATATTTTTATTTTTTTTTAAATAAGTTTTAACAATTTAAATTGTCCACAAGTCGATTACGCTGTCGGGCGTGTGACCGCCAACTATCTGAGGAGGTTCGAGCCAACTCCCGCTAGACTTATGTCGGATAAGGATACCGTTATCCTATTGTTCATCAAATACTTGGATCTTGATGTTATAGGATAAGACATCTTTCTGCTCTATCTTCGGTGTGTTTTTATCATCACCACCCTACGCCCCAAAACAAACTACTTGCGAACTTGCTTGATGGTTTCACGTATAGCAAAAGGTTGTACGTTGACACTTATGCGTCGGACATAAACATCGAAAACTGAAACCAAGAAGCAAGGAAAGAAAAGAACAAAAATGGGGTGAGAGAGAGGAGACACTGATCCATTCAAGAAGCAAGGAAATAAAAGAACAAAAATGGGGTGAGAGAGAGGAGACACCGATCCATCTAAACAACCGAAAAGGAGATGAATCAGTTCTAAAAACTCCTATCAAAAAGACATGTAAAAGTAGGGCCCAAGTTCTTTCCTAACATACATAAAAGGCTACTTTGCGCTGATTTTTCAAACCCCAAAGACGTAGGATTGATCAAATTAACCAAATGTTCTCCAAAATAAGACTAGCAAATCTTCCCAAACCCCAAGCTGATATTCAAATCTTCCAACTTCCAAATTAATCCATAGCCTCACACATCAAACAAACACAAAATTTTTCCAATGCATTGAGATGTAAGATCTACGGCTTAAATGAGGTAAAGCCAAGAAAATTCACGGGTAAAACCCAATATCAGCACCCTCTAGCTCCAGACTCAAATAAACTCCCACAGGTGACTCACAGCCAATGCAACCCGAGGCCAAAAAGAGAAGAGGCTCACGGCTAAGGCAACCCAAGACCAAAAGGGGCTCACGACCAAGGCAAACCCGAGGCCAAAAAAGAGAGGAGGCTTACGGCTAAGGCAACCCGAGGCCAAAAGAAGAGGAGGCTCACAGCCTAGACTGAGTCCAAGGCACAAGGCAAGGTCCATGACTAAAGTAACTCGAATTCACTCCACAAGAACTCTGACATAAGCAAGAGAGTGTAAAATACCCTCAATCTCTTTGGAATGACATACTTATTCTCCCCACAATCATCCAAGCAATTTATGCCCAAACAAGAGAAGCTAAAGCCAGGTCCTCATAAAGCACAATCAGAACTCGCCATAAAGCCAAAACCAGTTCCTTAAAGTTCCAATGAGAAGCTTAAATGTGTTAAGATAATACTTTTAACCAAAGCAAAAGCCAAGCTTCAATAAACCCAACACCCAAATTTTCCCAAAATAAAGAACCAAGCCACCAAGGCAAAAAAAGAAGAAACCCCAATAGGCAAGAACCGAGATTCAACACAAAACCAAAGCCAAACCAAGTTTTTTTTTTTTTTTTACCAAATTCCAGACTAGTTAAAGACCAATCCGAGCCAAACAAGGCCAAAACCCAAACCCAGCAAAGGTCGAAAACCAAGCTGCAATTGAGACCTCCAATACTAAGCCACAATAAAAGTTAGAGCAATATTCTCATGCCTTGAGTGAAAGTGTATGAAAGCTTCACAATACACATACTAACATGCTCATGAGAAGGGCCAATTATTTCAAAACCACCCTCTTAATTACTTCCGACATAAGTATGCCTTGGGAGATAAAAATCATGGATAAGAAAAGTAAAAGAAAGGATTAATAGCATGTCAAATATAACTTCTAGCATATATGCATATGTTTTTTTAATCTTTCACATGCTCTAAGTGATAAACATTTCCAAATACAAGCATAATGGCAACTAGAGTGCTAAACTATACCCTAAAATCATCATCAGGGGCTCGGCAAGGTTAAAACCGAGAGCCAGTAAAGCACAAAGAAAGGGAGGGAGAAGGAAATACATACCCCCAGCTTTTAAATGTCATTCCCACATAACAAATGTATAGAGTAAGTTAGAACATGTTCAGAAATGAGGCAAATAGTAATCTCCCTATTCTAGCATGCTAACAGGGCTCGGCAGAGAACAGGGAAGAGCACACATAAAGCACAGGGGCTCGGTAAAGAGCAGGGTCGAATGATTAAGAAGATATGGCAGAGGAATCAAGAGATGCGGAGGATTAGATCCTCGTAGAGGATACAATCCGTGACAGAGGAGATCGAACCAATATCGCAGAAGATAGGATACGACGGATAGGCGTCTGCGAGATTTGTCTCGCGTGCGAGAGGCGAACGCGGGAACGAAACTTCCCAACGACACGAAGGAGCGGGCCGGGCGACCGAACGAGCCCTCCTAGGGCTAAGACAGGCCCACGGGTTCGAAGGAATGAGGGGAGGGAGATGAATTTAGGTTAAGGGTTTTAAAAATAAGTTATTATTAATAATAATAATAATAAAATATTATTTATTATTATAATTAAACTTAAATAGGTATTTTCCTTAAGACGCGGCGTCGCAATGAAACAAACGTCCCCCTTAAGCAAAATCGACGTTACGGACGCATCGGCGCTGTCCGTTTCATCATCCAGAGTCGTCCGGGCAAACTCATCGCCGATCGGGCTAAAAACGCGTCGTGGTCCGAATCCTACGAAAATTTCGGCTTGAATTCGACTAAACAGGACGGTGGAGAGCGCAGCGGCGTCAAATCAACGAGTAGAGTCAATCCTAAGGCCGTCAGTCCTATATGAATGCTCCCTGAGTTCCTTCAGAGTAGTCTTACCTGCTGGGCAGTAGCGGTCAAGACTACTATATGGAACGTCGAGTCGAGCGAAGAGAAGTCCAGAATTGCTAACATGGAGGGCTCCTTCACTAGTTTTCTAGGTGTAGTCGACAGAAAGGTCCTACGGCTAGATCCTAGGCTACTAAGGAGAGGAAAATTACACCTCGACCGAAAGTGAGGTCAACAGTCTCTTCTAGGTGAGAGTTCACAGAGCTTGCTCATGCTTCAATCTTTTCCTCTTCCACACTGCTTCTTTGGCATTGCTTCAACACTGCTTCTTCTGCCTATTTGTTCCGGCGTTAGGGCGAGGGAAGCGGAAGAGATAGGATACAAGTCGTCAAGGCCGGGTAGACACCAACGTTGGCGACCGAATCGGGTAGTTGTTTTGGAGCTCACTTCTTTTTATGGGAGATTTCTAGGGGTTTTTGCTAGGTTTTAGGTTTTTATGAAGTTGTTTCGGTTTGTTGTTTAATTTATCGATTTGGGATGTTAGCATCTTACATGAAGTAACTTGTCGAGCTTGAATTTGTCAGCAGGTTTGATTTTGTGGGGTTTACGGCACAATTATGATCTTAAATGTCTTGTTTGCTTCCTAGATCTCATTGATTTAGTATTCATGTAGCTTTGACACGAGATTGTTGTATATTGTGGTTAATTTTTTTGTAAAGAGAGTTATGACTGTAAGACAAATTGTTAGGTGTGGGAGGCAATGGTAGACTCCGAAGTTATGCTATTTAGATAGGATAATCTATTCATTCATCTTTCAAATCAGGTTGATAAATTATAGTAGAACCCTGCTAGATACATACATTTCAATCAGTTAACATACACATAATTTTTTCTACTATATATTGCGATTTTACATAGAAAAAAATATGGTAATTTGATGGTGTCTATTTTGGTTTGAGGTTGAATGGTCTACTTTTAAGACGTTGTTCTTGAAGCATTGTTTGAATAACCTTGAATGTTCGCTTCCATATGGGACTATGTCAAAAATTTTATGTTCCTTTGAGTTTGTGATTGTCGAGAACCTTGTGATGTTTGGGTATATCTTTTATTTAAGAGGAGAGCACCGGGTTCAAATTGGGTGAATATGGATAATGTAAAAATGATTGTCTCTTTTTTATGAATTTCAATTTTAAGACTTTTCATCTTATGCTTATATTAAATCTTCTAATCATTTGGTGGAAGATCTTTCTTTGGAGTTGATTACCTCGTTATTTTTCATATATTGATATGATTTATAGTGTTGCAGAGGATTCTTTTGCAGTTATGATGGTTGCCTTTTTGTTTGGTTCAATATTTAATGCTAATGTTATTGAACGCTTTCACTTTTGATTTCTCTCTTACCAGTACGTAGTGCAACGAGTAAGAGCAAAGAGATTGGATCGTCGGCCATGTAGAACAGGGGTGTTACCAATATTTTTGGTGATCTCTACCTTAGAGAGGTTGAGCTAGAAAATAGACCGACCACATATTTTAAAAATTAAGGTTGACAAAATCTTATGGTCAAATTCAAGGAATTGACAGGAAGAGAGTATGATTGAATGAAATTTAAGAATAAGTGAGATCAATTAAAGAAGAACTGAAAAATATAAAAACAACATAAGAAAGGATCTATAAGTTTGGGTTGGGATTCAGTGAAGCGGACAATAGATGCTCCTGAAAATTGTTGGCTAAGAAACTAGAGGTAATGACATATCTTTGATTACTTTTCCAATTTCATTTTTAGTTATATTAAACTGATTTAACTAATCTAAATTGCTATGTCATACATGTAGAGCCAACTAAGAAATTCAAATTAAATGACATTGATCCCGCATTGGAAGAGAAGCTGGATGATATGTTCTGTGGGGGTTGTTGCAACGGGAGCTCACGCTTTTACCCCAAGTAAGCATGACTTTATCGACACACCGGATATGCTGGGAACCGAGCAAGTAAGTGACTCAGGAGAAGGACTCTGTCAAATCCAAAGGGATGTGGAATCAACATGCATTTCAAAACGGCTCGAGGTAGAGAAAAGGAAGAAAGAAACCACATTCGTCAAAAGCACAATAGAAAAATTGTTTAAATCCTGCACAGTTAAGTTTGTTGCCTTACAGGATACATCCGTTGAAGAGTGTCTTCAAATCCTAAATACCCATGTTGTGGTTAAGACAGACAAGAAATTATATATTAATTGTGTTAAGTTACTACAATATTTAGTTCATAGATAATTGTTTATGAATTTAGATGGAGAATACCGAGTCAATTTCTTACACTTTTTCGTGGAAAATTGAATGTTCTAAGATCATGTTGATATGTTTTCTTAGTACTATTTGTGCCGTTGTATTATGGATTATTATATTATTTTCCTAGCACTTTGTTTTTATTCGCACTCCTTATATATAATATAGTTGTTTTCATATATTTTGTGTCTATATGTTTTATGGATGTGTTCAAATGGCTAAAGGTTTTTAACATTCTCTTTTAATTAACTTTCGTACGATGGATCCAAAACAATTGAACTACGTTAAAAAAAATATTCTTATTTTTACTTTGTTATGTGACTACTACCTTACATACATCGACCGAACTTCATGTATGACGTTATGTTTGCGATAAATGAGTCAGTAAGTTATACAGGGCCACCCGACACGCTTTGCAAATATGTTCCGCATGACGAAAGAGATTTTCTTCGACCTATTTTATGAACTACAACATCAAAATAGGTTGAATGGCTTGACGAGAATAACATTCAGAAAGGTGCTAACATTAACACTACAAATTATCAAAAAATGAGTCCACTAAAGAAGCACTGAAGCGATTTCAACATTCATCAAAGACTATCAGCATATATTGCTCATGGGTTTGAATGCTCTAGTAAGTTTAGACTCCAAGATAATTAAGCCCGAGGATCCTTCATTCTAATCCATTCTGACTCATAATACAAATGATCCGAGCAATTTCAACATTCATCAGAGACTATCAGCAGATATTTCTTGATGAGTTTGAATGCTTTAATAAGTTTAGGCTCCAAGTTAATTAAACCCAAGAATCCCTTGTTCCAATCCATTCTGACTCATATTGCGAATCACCCTCGCTACATGCCGTTTTTCAAGGTATCTGTTAAACATGTCATTATTATATTAAAATGAGTTATTTCTCAATTATTAATAGACTACATATTATTAATTTCATGATTGTATCTGAATTATTGATGGAATTCACGTCGATGCGTAGGTAACTGGCACCAACAATGTCGCTTACATTGGATGTTGTGGCTCCCCCACAAAAAATGTGATAGTTGTTCGTAATTTCAACATGTTTTTCACATTTGTGATGGTAGGATGGAAGGACCATGTTTTTAAGTTTGCAACCAGACGACAAAAACATTGTTTCCCGTAGTCCCATCATGGTACGTAAATATAGTAAATATATTCAATATTTTTGAATTGTTTATAAATTATATATTCGTGCAGGTAAATATTAACTAGTTGACACTGGATATCCCTTACACAGGGGATATCAAACTTTATGCTGACACAAAGTACCGCATTCCCAGCTTCAAAAGATCAAACAGGATCGCAAGTGATAGAAAAGAAATGTTCAAAAAACGACACTTCTCCTTACGAGGTGTGATTGAAAGGTCGTTCGGGATATGAAAGAAGTGGGTGATATTATGCGATATGTCCGCCTACTCAATTCGTAAGAAAGTGCCGATAATTGTGGTCACCATTACACTACACAACTATATTCGACGCCGCTACTCTAGATCAGATGTAAATTTTTCTTCTGCAGAAGATGACCAGCATTAGATTCCACGAAAAACATGAATTTTATATAGAACGTCTCATACCACAAGAAGAATCAAAGCATGCTCACAGTCGCAAAGATGAAGTGCAAGGAAGATGACTGCAGTGCGAGACCGGCTAGCGACGATATTGCTCGATCATATGATTAGTCATCTGTTGTTATTTTTAAAGTTTAGAATTATTATGTTTACTTTATTTAAAATACATTGCGGATAATTATAGTGTAATGCGGATATTTTTGAATATCTAAAATGATGAAATTATTTTATTCTAATTTATTGTTTGAAAAGTGTATGAAATTAGTTGGATATGCATTTTTCATGGAGCTAAAAAAATTTTATTTTATATATCTGCAATCAGTCAGGATGTAGTAATGGATGTAATGTAAATACATAGAAAATATGTGGATGTATGATGATTTTGACATACGTGTCACCTTACCTATGTATAGAATGTTGCATTTCACTTTTTAAAGTGAAAATAATAGTATTTTTTATGTGATATGAATGATTTAGCTTGTATAAATGTAAAAAGTAAAGTTTTTGTGTTAGATATGTAAATATATATAAATTGGGTGGTATGTATGTAACTGCCAATTCATATATTTATTTGTTATCAGCATAGTGATAGTTCTGGTGGTTGCGATGAGAGAAAATCTTAGTTTTCTCAAATTCCTTTGTTTGGAAGAAATTTTAAAATGAAGAGAGACCGTAACTTGCAAGTTACTAATGCTTGATCATGAGTCTTTGTGTGAGGTTTGGAAAAAATTTGATAATTAAGTAAAAAAAAAATGAAATTTACAAAACTAACTTAGTTTCACTTTACCAAGGAGATGGAGAAGCTCTGCTGGATTTTGGGATCCACTGCTGGCGAATTTTGCTTTAAAATAATTTACTAAATTCTACTTGAGTTAAAATGAACGGGATTCACAATCTTTGAAAGCTTGCTTGTAAATGTTTTGGGTTTTACAGGATTTACTAAATTCTACTTGAGTTAAAATAAAGGGGATTCACAATCCTCGGAAGCATGCTTGTAACTGTTTTTGTGAAGGATGAATAAAACGTTGTGACGTTCAAATTGATGTTTTTTTATCACCTGTCAGGTATGGAATAGCTTGGACGGCCACTGAAATTTGTTGTCGGCAACCATTGCTTCCATACTTTGAAAGTTTAAGAAGAACTTGATTAATTCTTTCTATGGTATTGGAAGCCCCTGTCTGGTGATTGTTTGAGGCTGATCAGAGCCTCTGATTTAATTTCTCTTTCATTTTTTTTGAATTTTTTAAATTTTCTTAGCTTGCAGTCTTTTTTTGAGTTTGTTGGATCAAACAAAAAAGAAAAAAAAAATTGTATTATTATTATGTGATCTATAATTTTTTATGGCTTTAATCTCGTTTTTGAAGTATTCTTAATTTCACATTTTTCTTTTAGAATGTTTTATTATTATTATTATTTTGTCTTAATCACTCTTTGTAACTGAATGTGTGACATTTCTTTCAACTTCGTTTGTTTGTTCTTATTTTTCTGACTGGCTTATTTTTTTAATTCTGTCATTGGTTTTGACCTTTGTTTCATCTCCATTAAACTTTGTTGGTAGAACTATTAATAATCATTTCTTTATAGATTACTGTTTCTTATTTTTCCCTTTCTATGATTTTTTTTTATTTTATCTAATTTTCTAATTGATTTATTCTCTCTTGAATAATTGTAGTAAGATGGGCTTCAGGTTTCAGGAAAGTCTGGGCGAGTGCAATGCCGCTGCGAACTGTCGTTCTTGTTACTCACAGAACGCCGACAACATATCTACGAGCGGCAGTTCTACAGGTGCCCTCGATGAACAGACAAACTGGATGACTGGATGTTCTTCAAACAGACAGACAGTCTATCTGATTCTACGTTATCCCAATCAAACAATGTTGTTTGGGGTTCGATAGTATCCCATGCAGAGAACGTCGTTTGTGGTTCGATTGTTTCCCAACTGGACAATGTTGTTCGGGATTCAATCGTGTCCCAACCGAATAACGGTGCTCATGATATATTTTTTTTGCATTTTAAAATGAATATTATAATCTTTTTATTAATTGTAATTTAAATGTTTTTTGAAGTACGTATCTTGATACTCGCTTTTTAGTGGGGTGTACATCATAATTTTGTACAGTTATGAAATTTTTTTTTTGTTCTCAATTGTCAAATGTGTAAGCATTACAGTTCTGATGCAAACAGCAACACTGCGCGTGTTAGAATGCTCTTTTATCAACCAAAAACTGCAAATCAGCCGTTTTCCAAACGTACAAACCAAATAACTAAACACATTATCCAGATCAGGAACAGAACGATCATTTATCGAGAAACAGCTGCAAATCAGTTCTTTTCGAAATGCACAAACCAAATAAATCAACTATTTTCCAAAATAAGGTCTGTTTGGGGCAACTGCAACTTATACAATTTAGTTGGTTGTTTGTTTGGTTTATGCGTTTGGAAAAAAACTGATTTGCAGTTATTTTTGGATAAATAACCATTTTATCACTGATTTGGATGAATTGTTTAGATGTTTGGTTTGTGCGTTTGGAAAATAACTGATTTGCAACTTTTTGTGGATAAAAAATCATATTGAAACTTGCAGTGTTGTTGTTTGCACCATAACTGTAACAACTATAGATTTGACAGTTAAGAATTAAAAAACCATTTCATAACAAAATAAATTTATGATATACAACTCATTTAAAAGTGAGTATCAAGATATCTAATTTAAAAAAAAGACATTGAAATTAGAATTAATAAAAAGATTATAATATTCATTTTAAAATGCAAAAGAAAAATGTCATGAGCATCGTTGTTCGGTTGAGACACGATAGAACCCCGAGCAATATTATCCAGTTGGGAAAAAGTCGAATCACAAGATACATTCTCTGGTTTGGATACCGTCGAACCCCGAACAACATTGTCTGGCTGGGATAACGTAGAATCAGACAGACTGTCTGCCCACCTGAAGAACTTGCAGTCATCTGGTTTATCTATCCACCGCGGGCACCTGTAGAACTGTCGCCCGTAGCTATGTTGTCGGCGTGATGTGAGTAACAAGGCAGTCCACAGCGGCATAACACTCACCCGGACTTCCTTGAAAACCTGGAGTTCATCTTATCACAATTACTCAGGAGAGAATAGATCAATCAGAAAATTGTATGAAATAAACAAATCGTAAAAAGTGAAAAATAAGAAATAGTAATATATAAAAAAAAGATTATTAATAGTCCTACCCACAATGTTCCATGGAGGTGAAACGCAAATCAAAGTCAATGACAAAATTAACAAGGTAAGTCACCCTAAAAAATAGGAGCAAGCAAACCGAGTTGAAAGAAGGGTCACACAATCAATTACAGAGAGTGATTGAGACAAAATAATAAAATAAAAAATAAAATAATAATAATAATAATAATAATAATAATAATACATTCTAAAAGAAAAGAGTGTGGAACTAAGAATACTTAAAAAAATGAGATTACGACCATACAAATTTACAGATCACATAACAGAAATACAAATTTTTTTCTTTTTTGCTTGATCCCACAAATATAAAAAATGTCTGCAAGCCAAGCAAATTTTAAAGATCCAAAAAAACATGAAACGAAAATTATAATAGAGGCTCAGATCAGTCTCAATCAATCAACAGACAAGAGCTTCCAATATCATAAAAAGAATCGATCAAACACTTCTCAAACTAGCAATGTGTGGAAGCAATGGTTGCTGACAACAAACTTCTGTGACCGTTCAAGCTGCTCCATACTTTAGAAGTGATAAAAAAGCATCAATTTAAATGACACAATGATTTTATTAAATCTTCAAAGAAACAATTACAAGCATGTTTCCAAGGATTATGAATCCTCTTTATTTTAACTCAAAGTAGAATTACGTAAATCTTGTTAAAGTAAAACCCAAAATATTTACAAGCAAGTTTTTAAAGATTGTGAATCCCCTTCATTTTAACTCTAGAATTTAGTAAATCCTTTTAAAGCAAAACCGACTAACAATGAATTCCAAAAGTCAACAGAGCTTCTCTGGTAAAGTGAAACTGAGTTGAGTCTTGTAAAATTTATTTCTCTTTGACTTAACTATCAGATTTTAACCACCTCTTACACAAAGACTTATGATCAAAATTTAGTAATTTGCAAGTTATGTTCTCCCATTTATTTTTAAATTTCTTCCAAACAAAGAAATTGAGAAAACCAAGATTTTCTCTCATCATAGCCACCATAACCATCACTATACTGATAACAGATAAACAAATAAAGGGGTAGTTACAAACATACCACCCAATTTCTATATATTTACATATCTAACACCAAAATTTTACCTTTTACATTTATACAAACCAAATCATTCATATCACATAAAAAAACTATCATTTTCACTTTAAAAAGTGAAATGTAACTTTTTATGCATAGGAAAGGTGGCACGTATGTCAAAATTGACATACATCCACATATTTTATATGTATTTACATTACACTTATTATATCCATTACTACATCCTGACTAGCTGCAGATATATAAAATAAAGTTATTTTAGTTTTATCAAAAAACATATTCAACTAATTTCATACACTTTTCAAACAAGAAATAACAATATAATAATGTCATGCATCTTAGATATTCAAAAATATATGTATCACGGTATAAATATCTGCAATACATTTTAAATAAAGTAAACATAATAATTCTAAACTTTAAAAATAACAACAGATAAACAATCATGATTGAGCAATCTTGTCCGCTAGCTGATCCCGCAGTGCAGTCATCTCCCTTGCACCTTCACCTTCAAGATCGTGAGCATACTTTGATTTTTCCTGTGGTTTGGGACATCTCAAATGAAATTCATATACTTCTAGTGGATCTAATGCTGGTCATCTTCTGCAAAAGAAAAGTCTACATCCGATCTAGAGTGGTGGTGTCGAATATAATAGTGTAGTGCCACGGTGACCAAAACTATCTGCACTTATGAAATAGGTACGTGGAGATATCTTGTAATATCACCCGTTTCCTTTTCCATAGCCCGAATGACCTTTCAATCACAGCGCGTAAGGAGTATCGTTTGTTGAACATTTCTTTTCTACCACGTGCGATCTTGCTTGATCTTTTAACACTGGGAATATAGTACTTTGTGTCAGTATAAAACTTAAGATATCCCTCTGTAAGGGATATCCAATGTTAACCAAGTAATATTTATCTGCACGGATACATAATTTAGAAATAATTCAAAAATATCAAACATATTTGTTATATTTACGTACCAAGTGGGGGTACGAAAATCAGTGTCTTCGACATCAAGTTACAAACTTAAAAACACGACTATCGTGTGTGCTGCCCCCCATCCGACTATTACAAATGTGAACTATATGATGAAATCACAAAAAACATCACATTTTGTGTGAGGGGGCCACAACATTTAATGTAGGCAACCTTGTCGGTGTCAGATACCCGTGCATCAACGTGATTTTCATCAATAGCTCCAATACAGTCTTGAAATTAATAATATATAGTCTATCAGTAATTGAGAAGTAACTCATTTTAATATAATAGTGACATATTTAACAGATATTTTGAAGATTAACATGTTGCGAGAGTGATTCACAATATGAGCCGGAATGGACTAGAATGAAGGATCATCAGACTTAATTACCTTCGAGCCTAAACTTATTAGAGCATTCAAACTCATCGACAAATACTTGCTGATAGTCTCTGATGAATGTTGAAATCGCTCTATGGCTCCTCTGATGGACTCATTATGTGATAATATGTAGAGTGTTATTGCTAACACCTCTCTGTTTGTCATTATCGTCAAACTATTCAACCCATTTTGGTGTTGTAGTTCATAAAGCAGATCAAAAAATATTTCTTTCGTCATACGGAACATGTTTGCAAAATGTATCAAGTGGCCCTGTAGCAACTCATAGACTCATTTATCGCCAAACATAACTCAACGTCATACATAAGGTTCGGTCGATGTATGTAAGCTAGTAGTCATATAATAAAGTAAAAATAAGAACAATCTTTTTAACATAGTTTAATTGTTCCGAATCAATCCTACGAAAGTTATTTAGTAAAATGGTAAAAACCTTTAGTCTTTTGAACACATCCATAAAACGCATAAACACAGAATATATGAAAACAACTATATTAATCATAAGAAGTGCAGATAAAAAATATGTGCAAAAAAAACAAGATAGCAATCCATGATACAACGGTACAAACAATACTGAAAACACATCGACAAAATCTTAAAACATTCAATTTTTCATGAAAGAGCGTTAGAAATCGACTCAATATTCTACATCCAACTTCATACAAAATTCTTTACAAATTGAATCTTGTAGTAACTTAACACAATTGATATATAGTTTATTGTCTGCCTTAATCTCAACATATGTATTTAGGATTTGAAGACATCCCTCAATGGATGTATCCTATGAGGCAATAAGCTTAACTGTATGGAATTTAAGTAGTTTGTTTATTGTGCCTCTGTCAAATGAGACTCATTTCTTCTTTTTCTCCACCCTGGGTCGTTTTGAAGCGCACGTGGATTCCACATCTCTTTAGATTTGGTAGGGCCCTTCTCCTGAGTCACTTACATGTAGGGTTGTCAAAACGGCTCATTGTTCGCGAACAGCTTGTGTTCGGCTCGTTAAGAAGTTCGTGTTTGGCTCGTTCTTAATTTAACGAGCGGAACAAGAACAAAACGAATAAATGTTTGTTCGTTCGTGTTCGACTCTTTTTGGCTCGAAATACTACTAATCAATTATATATGTGTGTGTGTGTGTGTGACGAGCAGTATTTTTGAAAAGTTTAGTTAACTACAAGGCTATAAAGATTTAAAATCAATTAAAAGTATTAATTAAGAAAATAGAATAAAAATTATTAAATTAGATTTAAATGATGTTTTAAATCTTGCATCAATCATTAACATCTTATGGCTACGCGATTAGGGTTGTCAAAACAACTCTTTGTTCGTGAACGACTCGTGTTCGACTCACTAAGCAAACGAGCCGAACACGAACACACTTTTTAAGCTCGAAATATAAACGAACCGAACGAGCTGAGTCTGGTCTCGCTCTTTTTCGGTTCGTTTACAGCCCTACTTACATGTTTGGTTCTCATGACATTTGGTGTGCCAATGAAGTCATGCTCAGTTGGAATAAAAGCATGAGGTCTCGTTGCAACAACCCCACTAAACTTGTCATCCAGCTTCTCTTCGAATATCAGATCAATGTCATTAAATTTGAATTTTTTAGCCGCTGACACTACCTGCACGTCATAGCAATTTGAATTAGTTAAATAAGTTTAATATAACTACAAATGAATAGGAAAAGTGATCAAAGGTAAATCATTACTTTTAGTTTCTCAGCCTACCAATTATAAGAAGCATTTATTGTCCGCTTTACTGGATCCCAACCCAAACCTGTAGATCCCCTCTTAAGCCATTTTTATATTTTTCAGTTCTTTAATTTATTTCACTTATTCTTAAATTTCATCCTATCATAGTCTCTTCCTGTCAATTCATTGATTTTGATTATAACATTTTGTAAACCTTCATTGTTAAAATATATGGTCAGTTTATTTCCCAGCTCAACATCCCTAAGACAAAGATCACAGAAAATACTGGTAGCATCCTTGTCTTACATGACTGATGATCCAATATCTTTACACTTACTCATTGCACTACTTACTAGTAAGAGGGAAATCAAAAGTGAAAGAATTCAATAATATTAGCATCAAATATTGAACAAAACTAAGAATCAACTACCATAAATGCAAAAGAATCCCCGCAACACTATAAATCATATCAATGTATGAAAAATAATGAAGTAATCAACACTAAAGGAAGATCTTCCACCAAATGAATAGAAGGTTCAATATAATCATAAGATAAAAAATCTTAAAACTTAAATTGATAAAAAAAAGAAACTATCACTTTCACACTATCCATATTTACTCAATTTGAACCCGTAGTTCTCCTCTTAAATATAAGATATACCCAAACATCACAAGGTTCTTGACAATCACAAACTCAAAGGAACATAATTTTTTTGGCATAACCGCATATGGAAGCAATGATTCAAGGTTATTCCAACCATGCTTTAGAAATAGTGTCTTAAAAGTAGATCATAAAACCTCAAACCAAGATAGACACCATAAAATTATCAGAATTTTTTCTATGTAAAATCACAACATATAGTAACAAAAATCATGTGTATGTTAACTGATTGAAATATATGTATCTGATAGGTTTCTACTCACTTATCAACCTAATCTGAAAGATGAATGAATAAATTCTCCTATCTAAATAGCATAACTTTTGATTCTATCATTGTCACCCACACCTAACAATCTGTATTGCAATCGTAACTCTCTTTACAATAAAATTAACCATAGTGTTCAACAATCTAGTGTCAAATCTACCTGAATACTGAATCAATGAGATCTGGGAAGCAAACAAAGCATACAGTATCCTAATTACACTGAAAATCCCACAAAATCAAACCTACTGACAAATTCAAACTCGACAAATTACTTCATGTAAGATACTAACAACCCAAGTCGATAAATTAAACAACAAACCCAAACAACACCACAACAACCTAAAACCTAACAAAAGTCCTAGAAATCTCCCATCAAAAGAAGTGAGATCTAAAACATCTACCTGATTCGATCAACAACATTGGTGTCTACCCGGGCTCGACAATTTGTATTCCGATCGCTTCCGCTTCCCTTGCCCGAGCACCAAATTAAATAGGCAGAAGAAGGAATGTCGAAGCAGCATCAAAAAAGCAGTGTCAAAGAAGCATTGCAGAAGAGGAAAAGATTGAAGCGTCAAAGCAGGCTCTGCGAGCTCTTACCTGGAAGAGAAGAAGCAGAAGAAGCAGTGTCGAAGGAACGCGCCCTAACCTGGAAGAGGAGTGCCGAAGAAGCAGGGAGCGGCTCTGCGAGCTCGATCATGAACGAAGGAAGAAAGAATGTCGAATCCGAGAGGGGTTAGGGCAGAGCGTTCAATCGTGATTCGAGGGCAACAGAGTAATTCGTGACTAAATGCAACCAAGGAAATGTGGCCCGCGGGGATGGGAAAAATTTTCTATCAGGACTCCTAACATAGCTATGAATGCGAACTCCAATAATATGTCACCAGCTGCGCTACATTGTGGAGGTTATTTAGGGATTATTGAAGTGAAACTGTAGAAGTTATTTTTGGGTTATTGAAGAACTCATATATTTCACTTCAATAACCTAGAAAAAAAATATGCGGTTCCACTTCAATGATCCTGAAATAACACCGCGGAGGTTATTTTTGAGTTATTTCAGGATTATTGAAAAGAAACCATATATTCCAATTCAAAAAACATGAAATAACCCAGAAATAATCTTCATGGTGTTATTTTTAAGTTATTGAAGAGAAACACACAACGGAAATTATTCCGGAGTTATTTCTGGGTTATTGTGAAGTCTGAGTTTCCATTTTAATATTTTTTAGGTGGGCCCGATATAACACACATGACGATATATTACTAGGAGTCTGTACGTAGAGCTATGTCCGGAGTCCGGACAGAAAATTTTTCCGTGTGGATGATCCCGCGTGCGATGTTATTCGAAAATTAGAAACCTTCTTTTCCATAATACGATTGAAACGTGCAAAACAAACAGTGGACGACTTTTTCAAAATGCAACATGTGATTTTAGGTTGCCCCAAACGGCCCCTAAGTCTAGTTATAATCAAACATATTTAAGATTAACATAAAAAAACAAAATTTGGCTTCTTTTTTCTTCAAAATTATGACAAAAACTTTAATATTATAATCATATTTTATTTTCTCAAGAAAATGTGTGTATTAAATGTTTAACTGAAAGGCATATATAATTGTTACATTTCTACACATCTAGATAAATATTTATCGTACAGTCGTTCTTCAAAAAGACACTAAATAAAAAGATATAAATAAAGAATACATTTATATATATTTCAATATGCTCTCTGATTACTATTTAAAATTAAAGTACATATACATATTTCTAATGTTATTAAATAAATATCAATTTATGAGAATCTTGCATTATTCTTTTGTTGACTGTTTCCTAATTCTTGATACAATAAAAAAGTTTATATAGAGTAACTCTTTTCTTATATACTTATTACATGTTTTACTCAACGATAGCAAAAAAATTACAAAGAAATGTTACCAATTATTGTGTAGTGCTACTCCCCGGGCTACGAGCCTTCGGTATGGCGTCGGGTGCGGGATTGCGGAGAACTTGGCGCAAAAACAATTACGGCTTCTCCAGAAATCACGCTCGGTTTTTGCGAGGAGAATGGCTGAGGAGATTGGATTGAACTCTCCGCAAATTAGGATCTGTTTCGCGGGGTGAAAAGCTAGGAATCGGCAAGAAAAGGAAATTAGGGCTTAGCGGTTTTGGTTCTGCGACGGGGAACGATGAAGGGAATGGCGACGGGAACGGTGACGGGAAGGGCTAGGTGAAAGGCTAGGAATCGGCACGAAAAGGGAATTAGGGCTTACCGGTTTTGGTTCTGCGAAGGGAAACGACGAAGGGAATGGCGACGGGAACGGTGACCGGAACGGCGACTGGAACTGACAGGAGGGGCGAAAGGAACGGCGACGCAGAACGAGAACGAGGACGGGAAAGGAGACGCAGAACGACGACAGGGAACGGCTGGGAGATCGCGAGAAGAATAGGGCGCCCAAATCAATTTCGCGGGGGGCTATCTCTGAGATTGGCGCGAAAAAGAATATGTATATATTCGGTAGCCTCTCGGGAGTGGGTGGTTACGGGATGGAGGCATATCAGACATTGTCATATGTTATTACGGTTTCATAATTAAAAAATGAATTCAACTGCTTAAAAATCAAACCGGAATCACGGTTATTTGGAGCGGTTGTGCGGGGGGAGTTATTTAAGGATTTTGGGGGTTATTTCCAAGATTATTATGGGCGTTATTAAAGAGGTTCAGCAGGGGGTTAGTGGGTGGTTATTCTAGGATTATTTGAGGTTAGTTTGGCTAAATTGAAGTAGTTTTGCGGGGTTATTACGGGGGTTAGAGTGGAGGTTCTGTGAAGATTATTGGGGGTTATTGAGAGGTTATTTGGAGGTTATTGTGGTGATTATGTAGGGGCTATTGGGGGGTTATTGAGGAGCTATTGAAGAGTTATTGATGGAGTTATTGGGTTGGTTCTGCGAGAGTTATTAGGGGTTTTTTGGAGATTATTTAAGTGTTTTGTGAGACATTTGAGTGGTTCTCATGGGGTTACTTGGGGGTTATTAAGGGGGTTATTGCAGGGTTATTATGAGATTTTATTTAATTAAATCCTAATGTCTGAAATGCCTGTCCAACTTATCGTAGAACGTAAACAACATTGTTTCGATTCTCATACATTCATTTTCGAAAGAAAGGGCTAGGGTTTCACATTTGCTCAAGAGCTAGGGTTTTTCTCTTCGCCCTTCAGTTTCTGATAAGGCTTTACATTGCGTCCTTTAAAGCGAGATTAAAATGGAAGACACAAACAAGCCGATGAGAACGAAGTTTGAAGAGCAAAAGAAAATGGTGAGGGAAGACCGCAAAAAGGAGAATGAATCAGATTAAAGCCAACAAAATGTATCATGGTAAATTTGTTGTTTTTTAGCCCTCAATAAAATCCCTATAATATCATACAATGACTAAAATAATATTCCAAAATAACTCCAAAATAACTTCATAATAACCCTTAATATTGTTGGATTATTGAGGGGATATTGGGTTATTTTGGCATTAATATGGTGTTATGATTGCTTCTAGTGATAATATAGTGTCATTATGCCTCTATTATGTTAATATGGTGTCATTATCCTTCTATTATGCTTCTATTCATGTAGGTTTTTGAATCCAAAGGCCATAAATTATAAATGTTGTCCATCAGCAGTTAGAGTTGTTATTGATAAGATCCGACCTGCCATTTCTAAGGAGACATGGAATAAATTGAAAGCAATGAATATGGTTCAATTTTTTGACCTCCTAGATACCTTCAAGATCATATCCTAAATATGCACATATTGAAATATTAAGATATTGATCAAATGGTTTTAATATGGGTGGGAATGAGTTGAGATTTGATCCAGATGAAGTTGCCTTGCTCATAAGCATACCCAACAAAAGATCACAAGCTAAATGGATTAAGTTTCCCTCGTGTGGCATGGATGCCAGACAAATAAAAAGTGACTTGTTGAAGTTTCACTAAGGGAGTCTTCTATTCTCTTCACAATCTATTTCTTATGTTTTTGTTGTCAAATTTTTTTTTCATTCAAGCAATTTTAGCATAGCCAAAGGTCTTTACTCTATCTGTTAGAATGTACATGATTTTTCTTTATTTAATTGGTTTGCTATGATATGTGAATTCTTATTAAGCAAGTCAATGCCTGCTCCATTAAAATAAAGAGGGTCCAACCATTAGGATGCATGAATGGTTTTTTTTCTTATGATGGATAGTGTCCTGTACTTCCATATGAAAAGTTACCCGATGTATCTTGGTCATATCAAAAAGTGATTTATCTATGTTTTACATTGCTCTAATTTTATGAGCACGCATTTTTGGTTGTCCCCATTAGTCGTAAGGCCAAACCTCACATATTGAGGTGCTCTATAAGTATAAGTTGGAACCCATCACATATTCATACCGCCTTTAAGAGGCTAAACCCTACACATGTGAGTCATTTATCTCATAATCTCTTGATGGTATTATTCTAATTTATGATATTGTCTTGAAAGTGTTATTTTGGTTTATGTTGACACTATCTCTCTTAAATGCTTTCCAGGTTTTTGGTTTTTTATGGATTTAAAAGAGGATGAGCACCATTTACTGGCCCTTCTAGTTGAAGGACCATCCAATCATATGATCAGAATCTCATAACAGGAAACTCACTCCATACTGCATTCACCCAATTCTTTTGATGTTAATATTGTTGTTCCATATCACATCAGCCCGCAATGAACACATACACATACGGGCAATAATATTGGATTAGAAGAAATATTCCATATTTTTAGAGATCAACAAAAATTTCTTTTTGACTTTCAAGAATCTGTGAATAGTCATGTTACTAATTTAGATAGCTGAATGTCAGAGTTACAGTCTCAAGTTAACAAATTAGAGAAAAAAATGAAACTGAAGGTAAATTTTCAATAAAAAGGGTACATGAAGTCTCAATTGACAATTTGTTCTTAAGGGTTAAGGCTAGAGAAAATAGAAAAATGAGGAAATTAAGTGCCCCATGTACAACAGTATCACTAAAGAAAATAAAACCAATTCATGAAGTAGAGGACTGTTCCAAATGTTCCCTAGATGTTTTACTTTCACATATTGAAAAATCAGTAGAACTAATGGATGAGTCTGTTTCACAAGAACCAATAATAACAGACTCATTAAAGACAATTACATAACAGTTCATTACACATCTTGAAGAGATAAATAAAGAGGATGGGGAGAAAGAACAATACATTACAGATTATTGAAATGCAAATAGAGAGGAAGAGGAGCAAGACCAAGTTAGGGCAAAAGCTCAAGATGTACATATAGAGGAAGAGGAGCAAAAAAAACTCATTTAAGAGCATCAAGATACAAATAAATATCATGAGGAGCAGAACTCAGTCTCATAAAATGAAGATGAATATCCTGATAAGGTATGCAATACAACCTACTCTTTATTAGTCTCCTACACCATATGTTGTCATTATATATGAAGAGTTATTTGTTTTATAGGTGCATCCAACATCATTAGTGATCATTTTTTCTGCAATAGCTCAAGTTCCACCTCACAAGCTACAAGTAAACGATCAATGTTGTAGTAAATACACGACTATGTGAGTAAACTATGATGTTTTTTTTTTTGGTTTTGCATTACTTTGGTATACGATTCTCCAAAAAATTCTAAATTTGAAATGCAAGAATAAGATTATAATGAGAGAGGAATCTGTTGGAATAAGCTAAAGAGAGCTACTCAGGAATTTTAAGTGTTTAGATTAACATCCAACCTATAAGATATATAGAATGACTAGATCATGAAGGATAGTGTTGGAGCTTATATTCATCCAGAGAGCTACTTAGGAAATCTTAATTACTAGAGAGGAAAGAATTGGAACTAACATCTAACCTAAAATATAGACAGAACAACAAGATCCAGATAGACAGTGCCAGAGCTTATCATTCATTCTAAGAGCTAGTCAAGAAAACTAGAGGACTGGGGAGGAAAACACGGGGATTAAAATCCAACCTAAAAGGTAGATCAAATGACTAGATCAAGCTGGGCAGAATTGGAGATTATCATTCATCCTAAAAGCTAGTTGATGAGCTGAGAGAAAGTGTTTATAGTAGGTGGTAATGCATAGGGACTGACATCCATCATTAAAAATCTGACTCATCACTTTAATTGAGTGTTTTTTTAAGGCTCACGGCTCTAAGGATGTAATTAACTACAAGGCTTGCCCTTATATGGAATGAGACTCGAGAATTAAAATAAATCTTATATTACACCATATGGTAAGGAAAAAGGAAAAACCCAGTTCCGTAGACTCACAAAAGCTTTCACCATTCGAGTGGTCAGAACCATTTTAAGATAATATTTATATTACTTCATAAGATATATTATTCTTCAAAATAATGTGTCTGTTAATCTAGATAGAAAATCTCTCAAAAGGTTCTATGGATAGTACAAATTTCCCATCAATGTTCCTAATTTCTGAATACTCTACTGGTGATTTTTTCTTCTCTTTATCTTTGCGATGAGTTCAGTTATTCATCCTTCTACCAGACTCTTTTTGGGTCCATCAAACTTATATGAATCTTATGGTTCTGTTCAATATCTTTGATTTTTGTGTTCCCATCTACTTACTTAAGAAATGAGTAGGGATACATTTCATCATTAATTCTCCTTCGAATGAATTTAGACTAACTTAGATCTCAGTTTCTTTTAAACAACTTTTCAAAGATTCTATGGTTGACTCTTTATTGATATCTTTTTGTACACACCATAAGCAAGATGCCTCCCGACCTATATGTTCTAAGATAAGAGAGACCTGAAAGTGGGTCCTCTATCAAGTTCAATAATCTGAATCTGTTGTGGTTTGCCTTTGAAAAAAATTGTCATTGGCTAATTTTGCCATCACCTTTCCAAGGTTTGTCAAAACTGACACGTTACCTACTTAATAACTTTGGCTAGGAACCTAAGGGCTGCAAATATTTGTTACTATATAATTGGAAGTGGGGGATTATTTGGATAATTTCAAGGTTAGAAAACACTACAAGGAAGAAAATTCTGAGAAAATCTTTGTCTTTGGAAGAATTATAAAGAAAATCATATAGAATAAATTTTTGAGTGAGAATTTTAAGGACTATTTAAAACATTGGATGAAAGATCAATATTTTATTCGGATCGTTTGAGAATAATTTCACTTCAAGGAGATTCTCTCACACTTGAAATTCTTATTTTATCGTTTTAAATCAATTACATACTGTTACCACATGTAGAAAGCTAAAGTGAGGCCTTAAACCCAAAATAGGATCTCAACTGGGCCTGACCTTGCCCAAACTCGCATGATTACGTCAGGCGTAACCAGGCATCACACGCATTTGCATGTGACAATGCATTTTTCATCTTTTAACCCAATATGCCCCCTATTTTGCATGTTTCTTCTTTCTAAAACCTTTAAAATTTCACAACATGCCCTAGTTGTCCGTAGGAACCTCTTGGAGGGACAAATCGACAGTAAATCACTCGGATCTACATATTATTTATTATCTTAGAAAAGATCTTTGACCCAAATCTTCTATACATAATTTGCCTAAGATGATCGGTAAGGGAGTCACCTATTATAATGAGGGAAAATTTGTGAGTTTAGCAGCCTCTTAGCAATATTTTAGTCATATTTTGAGGAAGAAGCTTATTCCTCAAAGAATTTTTCAAACATTGGGGCCTAAGATCTATGATATGATAGTGATTAAGAGGTATGCTAGATTTTGTACCATTATTGGCCCTATTGTTGTCCATCTGGTTTGAGAGTTTTATGCCAATGCCCGCGAGTCCATTGACAAACAGGGTTTTGTGTAGGGTAGACATGTTCCTTTAGAACAAACCACTGTTAATCATCTATTCTGCAGTAAAAACTTTCTCATTAGCAAATATTCTAAGTTTCTTACCCCTGACTATCATCTCATTATCAAGTTTATAACTGACTGCAGAGGGCATTAGAAGACAAGACTGAGGGAGGAAGAGAGTAGGATCGGCATCCCCTTAACCCATCTGAACAAAATATCCAAATCATAGAACTATTTTATAGTAAGCCATCTCTTGCCCACCACTGGCCTCACTAACGTAATGAGGGATAGGGTCGTCCTTAATTTCTATATTCAGCAAGGAAAGTCCATAGATAATTGGGTGACTATCCAACATTCCATGCTATACATTGTCAGTTGTCAAACTGCCATGATCTTGGGTCAACCTGGCCTCATTACAGCCCTTTGTGATATGGTCAGTGTTGAGAGACACAGGAATGAGGAGCAAATCGACTTACTACTTGCTCCTTTGCAGGTTGTGTATGTGCATGTACATGTTTGTTTGCATTATCGATATCATCTACTTGAGTTGTATTTCTTCGGGTCACTGCCTTATCGGCATACCTCTTTTCGGGCCCCTGCCGCTACGGCATGCCTACCTCTGGGTCANTGCTAGCTCGCTTGGAACACCCTTGGGGTTAGACCATGCTAGGTCATGAAACCCCATTGATATTCTCGATTGATCTGGTTGGTTTTGTCTGTCATGTCGAGTACCTTGTTGTATTAGTCTGACAGATGATCCATGGATCCCCAACAAAATTTGCTTCGCTAGTGCTGACGTAGAAGCACTCTTGTGGTTAAACCTTTCTGATATCTAACCCAATTTGATGGTTTTGATCGGTTTGGTTGGTTTTATCCACCCCGTTGAACGACATGTTATGTCAGTGAGCTAGTTGCCCCATGTCAGCATCGAGACACTCGATGTCTCCCCACCAAACATTGGATTGCTAAATGGGAGAATCCCTGGCGAGGTCGTCTCGTTAGTGCTTATGGAAGAACTCTTATGGTTAGACCATCTTGGTCATATAACCATATCTTCTTATTGATTGCTTTGGTTGGTTTTGTCCGCCAAGTCGAATGGCATATTGTATCGGTTTTACCACCGATCCATGTTCAATCAGATTACTTGGATGTCTGACTATACTTTGAGCATGATACCTCAGGATGTTATGTCGCATGAGTGTTCATTTGATATTTCGCCAGGATACATACCTCCTGCGTTATTTCATATGCTCGGCCAGGATATATACTTCTTGCCTTATTTGATACTTTGTCAGGATACATACCTCCTAGACTATTTCGATCGGAGTATGTACCTCCGTGATTATTTGATGTTCCGATCAATGGAACTGTTGCCTTCACTTGGCCGGCCCTTGAAGATAAGACCTCGTTTTGAGGCACGTCAGGTTTTGTAGCCATTTGGCTTTGAAGCTTCTCGAATCATATGCTCNAATTACCCCGCCGACGTTGAGATCCCAAAAAAACACCTTTAACCAAGATTTTGACCAGTCAACCGCCACTATTTATCATCCCCTTCCTCTGAAAAACGCAATTTTTGACCTAGGGCTTGAGAGATCTTGGATTGGGAGGCGATTTGGATTTGATCATCTCTTGGTAAGAGCTTCACTCCAAGCTAAAAATATTTTATTTTCACCATGGATTTCTTCCACATTGAGGAGACCCAAAAAATTTGAGAATGTGAAGAAATATTTGGAAGAAATTCATGGAACTTAGTGTTGAACTCTTAGAATTACTTTTAGAAGCCATTATTTGCATATTTGAAGTATATTTTTGAATTTTTCTATAATTGTGATTAGATTGAAATGGCTCCACGACAAAAGAGATGACTTGAATTCGACAAGTCTCACTTCGTCAATGTGAAGGCTCAATCAAGAATTACTTCAGTATTTGAAGGAAAGAAATGCATACAAGATCGAGTTTTTTAGAGTTTGGAAGGAGAAATTGAACAAGTTATTACCGAGCAGAGATGGGAAAACTTCTGTCACATCACCAATAAAGCTACCGCAAATATTGTGAAAGAATTCTATACCAACGTGTTGTATTCTGAAGATGGAATCGTTCATGTGCGGGGATTTCATGTTGAATTTAATGCCGCCCTCGTTAACACCTTTTACAAAGTCCCAGACTCTTATAGCTGCCATAATGAATCCTTCAGTACTATGGAAGGCCCACTAAATGATGTGATCAACTTTCTCACTGATGGGAAAGGAACATGGAAGATACAGCGAGAACAGGTAAATTTTTCTGCTTCCATGATGAATGCCACCTCTAAGGCGTGACACTATTTCATTTCTTAGGAGAACGGGTAAACTTTTTTGCTTCCATGTTGAATACCACCTCTAAGGCGTTGCACTATTTTGCCCCCTGAATGATGTGATCAACTTTCTCACTGATGGGAAAGGAACGTGGAAGATTAAACAAGAGAGGGTAAATTTTTTTGCTTCCATGTTGAATGCCACATCTAAAGCGTGACACTATTTTATTTCCTCTACTAATTTTTCTGCTTCCCTGAATGCCACCTCTAAGCGTGACACTATTTTATTTCCTCACTCGTTACTGACTTATCACCATAGTGAGGTAACAAGAGATAGAGCTATTCTGAATTTCTATATTCAGAATAATAGAAATATAAATGTGGGGACCTATCACCATATTGAGGTAACTAGAGATAGAGCTATTCTAAATTTTTGTATTCAGAATAACAGAAATATAAATGTGGGAAGAATTATTTTTAAGAATATATTGACTACGGCAAGGAGTAAAACAAGTGGAGGTCTAGGACATCCTGGCCTTATTTATGCACTTTGCCAACTTTCTGGAGTAGAAGCTGGAGGAGATGAGGAATGGGTTTACCCTTTGAAACCCATTAGTAAAGTTAATTTGAAAACTTATGAATCTCATGAGAAATGGAGAATTGGAAGTAGGAGTCAAGAACCTTCTACTAGTAAAGACGTCCCTTCTACAAGTTATGACCGTCCACCTTCTAGTTCCCCTACTCTAACTGATTTGATGAATGAGTTGACCTTGCAGCGAAAGAGTATAGAATTAATAAATGAAATGATTGGAGGTTTAGAACATCTACATGATTATGATAGTGAGTACCTTCAGAGGAATTCAAATTTTGAGGTAGCTTTTTACAAAGCTCAGGCCCGACACTACAGAGGTAAGCCTGATGTTACTTTCCTTGAGTGCCCTCGATATACTCAGTATCAGCCTAATCCACTTACTGATCAAGGAGACGAAGACATAGTTTGGGATTTTGATATCTGATAATAATTGATGTACTTGTACATGTACTTTTATTTTTGTGATCTTTTGTAATAGAAATGGATGTTTGTGTGTATTTATACTTTCATTTTTATTGTTATGTTGTAACTGGATGATTTTTAATTTTTTTTATAAAGTTAGTGTGGTAGTTATATTTGTATGTGTAGTATATTGGATGTTGTTAGTATTTTGTGAATTGTAATGTAATGTGATTTTTATTTTTATTTTTTAATTGTAATTATTTTGTATATTATTATGGTTGTGTTAGAAAATATTGTGTTTGTTTAATGTTTTAGTTTTGTAATTATTTCAAAATTTCATCACCCAGCAATTTCTTTAATGATTTATATGCGTAGAAAGCTCCTATTTTTACAGACCAGGTGAAGTAGAAATTTTAAAAAGGACTGCGAAAAAATTTCAAAATGATGAAAATGCCTAAAATATTGAGGTATGATTTATATTTAGAGTTTTCTTTCCACCTGTTTCATTTTATTTTGAAAAATTTAAGTTTGGGGGAGGGAAGAAAAATATTAACTATTAGATGTCCTCTATTTAATATTTTAAAAATTTATTTAGGGAGGAAAGAAAAAGATTAACTATTATATGTTCTCAATTTAAATATTTTCAAAAATTATTAATATGATCTATATAGTGAATTTAATTCTGTAACTATATTTTTGTAACTATTTAAATATTATGGTAGATTTAAAGAAAGTAAATTTAATTCAGATAACTATATTTTGTAGCTATTTAAATATTATCGTAGATTTAAAGAGATATTTTTGTAAAGAAAATAAATTTTGTAACTTAAGATATTTAGTATAAGAGAATAAGATTATAGTTAACTATTTAAGGTAAAGGAAACTATATTTTGAAGTATTAAGAATTTG
>JXCR01146683.1:93055-104570 GCA_002079205.1 Phalaenopsis hybrid cultivar
CTTTTCTCGATGTATTTTTTTTAGAGTCTA
The DNA here is from genome assembly GCA_002079205.1 of Phalaenopsis hybrid cultivar. NCBI lineage: Eukaryota > Viridiplantae > Streptophyta > Magnoliopsida > Asparagales > Orchidaceae > Phalaenopsis > Phalaenopsis hybrid cultivar. The sequence goes on from JXCR01146683.1 coordinate 93,086, forward strand.
GGAGAGTCTTGTAGTAGAAATAAGATATGGGCACGGGTTCCGAGACGATAGCACGGGAACCACGTGGAGGGGAGCAGGAGCAGATGCTCGTGCCCCGTATCTTAATTCTGCATTTTATATTGTGCGGACTCCGGCCGCCCTTTTTCTTTTCTGGGATATGTTGCCGACCCAGCGGCACCGGCCTGTTTATTTCGTTTGACTTGTTCTTTGCTTTATTTTTTTGCATCATTTGCATGTTTGCACTTCATTTGTTTTCCTTATTTTTCTTTCTGTGTTTTATCTAGGAATTCATGATACAACATAGGCTCATTAAGGACCCTAAAATTTTAATTTTCTACAAAACCCTAAATAAATCTTCAAGATAATTAAAATTTAGGATTAAATTATTCAGGATCTAAAAATTGCAACATTTACTTTCTTGCATATATTAATAGGGCCTCCACAATACTTAGGATCATTCTAGATAATTGCATTCATGTTTGCATGTCCCGAGGAGGAGTCCCCGTACTTTTCCAACCTAACTGGCCCAGCATACCTTCATATAGGTGGTTGTCTAGTGCGCTGAGGGTGTTAGAAGGCTCCCCGACCCAGACGAGTGTAAGTCCTTTTGTTTGGAGGGTTTCCAGCTTTGTAGCTGAACCTTCACTTTCTCATTCTTTCCCGAGGCATCCTTGTTATTTCAGCAGGTATAAGTCCCACCTCTTGGAGCTCTAGTTTGTAGTCGTAGGATAGAGTTTCTTTCCTTTGACCTTAGGACTACCGAGGTTCCCGTGGATGATGAAATTCACGAATTGCTGACCGGGGATTTCAGGATGTGTTGGGTCGACTACCTTCACGACCAGGTAGACTTAGGGTCCTAATAGTTGTGTATGACGGGTCTGTGGTACCCCGACCCAGTTACCTCTACCTTTAAGGATCATTCTACCTTCCTTTTTGTTGAGCCCCTTTGAGCCATGTCGCTCCTTGACCTCGTTGATATCACCTTGACGGCCCGATGCTTATGAGCTGCCGCCCATTTGGGATACGACAATTTGTCCTCTGCCCTTTGGCCCGGACGTGCTTTGACGTATTGGGATATCCCCGTCAAGATGATTTAGGTTATTCCATGGGCCCCATGTGCCGATGAGCCGCTACCTATTTCGGGATGTGAGAGACTCACTCTCTGCTCGATTGCTTAGCGTGAGCTTTAAAGCATTGGGACTGTTCCCACACAGAATAATCTTCATTTGATTTCTTATACCCCAGGTCTATGATAATATGAAGCGAAACTCCTTTTATCGAGAGTATTCTTGGGTATCCCCCAAAATGTAATTAACCAGTAGGAACACATTCCTCTGGGAGTGCTCTTGACCCCAGAACAGGTACATACACCTGACTCTCTAGTTATAGGTAGTCTATGTAGATACTTCTTTCACGGATATTGGTTTAAGGTGCCTCCGCTCGATCTTGTTTGGACGGACATTCTTAACCTATCTTTGCGAGGTTTATCGCACGTAGACTCCCCATATTTTACTTTTTCTCTTGTTTGTCTTTTTGTCGTATGTCCCTTCTTATTTGATTCCTCTCCTCTTCGAATCATTTATATGGTTCAGGAGGGAGACTTATTTGAATGGGGGAATTATACAACGATTGACAAGCTGGCGACTCCTTTTAAAAATAAAAGAAAAGAGAAAAATGAACGGAAACAAATCTGGTGACTCCGCTGGGGATGAGTCTCTCTCTCCATACTTGGAGTTTCATTTTTTGGGGTTATAGCCTCTCTCCGTACTAGGAGTTTTGCTCATATTATCGTGACCTGATTCTCTTTGTTTGAGTCACAGTTGAGTCTTTTGTGGACCTTGGTTTTCAGTCCATGTGTCAGTTGCTAGGGGTAGCAACTCGATGCATTCTGTCCCTTTCTCACCCTCGACAGTTTGGTTGTTGCATTATCGCATGCATCGATGTAGTTGTATTTTTTTGATTGATTTTATAACCTTTTTCTGTTTCCTATCGTAGTCCTTTTTTGCCCTGCTACGCAGAAGAGCAGGAAGATGGATATGATCACTATCGCCGAGGTAACCCTTTTCCTTCTCCCAGAGCGCTTTATGTGCTCCTGAGGGTGTTAACCTTCAGTTCCTTCGAGCACCCCTGTGGGATTACCTTACGTGATCCTATGCCCTCTGAGGCGTTTGCTCTGTGCCCTCCCCCTTAAAAGGGGAGACATGCATATTGAGTCTTTTCTACGCCCTTTCAGGCATTTACTCTATGCCCTCCCCTTAAAAGGTGAGACGTGCATATTGAGTCGTTCCTATGCCCACTTAGACGTTTCACTCCGTTCCCTTCTCCTTAAATGGAGAGATGTGCATATTGAGCTATTTCTATGCCCTTTTAGGCATTTGGCTCTGTTCCCTCCCCTAAGTGAGGGATGTGCATATTGAGTTATTCTTACGCCCTCTGAGGCATTTTCTTTGTGCCCTCCCCCTTAAAAGGGGAGTCATGCATATCGAGCTGTCTTTGCTGCAGTGGCTCGTGTTGCACCTGCTTCTTTTGCAAAAATGGAGTGGTGCTCGATAGTGACGCGCCGTAGCACCTGACGGTCTTTTCCAGACTTGTACCTCTGTGTTTTCACTGATCTCACTGCCATAGGTAGGTGAGTATTTTACTAGCAGTAGGTTTGTCACTACTGTCGCCGGTATGACTTCAGTCCTGGTTCTCTATTTCTGTTCATATTCCCCTAAGGTTCCACCTGTCCCTTGATTAGGCAGGAAGGCCAGGAGGACTAGGAATAGATTGCTACAAATTTAGTAGCATGTTCTGCTTCATGTTTATATATACCTATCCCGATTCCAGTTTAGGAGGTGCTTTTGGCCCCCAAACTGTGATTCATTTTGCTATTGTCCCCGGTTGTGTGGATTACATCCCCACCGGATGCTTGTTGCGTGCCCTCCTTTGAAAAGGAGGAGTTGTGCATGTGACACTATTTTCATTATAGTAGCTCGTATGGGTGCTACTTTTCCTTCAAGGAAAAGATTAGTACCAGATGACGATGCACTACAACACTCTTTCTTATTTTTTGGCCTCTCTTTTAGTCCTTCCATGTTTTGAGGATATCCATCTGCAGATGTTGTACCAAGAGAGCTAGAGTTACCTATTTATGGCATTGCCCTTTGGCAGTGTGGTATGTCCCGGCATGACTCTATTTGGTTCCAGCCCAGGATCACGCTTATATTCCGTTGGCTGAGAATCACTCTTTTCATCCTTTGGTGGTGTGGTATGCCACCGCTATGACTCTCTTTGGTTCCGGCCCAGGATCATGCTTATGTCGTCCTTTTTGTCCTCTGGCAGTGTGGAACATGTCCCCGCCATGACTCCTTTCAGTTCCGGCACGGGATGGTGCTTAAATCCCGTTAGCTGAGAATCATTTTTCTTCTATGTCTGGCAATGTGGACTATGTTCTAGCCAGTATTGTGTGAGGATTGTTTCTTCCTCAAATTCCAGGTTATTCTCACATTTTGTTGTTGCTGCTACAATGAGTTCTCTGAATTAGAAGATTGTAGGAGCAACATCCTCTTTAAGAGAAAATGTTTCAGCTAGTTTGACGATCGTCCCAGCCTCCATTGTTCTGGGTTTTCTCTGAGGTCTCGCCTGTCCCTACATTGGGCAGGGCGTCCAGAGGAATAAGAACATATTGATACAATTACTGCAGCTGACTTAGCCACAGGTCTATTTACCTATTGTGGTTCCAGTTGATGGGAAAGTTAGCACTCCCTGGCTGAGAATCACTATGTTGTCTTATCTGGTTGTGTGGATTATACCTCAACAATGATAGTTGTGAGGGCTCTCCCTCCTTAGGATCTAGATTGCTCTAATTTGCGGTCCATATTGATGACTCCATTACAGATCTCCTTGCCAACAAGATTATTGGAGCAATTTCCCCTCTACGAGGACTGGGTCCTCTTCCTTGAAAAAAGTTCCTTACCTGGATCCTCCAAATGTCCGAGCAAACTTCTCTATTCATCTTGTCCTATAGGCTCTCGTAGTAGGAGACCGAGGTTTGTCTGTTGGTCCCGGCCTATTACGAGGCCGGGATATTTGTTATCTCTTATACAGTCCATGAGAACCGTCGAGTTGTTGCATGGGACCCTTGGTGTGATACTTACTGCCAATGTACTAGATGTTGTGTCAGGTATTACTATAATAATGTTGGAGTGACTTTTGCCCACATTTGATCTGCCTACTCTTTCCATGAGCTATGAGGAAAATGTTGTGGCTTCCTTTTCATCAATAAAGATCAATTTGTCCTATTTTGATAAAGGGTGGTCCGGGGTGCACTCCGTCGATTCTCACCTTATTTGAGAACAGAGGTTGATCGCTCTACTTTGGCAAATACCCAGTGCGTTGAATAAATTTCTGCCACCACGCCTCTTGATATCTCGACACTGCATGTAGAATGACTTTCTACATTTGACGGTGAGGGGTTTTCTTTCCTTTGCTTTGAAGTGTGCTTTATCCTACATCTTTTCACCTATTATGCAAGCCTAGTATGGATGTTATATACTCCAATTGGGAAGCACCCCAAAATCTCTTGTTGATGACATGTTGTATCAACTAGACCACTCTTGCTAGTCTTGATCAATCCATGTTTAGCCGGGATACACACCCCCCAGGCTATTTGAGAGTTCTTCATTCGATTCGAGCTATGTTTGCATTTTGGCTAAGCTCTTGATGAGTGCATTTTGTTGCCGAGACCATTCTACATGTCTAAGCATTTGATTTAGTCAGTTACTTTGAACTTGACTAGGATTTGGTGCCTCACCTATCAAGAACCTTATTGACTCTTTTAGTATGTTCTTGGTGAGAAAGCATCATTGCGAGATTGATCCATCTCTTATATCCAACTTCGTGGATATTTTGTTTGGCTTGGTTGATTTTTATCACCTTGTTGATAGTCATGTTGAACTGATCAGAGCATTCTGTCTCTACAATCAGTCCATGACTCGTTGTGATACCTCGATATCGGACGTTACCGGTTAGACCTTATGTATCTAATCGAGATATCTCTACATCTATTGATGCTCCGACTCCAATTTTTGGAGACCGTTGAGATGGTTCTGAAAGGAACCATGCCCCTTAGTTGATCCTTAATTGGGCTTAACTTTAATGATTCTTGAGGTTGAACCTAAGATAGATCCTGAGGATGAGATTAAGTCAGACCAGGTATGCACCTTCTTAGGATTTACAAATCCTCATGGTTTAGTAGATTCAAATTAAGTCACGATGACCGAATCCCTTCATTTAATGAACTTTCACCTAAGTCTTGAGAGCACCTCAGAATGACTAGATGGGTGTCATTGAGATGTTAGTAGTTTCAGAGACTATTTAGATCTCTTAATTTTCCATTCAGCTAGACCGATGAAAGCTTAACAAGTAATGGATCATGAAATTCTAAGAATCTTATTCGGGAGAATTTTGAGTCAAAACAAACTACTTTATTACAAAAGAAGCTCTACTAGATATAGTAATTTTGAGGGAAAATAAAAAAAGTACAAAAAGGCCTTAAAAAGTGAAATTTGGCCAACACTCCTGAGAAGAAGCTTGAGGTGAGCGGGAAATCAAAAGTTTAAATATAAAGAAATTTTTGATTTCAAAATTCTCCTGATAAGATCCTTAGAATATTGAGGTTCAAAGAATTGTTAAGTGACATTGGGATGACTGATAAATCAGTAATTGATTTAAAGACATCTCCAAAATGAAAATATTTCCTTAACTCCTGGATACGAATGACGAGACCTACCTAGGCTAAGGGTGAAAAGAATTAAAGGAAAGGGGCTAGGGAAGAGTACTTAAGGAAAATCCCACNGATATATATATATATATATGTGTGTGTGTGTGTGTGTGTGTGTGTGTGTGTGTGTGTGTGTGTCAATAAAAAAATATGAGTGGCATGAAAGACTCTCAATAGCTCCGTGGGTATGTTGTACAACATAGTGTACACCCACCTTCTTCTACACTTTATGTGTCAACCTTGTGGGTCTGACAGTCCTTCCTTTGGAAGTTGACTTGCCTTTCGGGCTAGGATTCTACCCATCACTTTTACGTTTCATGTGTCGACCCTAAGGTCCTGGTAGTCCTTCCTTTGGAAGTTGACCAGCCTTCTTTGTGGACATGTTGTATGACATGTCGTACGCTCACCTTTTCTGTGTTTCATTGCACGTAAGAGAGGTCTTGAGCATCACTTAAAACTGATTTCTGAATTGTCAAACAGGCAAAGTGGAAGTCCTACGGGCGGCTTATACTTGGCGCAACCAGTAATCAGTGTGAGAGAAGCCAAGTACTTCTCTTATTTTCTCTTTTCGGTCCATCACTTTGAGCGTGTCTGAATGATCGTGTCCCACCCAACATAAATGAGCGTGGTAGATATGTTTGTTCCACTCGTCATAAATGAGATTAGAAGATGTCCTCTTTTTAGAAGATTGAAGCTTAGCTTTATAACTAAGAATTCCATGGTTAGCAAATGATTCATAACTAGCCTTTTGCAATATCTCCAAGACGGAAGTCAATTTCTATTGATATTTGTCTTATTGTAGGAAAGTCATGCCCTTTCCTAGCATTTTTATTCGGTTACCCATTCTACATAGGGTCCGAACTGAGCACATTTCTATGGATATGCTTGTTTTGCTCACTTTAGATGAGTGTGACGTATTCCCTTTTATGGGATATGTTTTAGTTTGTGTCTTATGGCTAGACACCAGTTGGTTGGTACGCTCTATTTTGCCCAACCCTTCTTACATGTCTCGACTGACCGAGGTCAAGTTCGATTAATACCTCTTTTGTGCGGGAAAGTTTTGCCTCTTTCCTTGACACCCTTATTCAGTTGAGCACCCCATATGGGTCTGAATTGGAGTTTCCCATTCACTTCAAATGAGTGTGGTGTTTTCCCTATTGAGGGATATTTTCTGGGCTAGTCTGAGAGCTACATACCCTTGTGGTTGGAAACTTACTTTTTGATCAACCATTCTTGGATACTGTAGTATCTTCCCAACGGAATTTATTTTACCAAATCTTTGGTAGCGGTACCATATATAGGGTTGGTATGTTCTAATCGTCCACCCACTTTGATAATTTGATTCGGTACGTCACACCAGATCATTTCTGATAACGGCGTAAGCCTGAGATAAAAAATATATATGCCAATAAAAAAATATATGAATGGCATGGAAGGCTCTTTGTAGCTTTGTGGGCATGTTGTACAACATAGTGTACACCCACCTTCTTCTACACTTTATGTGTCAACCCTATGGGTCCGACAATCTTTCCTTTGGAAGTTGACTAGTCTTCTTAGTGGGCATGTGGTACGACATATCGTACACCCACCCTTTTGTGTGTGTTATTGCACGTAAGAGAGGTCTTGAACATCTCTTAAAATTGATTTCTGAATTGCCACACAGGCAAAGTGGAAGTCCTACGGGTAGTTTATACCTGGCGCAACCAATAATCAGTGTAAGAGAAGCTAAGTAATTCTCTTATCTTTTTTTCTACAGTTCCTCGCTTCGAGCGGGTCTGAACGAGCGTGTCCCACCCATTATAAATGAGTGTGGTAGATATGTTTTTCCTCCACTCACTTTAAATGAGAGTGAAAGATACCCTCTTTTTAGAGGATCTGAGCTTAATTTCATGACTAGGCATTCCCTCGTTAGCATATCTCGCCTAGATAACATTTTGCAATATATCAATTGATGGAAGTAAATTTTGATTGATATTTGCCTTATGCAGGAAAGCCATGCCCTTTCCTAGCATTCTGTTTTGATTACATTTTCTACATAGGTTCCGAACCCATGCACCTTTATACAGATATGCTCGTCCCACTCACTTCAGATGAGCGTGGTGTATTCCCTCTTAAGGGATATGTTTTGATTTTTGTCTTATGGCTAAACACCATTTGGTTGGTACACTCTATGTTGTCCAACCCTTCTCAGGTGTCTCGATTGTCCGAGGTCAAGTTCGATTGATACCTTTTTGTGCGGGAAGCTATGTTCCCTTCCTCGCCACCTCTATTCGGTTGAGCACCCTGTGTGGGTCTGAATTAGAGTTTCCCACTCACTTCAAATAAGTGTGGTGTTTTTCCCTTTGAGGGATGTTTTTTTGGGTTAGCCTAAGGGCAACATACCCTTGTGCCAATTATTCTTAAATGCTGCAGTAATTCCTCAGCAAATATAATTCTACCAAATCTCTGGTAGCAGTATCACGTATAGGGTTGGTATGCTCTATTCATCCACCCTCTTTGATNGGTTAGGGTGAGAGATTTATTTGAATGGGGGAATTATACGACGATCGACAAGCTGGCGACTCCTTTTTTTTAAAAAAAAAAGAGAAAAATGAACGAAAACAAATCTGGCGACTCCGCTGGGGATGAGTCTCTCTCTCCATTCTTGGAGTTTCGCTTTTTGGGGTTATAGTCTCTCTCCGTACTAGGAGTTTTGCTCATATTATCGTGACCTGGTTCTCTTCCTTTGAGTCACAGCTGAGCCTTTTGTGAGACCTTGGTTTTCAGTCCATGTATCAGTTGCTAGGGGTAGCAACTCGATGCATTATGTCCCTTTCTCACCCTTGACAGTTCGATTGTTGCATTATCACATGCATCGATGTCGTTGTATTTTTTTGATTAATTTCATAACCTTTTTCTTTTTCCGATCGTTGTCCCTTTTTGCCCCGCTACGCGGAAGAGCAGGAAGATGGATATGATCGCTACCGCCGGGGAACCCTTTTTCTTCTCCCAGAGCGCTTTTGGTGCTCCTGAGGGTGTCATAACCTTCAGTTTCTTCGAGCACCCATGTGGGATTACCTTATGTGATCCTACGCCCTTTGAGGCGTTCACTCTTTGCTTTCCCCCTTAAAAGGGGAGACATGCATATTGAGTCGTTTCTAAGCCCTTTTGGGTGTTTGGCTCTATGCCCTCCCCCTTAAGTGGGGGATGTACATATTGAATTATTCTTACGCCCTCTGAGGCATTTTCTTTGTGCCGTCCCCCTTAAAAGGGGAGTCGTGCATATCAAGTTGTCTTTGCTGCAGTGGCTGGCGTCGCACCCGCTTCTTTTGAAAAAAAGAGACCGATGCTCGATACCAAAGTGCCGCAGCACCTGACGGTCTTTTCCAGACTCGTACCTCTGTGTTTTCTCTGATCTCTCTACCATAGGTAGGTGAGTATTTTACTAGCAGTATGTTTGTCACTACTGTTGCCGATATGACTTCGGTCCCGGTTCTCTCTTTCTGTTTCGGTTCCCCTTGAGGATTTACCTGTCCCCTAATTAGGCAGGAAGACCAGGAGGACTAGGAATAAATTGCTACAAATTTAGTAGCATGTTCTGCTTCATGTTTATATATACCTATCTCGATTCCAGTTTAGGAGGTGTCTTTGGCCCTCAAATTGTGAGTCATTTTGCTACTGTCCCCGGTTGTTTGGATTACATCACCCACTGGATGTTTGTTGCATGCCCTTCTTTGAAAAGGAGGAGTTGTACATGTGACACCTCTTCATTGTAGCAGCTCGTATCAGTGCTAATTTTTTCCTCGAGGAAGAGGCTAGTACCAGATGACGATGCACTACAACGCTCTTTCTTAGTTCTTGGCCTCTCTTATAGTCCTTTCGTGTGTTGAGGATGTCCATCTGCGGATGTTGCACTAAGAGAGCTGAGTTACCTGTTTACGACATTGTCCTTTGGCGGTGTGGTATGTCCCGCCATGACTCTCTTTGGTTCCGGCTCAGGAACATGCTCATATTTCGTTGGCTGAGAATCACTCTTTTCATCCTTTGGTGGTGTGGTATGCCACCGCTATGACTCTCTTTGNATGAGTCATTTTGCTACTGTCCCCGGTTGTGTGGATTACATCCCCACCGGATGCTTATTGCGTGCCCTCCTTTGAAAAGGAGTTGTGCATGTGACACTCTTTTCGTTATAGTAGCTCGTATCGGTGCTACTTTTCCTTCAAGGAAGAGACTAGTACCAGATGGCGATGCGCTACAACGCTCTTTCTTATTTTCTTGGCCTCTCTTGTAGTCCTTCCGTGTTTTGAGGATGTCCATTCGAGGATGTTGCACTAAGAGAGCTAGAGTTACCTGTTTACGACATTGTCCTTAGGTGGTGTGGTATGCCACCGCTATGACTCTCTTTGGTTCCGGCCCAGGATCATGTTTATGTCTTGTCGGCTGAGAATCACCCTTTTTGTCCTCTGGCAGTGTGGACCATGTCCCCGCCATGACTCATTTCAGTTCCGGCATGGGATGATGTTTAAATCCCGTTAGCTGAGAATCATTTTTCTTCTATGTCTGGCAATGTGGACTATGTTCTAGCCAGGATTGTGTGAGGATTGTTTCTTCCTCAAAATGTAGGTTATTCTCACATTGTGTTATTGCTGCTACAATGAGTTCTCTGAATTAGAAGATTGTAGGAGCAGCATCCTCTTTAAGAGAAAGTGTATCCGCTGGTTTGACCACCATCCCAGCCTCNGTGTTGTTGCTGCTACAATGAGTTCTCTGAATTAGAAGACTGTAGTAGCAACATCTTCTTTAAGAGCAAATATTTCCGCTGGTCTGATGAGCGTCCCGGCCTCTATTGTTCTGGGTTTTCTCTGAGGTCTCTCCTGTCCCTACATTAGGCCAGGGTGTCCAGAAGAATAGAAACAGATTGCTACAATTACTATAGTTGACTTAGCCACATGTTTATTTACCTGTTGTGGTTCCAGTTGATAGGAAATTTGGCACTCTCTTGGCTGAGAATCACTCTGTTGTCTTGTCTGGTTGTGTAGATTATACCCCAACAATGATAGTTGTGAGGACCTCCCTCAGGATCTAGATAGCTCTAAATCTGCGGTCCATATTGATAACTCCATTACAGATCTTCTTGCCAAGAAGATTATTGGAGCAATTATCCCTCTACGAGGACTGGGTCCTTTTGTTTGAGAGAAATTCCTTACCTGGATCCCCTAGATGTCCGAGAAATTTTTTTTTATTCATCTTATCCTATAGGCCTTCGTAGTAGGAGACCGAGGTTTGCTTGTCAATCCGTTACGAGGCCGGGATATTTGCTATCTGTTGTGCAGTCCATGAGAACCACCAAAGTGTTGCATGGGACCCTTGGTGTGGTACTTAGTACCACTGTACCAGATTTTATGCCAGGTATTACTATGATCCTGTTAGAGTGACTTTTACCCACATTTGATGTGTCTACTCTTTCCATGAGCTATAAGAAAAATGTTGTAGCTTCCTTTTCATCGATAAAGNCCACCGCTATGACTCTCTTTGGTTCCGGCCCAGGATCATGCTTATGTCTTGTCGGCTGAGAATCACCCTTTTTGTCCTCTGGCAGTATGGACCATGTCCCAGCCATGACTCCTTTCGGTTCCGACACGGGATGATGCTTAAATCCCGTTAGCTGAGAATCATTTTTCTTCTATGTCTGGCAATGTGGACTATGTTCTAGCCAGGATTGTGTGAGGATTGTTTCTTCCT
>JXCR01146683.1:115050-137605 GCA_002079205.1 Phalaenopsis hybrid cultivar
CAAAGTCATACTATACCTAGACTTACCCCCCACTTAGATACTAGGTTGATGCACTTTTCGTTAGATGGTGTGCTATGCTAGGATTTAGGGTGCTAGATAGTCTTTTTGATGCCTGGCTATTGTTCTCTATTGGATTTGTTGTCTTAGCCAGGTATCTTTCTTTTGCATTATACTTGTGATGTGATTGCATGTTGCATATGTGTGGTAGTATGTCAGGGCGTTCTTCTGCAGGGAGTCATGCTTATTTTTATACACGCACACATGTATGCTATGGGGGGAGCAAGTAATGAATTCTAATAATTTTGCTTGCAGGTGCTATTAGCTTCCCCCACTTTTAAGGCATGACTCATGATACGTTATGCGCATGTGATTTTCCCGCTGACACTTGTTTCCATGCAGGATTGAGTCTGTTTCTTTTCTCTATGTATTTTTTTTAGAGTCTAGGAGAGTCTTGTAGCAGAAATAAAATACGGGCATGGGTTCCGAGTCGTTAGCACGGGAACCATGTGGAGGGGACCAGGAGCAGATGCTCGTGTCCCGTATCTTAATTCTTGATTTTATATTGATGTATAGAATTAGGACTGGGCATGTATATACGGAGTCCGGCCGCCCTTTTTTTTTGGGATATGTTGCCGACCCAGCGGCACCGGCCTGTTTATTATTTTGATTTAACTTGTTTTGCTTTCTTTACTTCATGTTGCATGTCTGCACTTGCATGTGTTTTTCTTGTTTCTTTCTGTGTTTTATCTGGGATTTCACGATATNTTGCGTAACCAAACACCCCCCGTAGAGCCGAGTGTCTCCCATTTGTTGTGAGCCTTACCACAAGTCCCGATGGGTCGGAGTCCCTCACTCCCCTTGCTTTGGATTTCCCTAGCTTTACTTGGAGAAGCTAGGGGGTCGGACTTGGCAAAGCGAGAGAAGCTTTGTAGCTGGCTCGCTTTGCAAGTCTGGAGAGAGTTTGCGAAATGGGAAAAGCTTTGTAGCTAGCACATTTCGCAACGCCGTGGAGAGTTCCCCCCCTCGGAGATCCGGGGAGAAACTCCCCACATTTCCTCACCAAAAAAAGAGGCGGCGATGCCGCATTTCCAAGGGTCTAAACCTTAGGTTTCCTAGGTGAGATCGTTAGTACGAGCGTGGCTCGCTATCATGTGTGGTCATTTGCACACCATTGTTTGCATATGTGTGTCTTACATTGTTACATATTGTGTGTCATATATCACACTTACACCTTGCACTTGCACGTTGCACTTGCACTTGCACCTTGCACCTTGCACGTTGCACGTTGCACTTGCACTTGCACATGCACCGACACCACTTGTGTCTTGATCGGTTATCCCGAACCGGTCACATCACTTGTGCTTTAGCCGGCTACCCCGGTCTGGTTGGCACAATACTTTGGATTGACCGGATGCTCCATCCCGATCGACCTACCGCTTGCTCCTTTGCATGTTGTGTATGTGCATATACATGTTTGTTTGCATTATCAAAATCATCAACTCGAATTGTATTCCTTCGGGTCACTGCCTTACCGGCATACCTCTTTTCGGGCCCCTGCCGCTACGGCATGCCTACCTCTGGGTCACAGCCTTACCAGCATACCTCTTTTCGGGCCCTTGCCGCTACAGCATGCCTACCTCTAGGTCACTGCCTTACTGGTATACCCTCTTGTCGGGCCCCTGCCGCTACGGCATGCCTGCCTTTGGGCNGCTGCCACTACGGCATGCCTACCTTTGGGTCACTGCCTTACCGGTATACCCTCTTTTTGGGCCACTGCCGCCACGACATGCCCACNGCCTTTGGGCCACTGCCTTACCGGCATGCCCTCTTTTCGGGCCACTGCCGCCACGACATACTCACCTTCGGGTCACTGCCTTAACGGCATACCCTCTTTTTGGGCCCCTGCCACTACGGCATGCCCATTCTTACGAGTCACTGCCTTCATGGTATACTCTTTGTCACTACTTATATGTTCTGNACATTTGGGTCACTGCCTTATCGGTATGCCCTCTTTTTGGGCCACTGCCGCCACGGCATGCCCACCTTCGGGTCACTACCTTATCGGCATACCTTTTTTTTTCGGGCCCCTACCGCTACGTCATGCCCATTCCTACGAGTCACTGTCTTCACGGCATACTCTTTGTCACTACTTATATGTTCTGATTTTCCTGCATTAGCATTTGTATTTGCATATTTGCATGGNAGAGCAATGCGAGTTAAGTCATCAGGATTGACACGAGTATGACCCCGCTCTTCGTGACACACTTTAGATCCTTTAGAGCTTTAGGATGGGGCTGATATGAAGACCCCATCAAAGTTATACTATACTCAGACTTACCCCTCACTTATATACTAGGTCGATGCACTTTCTCGATAGATGGCATGCTAGGCTAGGATTTAGGGTTCTAGATAGTCTTTTTGATGTCTGGCTATTGTTTTTTGTTGGATTGGTTGCCCTAGCCAGATATCTTTATTTTGCATTATGTTTGTGATGTGTCTGCATGTTGCAAATGTGTGGTAGTATGTTAGGGCGTTCTTCTGCAGGAAGCCATGCCTATTTTCATACACACACACAGGTACCGCTATGGGGGAGCAAGTAATGATTTCTAACCCTTTTGTTTGCAGGTGCTATTAGATTCCCCCACTTTTAAGGCATGGCTCATGATACGTTATGTGCATGTGATTTTCCCGCTGACACCTTCCCCACTTTTAAGGCATGACTCCTGATACGTTATGTGCATGTGATTTTCCCGCTGACACTTGACTTTTAAGGCATGGCTTATAATATGTTATTTGCATGTGAGCTTTCCCGCTGACATTTGTTTTATGATACATTATGTGCATGTGAGTTTTCCCGCTAACATTTGTTTTCATGCAGGATTGAGTCTTTTCCTTTTCTCGATGTATTTTTTTTAGACTCTAGGAGAGTCTTGTAGTAGAAATAACATACGGGCACGGGTTCCGAGACGTTAGTACGGGAACCACGTGGAGGGGACCAGGAGCAGATGCTCGTGCCCCGTATCTTAATTCTGCATTTTATATTGTGCGGAGTCCGGCCACCCTTTTTCTTTTCTGGGATATGTTGTCGACCCAGCGGCACCGGCCTGTTTATTATTTTGGTTTGACTTGTGCTTTGCTTTATTTTTGCATCATTTGCATGTTTGCACTTCATTTGTTTTCCTTATTTTTCTTTTTGTGTTTTATCTAGGATTTCGTGATACAACATAGGCTCATTAAGGACCCTAAAATATTAATTTTCTACAAAACCCTAAATAAAATCTTCAAGATAATTAAAATTTAGGATTAAATTATTCAGGATCTAAAAATTGCAACATTTACTTTCTTGCATATATTAATAGAGCCTCCAAAATACTTAGGATCATTCTAGATAATTGCATTCATGTTTGCATGTCCCGAGGAGGAGTCCCCGTACTTTTCTAACCTGACTGGCCCAGCATACCTTCATATAGGTGGTTGTCTAGTACACCTAGGGTGTTAGGAGGCTCCCCGACCCAGACAGGGTGTAAGTCCTTTTGTTTGGAGTGTTTCCGGGGGTAAGTCCTTTTGTTTGGAGGGTTTCCAGCTTTGTAGCTGAACCTTCACTTTATCTTTCTTTCCCGAGGCATCCTTGTTATTTCAGCAGGTATAAGTCCCACCTCTTGGAGCTCCAGTTTGTAGTCATAAGATAGAGTTTCTTTCCTTTGACCTTAGGGCTACAGAGGTTCCCATGGATAATGCAATTCACAGATTGCTGACCGGGAATTTCAGGACGTGTTGGGTCGACTACCTTCACGACCAGGTAGACTTCGGGTCCTAGTAGCTGTGTATGACGGGTCCGTGGCACCCCGACCCAGTTACCTCTACCTTTAAGGATCATTCTACCTTCCTTTTTGTTGAGTCCCTTTGAGCCATGTCGCTCCTTGACCTCTTTGATATCACCTTGACGGCCCGATGCTTATGAGCTGCCGCCCATTTGGGATACGACGATTTGTCCTCTGCCCTTTGGCCCGAACGTGCTTTGACGCATTAAGATATCCCCGTCAAGATGATTTAGGTTATTCCATGGGCTCCATGTGCCGATGAGCCGCTACCCATTTCGGGATGTGAGAGACTCACTCTCTGCTCGATTGCTTAGCGTGAGCTTTAAAGCATTGGGACTGTTCCCACACGGAATAACCTTCATTTGATTTCCTATACCCCAGATCTATGATAATATCGAAGCGAAACTCCTTTTATCGAGAGTATTCTTGGGTATCCCCCAAGATGTAATTAACCAGTATGGAACACGGTTCCTGTGGGAGTGCTCTTGACCCCAAGAACGGGTACATACACCTGACTCTCTGGTTATGGGTAGTCTATGTAGATACTTCTTTCGCGGATATTATACATACACCTGACTCTCTGGTTATGGGTAGTCTATGTAGATACTTCTTTCGCGGATATTGGGTTTAAGATGCCTCCGCTTGATCTTGTTTGGACGGACATTCTTAACTTATCTTTGTGAGGTTTATCGCACGTATACTCCCCACGTTTTACTTTTCTCTTGTTTGTCTTTTTGTCGTATGTCCCTTCTTATTTTATTCCTCTCCTCTTCGAATCATTTATATGGTTCGGGAGGGAAACTTATTCGAATGGGGGAATTATACGACGATTGACAAGCTGGCGACTCCTTTTAAAATTAAAAAAAAAGAGAAAAATGAACGGAAACAGTTTCTTTTATTTTGTCATCATTATTTTATCTTCGAAACCGTCTTCATCACCAATGTTGATGGTTGGCCTAGTCCGTTCAATGATTAAATTGGTTCTTCCTCATCTACATCCCCTGCCTCGACCTCGGGTGTTTGAACTAAAAGAACCTCCACCAACTTGTTGCAAAAGAGTGGTGAAAGATCACTGAAGCGGAGTTGAATGGCCTCTTCATTGTGATTTTTCTGAATCTTTATTTTTGTTTGTGACAATTTTACAAGAAAAGACTATTTTCTTCTGAGGTGCGTAGTAGGCAGCATCTTCATGAATACCCACTTCATGCACTAAAAACGACTGTAAATCTTCTTTGATGCAATACTCTTGTCACTCTTTGTAATACTTGATGAACTGGTGCAGAGATGATGGAACCATGTTGTGTTCGTGAATCCACGGTCGACCTAGTAGAGCATTGAAAGAGGTCTTGGCATCGATGATATGCAATTTAGTGGTTGTTGCTAGTTCTCCAACCTTCATAAGCAATGTAATCGATCCAAGGGCTCTCTCTCCCTTTTGGTTGAATCCTCTTAGCATCATTTTATCGGTCATAAGCTTCTGAGCTTCATTGTCCAAATAGGCTAATGTCCATAGACTCATCAAGTTGAGAGATGCTCCAGGATCTACTAAAACTCTGGACAACACAAATTTGTCGATGTTAACGGAGATGTTGAGTGGTCCGCGGTACCATGCAACAAATCTTCATCTGTAAAGGTTACCTCAGGTTAATCTTTCAACAAATAAACTTCATCCGAGGATGTGTTGGCCAATTGGGCTAAGCAAACCTCTTGGTCAAGCAAAGCTGTAACCAGCGAATCTCTCATCTCCTTTGATAGGATCACAGCATCATGGATGCTTAATCTGGCCGGAAACTTCCTAAGATGAGCTAGCATGTTGTAATCCACTTTGTATGGTCCTCTAATTTTCTCTTGGTTATGTGGCTCTTCCACCAGTGGAGGTGGAGGTAGCTCTTTTTGAGTTATTATTTTTTTTCTTCATCAGTCGGAGCTATTCTTGTGGGTAATACTCTCCAGCTTCTTAAGTTCACTTCTATAATTTCTTCTTCTTGAGATATCATTGTTGAATCTTCCAATGTTTTCTCTTTATCAGAAAGATCTAGGTTGATGGCAAGTGGTGCACCGTGGTGCTCGAGGATTGGTTCCTCACTTCCGGTGCGGTCGTAGCTGGTATCGTTGATGTCTTTTTTGGTCTTAACAACGAGTTCATCAGACTTAAGTATGATTTCAGGATCATTTTGAGGATCAAGATCAAAGTTAGATCGATCATAATTGATTACGTCATCACTAGAAAAAGTTAAAACGTAGCCAAAATCACAATTACTATATTCATAAGACTCCAGAGGGGCAAAAAGATAATCTTACAAAGTCAGGGGTTCTAGGATTTTCTATCCTGAATCCGAGACAACAAATCTAGTAAAGGTCGCCCCTATCCTACTCCTCAAGCTATCAATCTTCACAGTGGTGTTCTTCTTTTTCTTTTTATTTGATGATGAAGGCTCTTACAGCGAAATCTTCATCTCAATCTTAGCGGGCTGAAGACTCTGATAAAAAGCTTGTTTTGATGCATTCCAGATTTGATTCAATATTTTCTTGGATGATTTACTCCAAACCAAACTCCATCCATAATTTCTAGTATATGTGGAATATTTTTTTGATGAATCCTAGATTTGGTTTAGGACCCACTTGAGCTTGTTCCAAGTCGTACTCCATCCATCTTCTCCAGTATATGGATCAATCGGAGAGATTGGCTCGGTCAAAATCACATTTATAAAACCTTTTTCAAGTTCTCTTAAATATTCTTTCGGGATCATTATATTCCCTTCTTTAAGATTCTTCTCGAGCCAATCCTTAAAGATGAAACATTCTTCTATAGTGTGCCTAAGCAACCTATGGTATGAGGAATAATTTGGTTGATCCTTCTTGTCAACCTCTTCGGGTTTCATTGGATCTGGTAGTCTGAACTCATGCTTCTTCATCAGACTTTTGAACATTTTTGATACGGCTTCATCTTTGAAAGAATACACCATTTTCTATCGTTTTGTCAAAGATATTCTCTTATTCCCTGTTCGGGTGATCCTTCTTGAGGAAGTCGTTGGTTGGACTAGATACTCTGTTTTTGAGCATGCTGTGATGAAGATTGGCGAGGATTTTCTAGATATATCTTCACTGGTTTCTTTCCTTTATCGACAATCACTACTATTTTTGACTTTTTTTCAAATACTCTGGTTGCCTTAGATTTCTCATGAGAATCCATATTTTTGATTTCCTCTTGAAGACTGCTGGCTTTACTGAGTAGCTTCTCGAAGGATTTGATGGTGATTCCCTTGAGCATGAAAACTATTGGCCCATGAATGATTTTGAGTAAGATCTCAATTGTGTGATGTTTCTGTAGCTGAGGTTCACACTCATGCTAAGGTTTCTCCACCTTAAGATGTAATACACCAAAGTCTCGTTAGGCTTCTTCTTTTCCATCATGAGCTCTCCTATAGAAACATGGTGTTGCTCTCCGGCAAATCTCTTCATGAATAATTGCTCAAGCTCGGCAAATGTCTTAACTGATTTGTTGGGCAAATTAGCATACTAATAAAAATCAATCCCTGACAAGCTGCTGACAAACTGTTGAAGAGTAAATCTTTGTTACTTCTTTTGTTGCCACAACTAGCTCACAAATGTGCTGTATTGTCTGCGATTTTGAGTCCCATCAAATATCTTAAAGTTTGGGGCCACAAAACCCTTGGGGAAGGGTACGACATCGGATTTTTCAGGATAAGGTCTACCTTTTAAAACCAATGCACCAACCTTAGATTGGGTTAAGGCATCTCAAACTTTCTCGACCATTTGCTTAAATTCCTTCTTTGGCATGGCGTTGGATGGAGAATCCTTCTTTGGTTGCTCATCCCAGTTTCTTGAGGAAACTTCTCTTATTTCATCTGTAATATGTATAATTTATGGTTGGTTGACCTCTGGAGAGGCTAACTGTGGGGGTTGAAATTGTCCTTAAATTGTGGCCATGGCGGTCATGGTTGCGGTCATCTCTTCTATTCTTATCTCTAGTGGCTGACTTGCTCATTCCTTAGGAGGATATCCCTATGCAACTCATCTACGGCATTCTCTTCGACGAGAGGTTGAGCCTCACGCACAGATGTAGTGACTCTAGTTTTAATGACATTGACATCCATGAAATCTTTCTCGATGTAATCATTACAGTCAAACTCTTCATCATCATCAAAAAAGCCTCCATGTTCCCGAGCCAACTCGAAAATCTCGACCCTAAGCTTTTCAACTTTTCCTTTAATTATTGATTCTTAAATTGCCTTAAGATCTAGAGGACCCTGTTGAACGTCCTCTTGTTCTTCCATCTCGTTGGCTATTGCTGCGATAATGTCAGATTCTTCGGACCCTTGCTTCATCTCATGATCTTGCTCTGCGAGCTCTTTGGACTGTATCGGTGCAGTAATCTTGTGTATCCACTGACAGCAACTTTTTTATATGCTTAAAATATAAGTAAATATGGACGTAATAAATATTCAATAATTTTAAAGTCACACTTATCAATGCAAGTATACGTATCGCTCAAGTAATATAGGGCTCTAATGGAGTCCTAGATATCGATCCCACAGGGAATAGTTTAGAATTACGGACTAAGATTTTAGAAAAGCAATACTTTAATCACAACAACAAAGTTCAATTTGCTTATCTGTCACTAATATGCAATTGAAATAAATAGATAATTTTAATAACTAATAAATAACTAATGATACTAAGGAGGGTTTTATTATGATATTCAATATATAAGAAAACATTCTTCTCCTTGTCAAAAAATTATAGTGAATGGATAAAATGAATTAGTTCAATTTATATTGTGCCAAATAGGAGCATACCTATTTTTTACCCTTTGGTCCAGGCATAAAGAACATTGACTAATCCTACACTTGTTTACTGAATCTGCAGTTAGGCTGGGAGGATACCGGCTCTCACTTCGGCGCTCCCACATTCCCCTCACCTAAGGGCTAACATCTACACTTCAGCACCCAAACGATAGGACCAAATTGGGGATTTTAGTCTGTCACTCTAAAATCTCCAATTCTACGCCCGATAATATTATTTCCCTATTTATTTTCACCCAACTTCCAAGGGCTTTGACCTCCCTGAATCTTGGATGTAATCTTTACTTTAGTTGTAAAACTCAACATATTTTAACAAATCAATTGGCCAAATTGAATGTAAATTACGATCAATGTAAAAAGATCATCAAAATTTCTTAAACATTTTCATGGCTTCACCAATTTAAATTACCATTTCACAAATCTCGAGATAAGGAGAAAGACAGAGAAAACTACTCAGAACTCATGGGGAAAACATAACAAAACTCAAAATTCATATATAAAATTAAATTCATACAAACTACAACAAGCAAATAACTTATCTCTAATTTCTCCCCAAGAACACTCCTCGAAGTTCCTTTGAATCTCTTCCTTTCCTTACAGCACACAGAATTCCTCTTCGAAGTAGCAAGGAGGAAGAAATCTCTCACTTTCTATCCACTCTTATAATCTCTCGAAGAATTCCTCACAATTGTTGCACTCTATTGAAAATTCTATACACTAATGGTCACCTCCAAGGCCTCTAGACTCTCCCAATTTTCGGCCAAAATGTTCTTTTAAAGTTGTGGATGAGCTTTCCCAAGAGTTACCTAAGCATCCCTTCAAAATTTGGCCTTATCCAAAGCTTGAGTAGGCATTAACCGTCAATCTCACCGTCGGCAGCCTTGAGGCCGCCGTCGGTGGGCTTCTAAAGAATTTTGTTCTGTAGTCTAGGGAAAAACTCGTCGTGGGTAGGGTTGAGGGTGTCGTCGATGGCCTTGTTCAATTCTCCACATTTTGGTCTTTTTCGCTCCGAATTCGCTCATTTTTGCATCTTTTTGCTCCAATGACCCTAATTAATCATTCCTGTAACAAAACATCAAAAATACCTTTCTTTAAAGTGCAATATCATTAAAATCAGTATAAATTAGGTATGAAAATCTCAACATATTTTCCTTTGGTCATCCACACTCTTCTTTGACAATGAAGTCTCGGTATGGAGTGTCATAGCAGAAACATCGATAAATTGAGGAAAATTATGCTCCCCATTGTGCAGACCGACTACAGTACTAGGTAATCTCTTCATCTTTTTTTTGGAATTTTAGGAATGTCTTTATAATGGGTGATCGACAGAATTTTCAGTCTCAGTCTTGACTTAACTGGTTGATTGTTTGTGTTCCTGGTAGCGGTAGAAGTTGTGGTGACAATAGCAGTATCGACTTTGCTCCCTAAGCAGAATAAGACAAGAATACGGGCAGGAAAATCTTCAGTGAACTTTCGAGATTGTTTGGCGGACCTGAAGTCATTTAAAATTTCTTTCTTCATACAAGGGGAAATTGCATGCCCCACTCGTTTAAGTAACTCATTAACTGAGCAGCCCTCTTTGGTAGCTAGTCTCTGAAAAATTGAACTAACTCGAGTGACAGGAGTAAGTTTCTTTTTCTCCACACCCTTTCCATGAAGTGTCGGTAATGCGACAACATTTTTTTGGATACTCTCGTATCCATCGATATCCATTAAGGGATGGAATCTACTTCCCCGCAGAAGTGGATATGTTTCCAGTAATCTTAATTCGTTTTGGTGAGGATCTTCCTTAACGGGTATCTCATCAGGAGCCTGGGCTTTAATCGCCCTCCAAACTCTCCTGTTGTGGTTTCTCCTCTGAGTTTGGGTTAGTGGTGTAGTTCTTGAACTCGATCCAATTTCGAATATTAATGGTGGGACAACTAATCCCTCAGTCGGATCTTCAATGATCATTACTTCTTTCCCTTTAGCAGCAGCGAGGACAACAGACTTAATAAGTGATACACCAAAAACATACGCATTTTAAGACCCATATTTTATACCTATTTTTTATGATATTGTACTTTAATGGAAGGTATTTTGATGTTTTCTTGCAGTTTGTTGATTTTTATATCTTAAAGCAAAAAAGAAAGAAAAAAGGATGAAATTTGGAGTCAAAATGATGCTTTTGAATAAATGCTCAACGCCGGCAGCGCCGAGGGTAGCGACGGCGGTGCATAACAAATTAACGCGGAGATTTTTTTACTCAGTACCAACGGCACCAGACCAGCGTTGACGACGCCAAAGGCAGTGCAGACCCTGTTTCTAGAAGGTTTGATGTATTTGGATGATTTTTTGAAGAGTTTTTGGAGGCACCTTGGAGAATCGACCTTGGGCTCTATTTGAGGCCGAATTTCATCAGAAAAAGAGCTCCTCTACATTTTTCACGCCTCTAATTTCATTTTTTGCACCACATCATTCCATTCCACTTCTTTATTGGAGTCAATTAGTTATTTTGTTTCATAGTTTAGAGTTTTTGTGGTGATATTTAGTGTGAAACTTTCAGTAAGAGCGTTGGAGAAGGAGAAAAGTGAGAGATATATTCTTCCTGCATTTCTAAGGAAAGACTACAAAGGATTTTCTTTGAGAAAGAGTTTTCAGATAAGTATTATTTGTTTATTAGTGTTGTATGAACTTTCTTTTATGTATGAATTTTTTTTGTTATTTCTTTCTCATTAAGTCTGAGTAGTTCCCTCTATTTTTCTCCCTATTCTGAGATATGGTGAAATGAAGAGATAATATGATTGTGCCAATATTAAATTGTAAAATAAATTATGATGATTTTTCAACTCTAAACTTAATTTAATTTTCAATCTGGCTAATTAAATTGTTAAAATGTGGTGTGAAACATATGATCCGGGAAATGGAGTATGAGATTTACAACAGAGTAAGGATCACATTTGATTCCATGAAGAAGAACATCATTTATGGAATTAAGTGCAAATAAATAGAGAGATATTCTTTATTAGGTGTAGAATTGGAGAACCTTTAGGATGACAAACTAAAATCTTTAATTCAGTCTTAATGTTTAAAAACTGAAGCGAGAGCTACCCTTCAGGTGAAGGGAAGTGGGAGCTCTAGAGTGGGAGCCGGTATTCTCCTTGCCTAGCCACAGATTTAAAGACTAAATACTGAGATTAGCCAATGATTTTATATGTACTGTATCAGGGTAAAGAATTAAAATTGCTCCTATTTGACACAATACATATTATGAACATTTATCTCATCTTATTTTACCATAACCTTATTGTAGTGAGAAGGATGCTTTTTCACATAAGAATCTTCGTTACATAAACATAATAATAGATTAGTATTTATTATTTTAAATTTTGCATATTTGATCTGATAATAGTTTAGAAATTTAATTTACATCTCAACAATTGAAATTAGTGACAGTGATTTCAATTGACTTTTTGTGAATTTTCTAGCAAATTTTTCATTTCCAATTTAAACATTCCCCGTTGGATCGATATTTGGGGCTTAAATAAAAAGTCCATTATTACTTGATAATAATATGTATACTTCCATAAAATTTGAATATTAATTGATTATATTTAATTAGATTTTACACAAGCTATCGCAACAAAAAATTTGGATCAGTAGGTGCCATAGTGGCATCATTAGTCTTGGCCTTCTTATAAGAAGGAAACTCCTGAAGACGGTTCAGGTTGAACTCAGCAGACGGTTCCTGAATTTCTGAAGTGGTGACTTTCATTATGACGAACAGGGCCTTCCCAACAATAACCATGAGGTCTTCAAATCCGGCTCCGAACTTAATGGTAGGAGTGACATTGCAGGCTTCATGGCTTGTCGGCAAGTTGTAAGAAAAAAGTCAGCGTTGG
The DNA here is from genome assembly GCA_002079205.1 of Phalaenopsis hybrid cultivar. Classification (NCBI taxonomy): domain Eukaryota; kingdom Viridiplantae; phylum Streptophyta; class Magnoliopsida; order Asparagales; family Orchidaceae; genus Phalaenopsis; species Phalaenopsis hybrid cultivar. The sequence continues at coordinate 127,579 of JXCR01146683.1, forward strand.
GTAGGCCATTGTAGCAGCTTTAAAATAGAAAGCTCTGGGGTTAGCTATATGGCCAAAAAAACCTTGTAATCTTAGTGCAAGCACCAAAATTAACAGAGGTTGATCTGTAGACCGGGTAAATTTTATTTTGTGGGGATTTTTAAAATTTTTAGTAAAAAGGTAATTTAAAAATAGAAAATTTTAATTAATTTTGAAGCGTGCGTGGCACAACACAATTTGATTTAATTTTTAAAATAGCAAATGAAACTTGAAAGGGAGATGTGAAGTGTTTAGGACCCAGTGTGGGACCCATTTAGCAACACACAATGCCTAGGTGGAACTAGTCCACCAACTCACCTATTGGGGGTCTGACCCCACATGAAGATTTAAAGAGTCCTTAATGGCCTCATGAACCCATCTATTCAATGGTGATTGAACAGACAGTCCTGAAGTCCAAAGATTTGGTCGTTCTTTCCCAAGACAGAAATGGGTAAAGTATGTCAACGAAAGAAGAGTAATTTGGTCCAAGAGGGACATAGACTCATTACCGATGTGTGAAGATAATATTCCCTTATTTAAATGGAGAGAAAAGCTTGTCCCCAGTAGAGATTTCAAAAGCTGTTGGCACTATTTTGAGTGTGGAGTTGCCCGTTAAAAGTTGTCGCCCTCTTTAGAAGGACATTTTATTTACTTATATATATATATATATATATATATAGTTTAGAAAAATATGGAATCGAACTGACCCTATATTTTTCATAGTTTAAATGAAAGAGCACTATACCTCAAACCCTGTATCTATCCCGAAAGACAAACAAAAGACTTGAGGATGAGGCTCAATCAAATAAACTGAGAAATATATGACGTTCGTTAGGTCTGCGAAACCATTTTATTTGCTGACAACTTCCCCTATTTAGTATGAAGAATTCAATAAAGTTTAATTTAAGTTGGGTTCAGACAAGCTTCCTATAAGGGTAAGCCCTTATAGTTATTACATCTTAAATGACCGAAATCACTTAAGAAAACTCTCGATAAAAATCAGGAAATATTATCTTAAAGGAGTTCAAAAGTATAAGACTTTTCAACGAGATCGGACAAAGAGGCATGAAATCGGATTGGCTCAAATTTGGAACATTTATTGTAGGATCCAAAGGAGGAATAACTAGGGGATGTCATAGATCTGGAGGAGAACCTCAGTGATTTCCCCGTCTATCTTATTGTTTGGCATCAGTTTTGAGGAGAAATATTTATGTGTTTCATCATGCCAATTTTATTATTTTATGGCTTACATTTGTGTGAAACGATCACACAAATAGTCTGAAAGATGTGAGTGTTTAAGTCGTGACAGACGACAACCTCGGAATCCTAAGACAAGTTAGGGCTTAGATTGTACAACAAAGCTATACAAAGGCCTAAAGATATGGTTAGGATTTTTTTGCATAAGCAAACAACCATGAAATCCTATGGCTTGTTGTTTAATTCTAAGGAAGAAAATGGTTTAGCTAGAGAAGACAGGTTTTGCTGTTGAAGATGGTCGTGCTGCCCACAATGATAGCTTCAAGCTCCTTATCATAATGAGTTTGAGTTTTATAGTGTCTCAAGTTATGATGTCAAATCATACGACCCTATGGTTGTAATTCTTTAAATGTTATGGGGCATATTAAAGTTGATTACAGTGACACCGGTTATGATCCTACGGTTCCCTCATTCCGGTACCACTATTTTTTATTGGATTCACTTAGTCCAAAAAATTTACTAAACTCAACTTAATGAGTTCAATACTGTCATTTAGACTACGGGAAGTCTCGTTAGCAACCCTAGGTTACTTCATACAAGGGATTCTCGATCATCCGATAGAGATGTCTTAATTTAGTTACAATTTTTGTTTTGTGTGATGTTTGTGATTAAATTTTGAGTTGTCTTATATTTTGAATGTTGTGCCGGAGAATTTTATCTTGATTGATTTTAGTTTTGGTATTCAAGTTGAGTGACATCGTTATTTAACATGCAAGTTTTGTAAGCATAAAAAAGTACAGTATGAAAGTACAAGAAAGTTAGCACTATAAACTATAAAAAGCGTATCTAGCGAGTCTTCTCGTTCGACCACCTGAAACTCAAAATACGTGTGAGAGTACCTTATATAAAGTGGAAAATTAAGGTTTTAGTGATCTACCCAACCCTAGGTCATATCTCGATGGGTCCCTATTAATTTGATTAAGAATGATTTTTGTTAAGCAAAATATATTAAGTTTAGTAGACCTCCAAGGTATCCAACAAATCTAGAGAAAGAAGCAGGTCCATGCTTCCCTCTCACTGCCTGGTGAAAAGTCTTAAGCTCTTTTTAAACTTGTTATGTTGCTTAATAACTCATCCTTTAAATAGCTTTAATGCTTAATGAACATTGATGTTTCAATTATCCATAAGATTAGGGTAATTATCACTTATAATTTAATTTGAGGATTATGTGGGTGAAGACCCTTAAAGGGACAAGTTAATGTTATCAAAGCACTTAGCCAACTTTTTAATTAGGCTTATAGTATTTTAAAGGTGTTCAATTTTTAATTATGTTCACTTTTCTAATTCTCATTTAACCAAATTTGATTTAGCCTAGGTCACTACTAAGCCCCTTAAACTTTTTATAGATGTCTTAGTTATATATATATATATATATATATATATATATATATATATATATATATAATGGAGGTGACGGCTGGACCTAGCAGAGATCTACTAGAGCTGCTGTGAAGATTTTTTTAGGAGTTGGCTAGATCTTGAAGAGGTTACTTTGACTTGGTTTAAATTTTCAGCACTGTTCACTGTGGCCTTGTGGGNATGTTAAATTAGTGAGTTATTAACACCCAAAATCATACCCCTAAGTCTAAGATCATTTAAATAACTAGACTTTTGAATTTTAATAATTTAAGGAAATTAGAATTTTATCCTTTAATTAATAAAAGTAAGATTGGTTTCTACCAATTAAACCCCTTATGTTTTAACCATCCAATTATGTTGATTAGGATCAAAGATTTCCCATTTCTCCTTTTTGACTTGAGTCTAAATGTTAATTAAGGTTAAATTTCCAAAATTACATTTTTGCCCCTAAGGCTCTATCACCTCATAATTTATCAAATTTAGTTCAAATGACTTTGGAGTTTTTATCTCACCTCGATCAATTAAGACATCAAAGGAGAAAATGTGATTTTTCAAATTTTAATTTAATTTACATATTTATTTTTATGCAAAAATAGGATTTTTTAAAAGAAAATTTCATAACTTGATTGAGTCTAGGCCTAATCCCTTGAAATTTTTACTGGAGATAGACATAGACTACTGAATCATTGGGACCAAATTTCATGATTTTTTGAATTTTATATGAATTATTAGAATTATTTTAATTTATAGAGCATTTACTAATTATAAAATATTTTAAATGTGGAAAATTAAGTTTTATATTTTTATTAAATATCTCTAAGGTCAAGGAACTCAGAGAAATGAATTTCACATTTTTTTGATTTTTGAATTGTTAGAATTATTTTAGTAAAAATCCATTTTTAGCCTTTAAAAATTATTTTAAGCTCCAAAATTTAATATCTTCACTTAAAAAATTAGCAAAAATATTTCAATTATTTCTAAGTTCTTAGGAAATAATTTAGAACATTTCCATGAATTTTATTATTTTTGTGATTTTTATCATTTTTTATTTATTTAAATATTAAAGAAAGGTTTAAAAATGGAATTTTAATTTTAATTAAATATTAATTTTTATAAAATTCATCTGATCACAGAGAACTCCAAAAACTAATTTTTATAATTTTTTCATTATATTTTAATTTTCAATACATTTAACTTAGAAAATCAATTTGAGTTGTCAAATGAGCTTCAAATATTTTTGAAACTTTTATAGAGAGTTCTCTGAACTTCAAATTAAAGTGGAGAATAAAAACTAAGTCATTTAGATGTTTATATTTCCCAAATTAATTTTCTTTATGTTTTAGGTTTTGGTGAAAGTTAATTGTATTCTTAATGACTTAGCACATGAAATATTTTTCATAGGGTTCTCTGGTCACAAAAAAACCTTTCAAATTTTTCTTGGATTTTTCTAAATAACATGTTAATTATTAGGATTAATTTACGCAAGTAAAAGACATAAACTTGAAAAATATGGATATTTGTCTAAAGATCTCCTCTGACTTTGGCAAAATCAGAGAATCTTCCCTAAGACAGAGGCAACTACATGCTAAAATTTCAAGCCATGGTGAAATGTTTACATGCATGGAGAATTAAAAAACTCAAAATAGTGTTTAATTAATTAAAAATAAAAAAAGCATCACATAAACTTCAAATTATTTTCATATTATTCTACTTTTATCACTGAGTAAGAGATTATTTTTATTTTATTTTTGTGATTTTTTACACCAAGCTATGAATTTTTGAAGTTAAGGATTATTTTCTGATTCATTTAATTCCCTATTTATCTATTTCAACGCGTGGCGCCACCTCATCCTAGGTAGCTTCGAACGACGATGTGGCGCTCTCCCATTCGTTGTGCTTTCCACTTTGGCATGCCACACGGCTCGCGGTTCACACACCGAGAGTTCATCTGGCAAGATCTCGTCCGTTAATGAGATAGACACGAGCTTGGATGGCTCCCCGTTATCGTCCCTAAATAGGCTAACCCAAGAATCGTCCACACTAAAACCTTAAGATCTCCCTCTAGACTCAATAAAATCTCGTGGGGTTTGATCCTATAGACTAGTCTAAGTGTGACAAACACATCCATATGGTAAACATTCCATTAAATTAATTCTAATTAAATGGAGAATCAAAATAGGCTCGGGAAGAGGGGAAGTTCAATAACTTTGCTCTTAGAAGGGAAGCTTCAATCAGAGGTGCTTGACACGTTCGTGGAGGTCCAAGGAGGCTAAGGATTGAGCCTATGGTCGTGGTGTAAGGTCTAGACCCGAATTTGATTAAGTTTGGATTTGGGTGTTGGTCTTGAGCTATCTTAGAGGCTCTGTATGAGGGGAATATGATAGGGCTTTGTCTTAGTTCAGTGTGGTGATGGTGTGGATGAGTTTAATTTGGATTTGGAGCACTGTGGAGGTGTGGTGGAGAATGTCATATCTCCGGCAAGGATTTGACCTCAAAAATCGAACTCCGGCAAAGGAAATTCGGGCAATGGAGTGGTTGGGTTGCACTGTGTAGGTCTCAAGGAAGCTCAAGGAGTGATTTCAGAAGGTATCCTTAATAAATTTTTAGCACACCTTCTAGAGTGGTTTTGGCTCCTCCGGTGACTAAGCCGGCCGGCAAGGCTAAGGGAGTTAGCCAGGAGGTCAGGTTAGCAAGGGGAATCTGTCACAACAACTAATTTGGGGGGTGTTTAGTTTTGGCAAAAATCCCTAAGGCTTTAGAAATTTTGGAAGTAAATCCCTTGATTTGGGGATCTTTTGGTCCATGGCTTTTGTGGGTGGTTCAATGGGGTTTAGCCTGGTCAATAAGGTCCAAAATTTGGCTGTGGTTGTTTTTGGTTGGTCAATTTGGCTAGATTAGGTCAACTTTTTGTGAAGGGGTCCATGTAGGTCAATTTGGCTAAAGCTTGGGTTTGGGCTATGCTAGCCATTACCTTGAGCCTAATTGATTGATCAACATTGTGTAGATGATTGTAATGAACAGAAGGATTGAAGTGATTTTGAGTTCAATTGGGGGTTCAATTTGAGGGATTTTTGAAATTTGGTCACTTTGGGCATGTTGGGCTAGACTTAGGTCTAGATTGGGCTAGGCTTAGGCTAAGTCCAAATTGATTATTGAGAATGGTCAATAAAAATGTCATGAAGGTTTTTCAACATAAATTGGGTGTCAATTTTGGGGCTAAGGTAATCAATTTTGTGGAATTTTGAGACATGGCCAATTTAGGGCAAAATTGGGGTTTTTATGGACATAGATCAAAATTAAATGAAATTTAGGCTTCACCAAGGCCAATTTATAATCAAGGTTGATGTGTAGGAGTGTTATAAAGAGTTTTCAACATAAATTGTGACAAATTGAGTAGGCTATAATTTCAATTTAGTGATATTAAGTCATATGACCAAAATTGGGGGTTTGATTTAGATCAAAATTGGGCTCAAAGCATGGGCCAATTGAGCTTGGATCTGGTTTAAATTGGTTGTATTGAAGGTTAATTTAAGTTTAGAATTGAAATTGGGGGAAATTTGGACCAAATTGATGGACATTTGAGGTGAATTTAGGAAAATTAGGCCTTTAAATGCAATTTGGGTGTTTTGGTCAAAATGGTCAAATTAGGTCATGTGGTAATTAAGAAAAATGAAATTGGGAATATTTGGATGGTTTTGGGAATTTGAGTGATTCTTTGGAATTTTCGAAACTTTGGGCTAAGGAGGGACATTTTGGTAATTTGGTAATTTTTTGGTGATTTTGGGTAATTTGGATGTTTTCAAAAGGTTTGAACTGATTTTTAAACAAATTTGGGTAAATTTGATAACTTTGGCCAAATTTAGGGTTTCAAGGGTACTTAGGTAATTTGGGGGAGTTTAGTGGAAAAAGGCCAAGTTGAGTATTTTTGGTAGAATTGGCGAGCTAACCATTATAAATGAGCTATGGACCAATGGAAACCCTATTTGGGGCCTCTATGTACTGGTCTTAGCTAAACCATAGCCTAGGGTTAGTGGGTTTAGGGGACCATCTACATGAGTCTCCCAAAGGATTAAGGGATCAAAGTCAAGACATTTTGGATTTGTATTTGTGAGTGATTGTGAGTGAGGTGAGTACCTTAGCTTTAGACCAACACCCAGGGTCAACCCTAAGGTCAAGCAGTCTTATGGGAACTCTCTTTGGGCTCCTCCATAATGACCACACCTACTAAGTGCTAAAGGTTAGGACCACTATGTGGAACTTCAAGTTGAGTAAAGAGGAGATTGGAATTTCTAATGGTAAGGGTTACTTTTCTAGTTTTCTAGGAATAGTCAACAGAAAAGTCATATAGATAGACCCTAGGCTACTAAAGAGGAAAAACTAGACCTTAACCAAAAATGAGGTCAACAAGGGGTGAGCTTACCTTGAGTGCTAGAAGGGTTTGGAGACAATTGGGTAGAGTTTCTCTGAGGTTCAAGCACACTTCTTATTTGGCCATAGAGGAGGGTTGTTTAAATAGAAGGGAAGCAAGGGTTCAACTTGCTAGGTCAGTGGGTGAGCTCTGTTGCTTAGGTGGAGGGGAGAAGGATGCAAGTGATCAATTAGGATGAGCCAACTTGGATGAATGAAATTTTTGGCTTGGTCCCTTGAGGAGGCCCTCGTTTTTTATGTTTTCCGATGACTAGGTCGGCCGTTCAGGATAGGGCTGGTGGCTAGGTGGCTCAGGGCATCCAAGGGATGGTTTAATTGTGATTAGCTGGGTGGCTTGATGGATGATGGAAAATTTTTCCTTGGCTTAGTTATTTTAGGAATGGAATCCCTAATTCACGGGACCCATGGTCCATGGCCCAAAACCAGGATGGGCTTGAAGGATCTAGCCTAGTTCCTAGGGCCCAAGTGTTGGTTGTGGTAACTAGGATTTGATGAAATTGAATGGCTTTAATCAAATTTGGAGCTTGGGTTCAAAATTGAGCTTGAGTTTTGGCTAAGATCCTAATTAATTGATTGCTCAAATTGGTGTGGATGATTGTCATGAGAAGTTTTAAAAAGGAATTGGGTGATTTTAAATTGATTTGGGGGTTCAATTTAGTGGAATTTGGTTCATGGTCAATTTTGGGGCATTTGGGCTAGATTTAATTTTTTATTGGGCTAGGGATAGGACTTTGGCCAATTGATGGTTTAAGTTGTTTTAAGAGATATTCTTGAAGAGTTTTGGATATCAATTGGGTGGGAATTGTGGAGTTATGAAGTTCAATTTGGGATATTTTGAATTTTAGGGCAAAATTTGGGTTTTGAATTGAACTTGAAATTTGGTATTTAAATTGGGTAAATTGGGATTGAATTTGGTTTCAATTGGGATTAAAGATGATGAATTTTGATTTGGAATTAAAATTGGGTGCGATTGAAGTCAACTTGGTGAAAATTGGAGGTGAATTGAGGAATTTAGGAATTTAGGGGCAATTTGGGGATTTTGGTCAAAATGGATCAATTTGGTCAAAGTGGACTTCATGAAGTGGTTCGAACTGATTTTGGGGACATTTGTAGTGATTTTGGAAATTTTTGGAATTTTTGGGGCATGAAGGGCATTTTGGTAATTTTGACAATTTTGGGGATATTTTTTGTGATTTTAGAATTTTTGAGGTATTTTGGTAAATTTGAGTGATTTGGAATGGGTTGAAATGATTTTTGAAGAGATTTTGAGAATTTGGGTAATTTTGGGAATTTCTTGGAAAATCTAGGGTTTATGGCCAATTTGGTAATTTGGTGAAAGTTGGGGCCAAGAAGGGTCAAAATTATGAATTTGGCAAAATTGGGATTGATTAAGAATTTTAATCAGGAGGTCACTCTATTTGAGCCATGAGACCAAGGGAACTCCCATTATGGATCCTACATGTGATGGTCTTAGCCAAACTCTAGCCCAAGGTTAATGGTTTAGGAGACCATTCACATGAGTTTCCAATAAAGGCCGAGAACTAGGTTATGCATATTAGGTTTAGGGTTGTAAGTTCAAGTGTAAGTGTGTGCATGTGTAGACCTTTCCAAGACCACACCACCCAAGGCTAACCCTAAGTCCAAGCAGTCTTATCGTGACTCCTCTTGAGCTCCCCCATATTGATTCCACCTACTAAGTGCTAGAGGTTAGAACCAACATATGGAATTTGAAGATAAGCAAAGAAGTGTTTTAGAATTTCTATAGGTGAGAGTTCTATCACTAGTCCTCTAGGAATAATCAACAGGAAAGTCATATGGCTAGATCCTATGCTTCTAAAGAAGAAACTAGACCTTAACCAAAAGTAAGGTCAACAGGTATTTATACTTAAGAGCATTCTTAACTTTATTTCTCTTTATGATTTACAAGTTCTTAAGAAGCATTCAAGTACACAAAGCCGACTGGAAAAATTCTTTAATAAATTCTTATGGTCCGGAGATAAAAAGAATACTCATATTACTAATAGAAAGAAAATGTGTAGAACTACATCCACTGGTAGGCTGGGTTTTAATGAACTGCAACACCTAGCTAAAATTAACTATATGAAATAGTGGTTAAAATTCAAGGCCCGAGATTCTCTTTGGGCTACATATATGAACGTGTGCATCCTACTCTTACTATTAAAAATGTGGGAGGCTCAAATGTGTGGAGTGGAATGTTAAAAGTTAATGACTTAGTTGAACATTATATCTGTTGGGTAATATCTTTTTTTGGTGGGATAATTGGTTTGTGCTTGAATTCAGATTGCACGCTAATGGTGGGAATAGTAATAACGATTTAAAAGTGGTGGTGGGTTTAGAAATGCTGATGGTGATTGCTTTTGCTTTTTTTTATTCTCCTTGTTTTGCTCCTAAAGCTTTAAAGGCGGAAGCTTGGGCTATATGAATGGATCTTAACTCGACAATGACTATGAACATGAAATATATACATGTGAAATTAGACTGAATGGAACTATGTAACATATTACTTAGTTTGAAACCTACCCCCTTGGAATATTTTGATGTGTATTAAATGTATTAATCTATTTAATCAACATATGCATATTCTATGGAGTCATATTCCCACGGGAGGCAATCAACCTGCCAAGCGGCATGCTAAACAAGGATCAACATATGACAACGCTATTATTGACATGGTTCTTCCTCTTCAACTTCTATTGCAAGGTGACTCATTTGATTACCCTTAGAATCTAAATAAATCGAAGATGCTTTCATTCCATGTGTTTTATAATTGTATTTTCTTGAATATTATTTGTACTTGTGTTGTAATCTCGGTTGTGGTTCCTTAGGTCTTTATTTCTGTGAGTTGTACTTTTGGGTTTAGCTGGAACATCCAACCGCCCGCTGTACTTTATTTTTGTTGGATCTATAAAATTTCCTATGTGATTCTTTATATTATATATATATA
>JXCR01146685.1:4350-17692 GCA_002079205.1 Phalaenopsis hybrid cultivar
AAATCAAAATTATGATATTTTTGGATAATTTCATAAGTTTCTTCTAAGGGCACACAACTTCAAATAATAAGATCCTTCTCTTATTTATATGAAAATTGGTCATCCCAAAAGAAAGTCTAAGCTTCAGATAGAAATTTCTACTTCTGTTGGTATGTCATTCTGTAGGGTATAATATCATTAACAATGAAGTTCACAATGTCTGCATACCATGAAAGACGTCACTCATTAATATTGAACAATCTTTCATATGGAAAATGTTCATTAATCTCCTTTTCAAAATAGAGTGATTTTTCTAATTCAAGTCTGAACAAATGATAAACAATTTTATTCTCAGCTCCCTTCCTATCTACTATTTCAAAATCAAAATCTTGTGAAAGAATAACCTATCGTATGAGTCTAGGTTTTCAATCCTTCTTTTTTATTAAATATTTAATAACAGAATGATCTGTATACACAATACATTTAGTTCCAATCAAGTATGATCTAAATTTATCAAAAATATATACTAGTGCTAATAACTCTTTCTCAGTTGTTGTATAATTAATTTGAGATTCATTAAGAGTTCTAATAGCATAGTAGATAACTTCAAAAATCTTATCAAGATTTTGTCCTAAAGTAACTCTAATAGTGTAATCACTTGCATCATACATTAATTCAAAAGATTTTTCCTAATCTGGTGCAACAATAATTTGTGTAGTGACTAATTTTTTCATTAATAATTCAAAAGCTCTTAGGCTCCCTTCATCAAAATTAAAAATTATATCTTTTTCAAATAAATGACATAGAGACTTAGCAATTTTTGAAAAATTTTTAATGTATCGCCTGTAGAATCCAACATGACCTAAAAAAACTCCAAATTTCCTTTGCACTTGTTGGGTAAGGTAAATTAGTGATCACTTGAATTTTTGCAGGGTCTACTTCCATATCATTTTCTGAAATTTGATGTCCTAAAACTATTCCTCCTGCTACCATAAATTGACATTTTGCCCAATTAAGGACTAAATTTGTTTCTTTACATCGCTTAAGAACTATTGATAGATGTTCTAAACATAAGTCAAATGAAGTTCTAAGCATTGAATAATCATCCATAAAATCCTTAATCCCCTTTTCATTTAAATCACAAAAAAATATCCATCATACATCTTTTAAATGTAGCAAGTGCATTCAATAAACCAAAGGGCATTCTTCTAAAAGCAAATGTACCATAAGGACTGGTAAAAGTTATTTTCTCTTGATCCTCTGGAGCTATTTATATTTGGTGATAACCATAATATCCATCCAGAATATAAAAGTATTCATGCCCAGCTAGTCTATCCAACATCTGATTTAGAAAGGGTAGTGAGAAATGATCTTTCCTTGTGGTGAGATTTAATTTTCTTTAATCAATACATATTCGCCATCCTGTAACTTATCTTGTTGTTATGAGATCATTATGTTCATTCAAGGTCAGAGTCACTCCTATTTTCTCAGTAACACATTGAATTGGACTAACCCATACACTATTTTAAATAGGTTAGATAATTTCAACATCTAACCACTTTAAAATTTCTTTCTTAATAATTTCTTTCATAACAGGATTCAATCTCCTTTGAGGACAGCATTGGGTTTATAGCTCTCTGCCATATGAATTCTATGCATACAAATTGAAGGACTGATTCCTTTTGTGTCAGCAATTCTCCATCCAAAGGCTTTCTTATAACTCTTTAAAATGTTCAACGAACTCTCTTCTTCTTCTGTAATTAATTTTGAGGTAATTATAACAGGTAATGTAGAGCAATGACCTAAAAAGACATACTTCAAATGTTCAGGAAGAAACTTCAACTCAAGTTTAGGAGGTTTTTCAATTGATGGACAAAAAAGATGTATCTTTCTCTGTTGTGTCCAAAACTTTAAAACTTTCTCGAACATAATTCAAATCTTCCTTATATAAAACTCAATATTTATCCAATTCCTCTTCTTGCTCGTGCTCCAACTCTTTAATCTCAGATTTATCTTCATAATTTATTTTGAAATGACACTCACTTAAATATCTCATCACATCCATTCTGTAGCATTCATCATCTTTACCTTTTGTAGGGTACTTCATTGATTTGGAAATATAAAATGTAACCATTTGATCATTGACGTGCATAGTTAATTCTTCTTTCTGCACATCTATCATTGATCTTCCAGTGGCTATAAAAGGTCTCCCCAAAATGATAGTTATGTCTTTATCTTACTCCATGTCTAGCACAATGAAATCAAAAAGAAAAATAAATTGATCCACTTTCACTAGGACATTTTCTATATCTCCTTTAGGGTAAGTTATTGATCTATCCGCTAACTACAGAGTTACAGTAGTAAGGATTATTTCTTCTAATCCCAATCTTTTAAATATTGATATGGAATAAGGTTGTTGCTTGCTCCAAAATCATATAAAGTTTTCCCATAAAATCTATCTCCTATTGCACATGAAATTGTAAAGTTACCAAGATCTCTAAACTTTTCAGGAAGCTTCTTCTGAATTATAGCACTACATTGCTCACTAAGTGCAACAGTCTCATTATCTTCAAACTTCCTTTTTCTGTTAAGAATATCCTTCCTAAACTTAACATAGCTTGAAATTTGTTTTAAGGCTTCAACAAATGGAATATTAATTGTAATCTTCTTAAAAATTTTTAGGAATTTTGAAAATTGCTTATCCAACCTTTGTTGTCAAAGCCTTTGAGGAAATGACCGTGGTGGTCTTTCCAAATCAACTTTAAGTGGATACATAGGTCATTCTAAACCTTTTGAATCATCCTCTTTTGGTTCTTAAATCTCTTGTCTCTCTACTTCAGTTTCTTTTTGAGCTCTACCTTCCAATTCTCTTCTGCTTCTAAGTTAAATAGCTTTTTCTTGCTCTTTATTCTGATTTTTTGGATTTACTTCAGTAGTACTAGGAAGTGTTCCTTGGGATCTATTACTTAATGAATTTGTTATTTGTCTAAGTTGATTCTCAATATTTCTAATTTTAGCACCTTGACTTTGTGACTGATTTCCCATTTGTAACACCACTTCTTCTATAGACAACTTCTTCTCCATAAATTGTGAATTACTGTTAAAACTTGGAGGATAAGTAGTTATATATTTATAATGCCCTTGGTTGTTTTAGTTTCCAAATTGGTTTACTTGATATTTCCCACATTGCTGATTATTATTACCCATAGTATCATTCCAATTAAAATTGGGATGGTTTTGAGAATCTACAATTTGGCTTAATGAATTCTCTCCAATCCTAGATATTAGTTGAGAAAAATTCATTCGAACTTGGTCTAACTTCCTTATAGTTGCAGCAATTTGATTTTCTAACATGGCAAAAACAACATTTTCATGAACGTTGGCTACTTTCTTAAGATTTACCCTCTCAGAAGGCCATTAAAAATTATTGGTAGCCACCGCTTCTATTAAATAATAAGCATCATTAAATGGTTTTGACATCAATGAACTAGCAGCAGTGACATTGATAATAGATCTAAGAGATCGAGCTACTCCATTGTAAAATGTTTGAATTATTAATTGATCTGGTATAACATGGTGTAGACACTTTCTTAAGAGTTCTTTAAATCTCTCTCATTCTTCATAAATAGATTCCTCTTCAAACTGACTAAAATATGTAATATCATTTATAAGCTTCGCAGTAATTAACGATGGAAAAGATTTAGTAAGGAATTTCTGTGTTAAATCACTCCAAATTCTGATAAATCTAGGTGATAATGAATGTAACAATATCTTGGCCTTATCCTTCAGTGAGAAAGAAAATAATCTAAGTTTTATAGCATCATTCGATACACCATCATATTTAAGTGTAACATATAATTCTAGAAAATTGGGAAGATGTAAATTTGGATCGTCAATTAGTGCTCCCCCAAACTGATTATTTGATACCATTTGGATAAATAGCCACTACAGTGGGTTTTTGAATACTACAATGAAGTTGATCCAGTATAGGGTTTGCATAATCTCTTAAAGGTCTAAGCTCTTCAACATTTTATTTATTTTGATTTGCCATTTCTTGAAATTTTTTAGTAATTTTTTATTTTTTTTATTTTTCTAATAGTTCTTTCTAATTCAGAATCGTAAGGTACAAGTCCTGCGGAACCTGCACTACGAATACATTACTATAAAACCTAATAACATAAAATAAAATAAAGCAAAAACTAAAAACACACAAACAAGAATCTTTATATAAAAGTGAAACTACAATATTCCTAAAATAAATCTTAAAATTTAAATAAGACTTACTAAAAATATTTTATCCAAAAACTTCTTTTTGAATTTTTTTTTTTTGCAAATTATTAATACTTTTTTCCTTCCCCAGCAACGGCGCCAAAAACTTGATCCCGAATTTCTATATATAGAAATGTAAAATGCGATGTATGTGATTATATTTATAATATTTTAATATGAGATACTACGTAAGTATACGTATCATTATCAAGTAATATAGAACTTTCTGATCAAGTCCCAAATATCAAACCCACAAGAAGGAATAGTTTTGGATAACAAAATACTTAGCAATGCATATTCATACTCAAAATTAAGATGCTATAATAGGAATAAAATTTTGATAATTTTTAAAAATTGAAAATAAAGTAAACAACTAATTAACTTAACTAAAATACTTACAAGACGAAGGCAATATAGGTAAAATATCTTTTTCCTTATCATGAACTAGTGATAAACATAGAAATTCAGTAGTGGAAGCATGCTAAATGTGTTGTGCCAAACAGGAGCAAGCACATTCTTTACCCTTACTAGAGATGCTATAAAGAACATTAGTTAATCTATAGTTTGAATAGTCTTAAAGACCGGCTAGGCAGAGATGATACTAGCTCTCACTCTGAGTTCCCTCTTCTCCCTCCATTTGGAGGCTAACATCTTGTATCAAAACCTAAAACTATAAATCAAATTGGGGGTTTTAGCCTGTCACTCTAAAGTCCACTACTTTTACATCCTTGAAAATATATTTCCCTATTTATTTGCACTCAACGCCATGAACTACATTCTCATTCATGAAAACATTATGTGATTCAAACCATTTGTTGACTGAGACAATACCACCTTGGATCTTACATGTTCTCAACCCAGGTTTTAACATCTTAATTGGCCAAATCAAAAAGTAAATGAAGTACAAGGTCTTGAATCATCATAACTTCTTCCAACATTGAAGTCTAATACTTCACCAAAATGCCTTTAAACATTTAATCACTTATCATTTTAAGGAAAAAGATAAAGAAAACAACTCAGAATCCATGGAGAAAACACAACTACACATGAATTTAAAAGTAAAAATCATGCACACAAACAAGAAATCTAAATTAAAACCCAAGTGTACTCACAAAGATAAACGCTTATCTCAAATTCTCTCCCCCAAATGTCTTGGAGTACCTTTGAATTCTCTTCCTTCTCTAACAATATAAACTAACTCTCAAAATAAAATAAAATAAAGTAAAGGTGGTCAGTGGGGGCGGTGGGAGAGATAAGCGGCGGCGGCAGTTCTAAATTTTGGTGGTTGGTTGCTGGCCTCTTCTTTTGGAAAATCTAAATCTTTTCTTAAAAAATTGCTGTCTCTTCAAAAAGGTGTCTCCATTCAATAAATCTTCTAGAAGTTGTGTCCTCAAAAGCTAATTGAATGAATTTTCGTGTCCATCATCCATTTCCAATGTTTTTATCAAAGGTTGCTTCAAAGACCTCTTTAAAATTCTGCTCTAATTAATATTTCTTCAAGTAATTAACTTTGGCACTTAAGTGAGAAGTACATGGCGCTTAGGCTTTGATGCTGTGGTGCTTAGGCATCAATCCTGGGCACTTAGGCGCCTTAGTTATTTTTTGCACCTTTCTTCATTCTTGCTCCAATTGGGACCTTTTTCACTCCTTTTAGCATTTTCCATCCATTTGATTGTACCTACAAGAAAAACACACAAATAACTTTCAGTAAAGTGCAATATCTCAAGAATAGATATAAAAATGTGTACAAAAATACTATATTTTAGGTGAATTAATTACTGGCTACCACTCCAGAGCTCTCACTTTTCCCTTACTTGAGGGCTAACAATCTCATTTTAATTTTCAAGCAACTTGACCAAATTGGGGTTTTAACCTTAAAATCTCCAACTCTATGCCCATTGAAGTGTATTTCTTTATTTATTTGCATGTAACCCCACATATTTCATTCTCACCCATGAAATGGAATGTGACTCTTACCTTGATGTAGATAGCATAGCTATTTCGGATCATATGTTTCACAATAAATTTTAACCTTTCAATTAGCCAGATCAAAAAGTAGATGAAGATTAGAGTTCAAATCAAGACAAATTATTGCATTTAAAATGTTACAAAACAAAACTAATTCTTCACAAAAACATATCTCTCTGTAGGGAGAAGGATAAAGAAGACTACTCAAAATTCTTGAGAAGAACACGACAAAACACGGATTTCATATATAAGAACAAGTTTACAAAACAAAAAAAAAAGAAAAGAACTTATCTTACAGTCCTTCCTCAAAAAAGCCCTAGAAGTTCCCTTTAAGCGCTCTATCTCTTTACAATCACACTCAATTCTCTCTTAGAAGTGTAATAAAGAAGAAATCACTCACGTTCTCTCTCCTCTTACAACCCTAGAAGAAAATCCTCTCTTCTTCAAGACTTCTCTCAAGCCAAACCATTCCTCTCAGTCTCACGCCCCCCTCTTTTCTCTAGATTCCTCTACTTTTTAGTTAGGGTCAGCCTTCTTTCCAAAGGAATTAAAAATTCCCTCCAAATTTTCCCCAAAAATTTGCATCTTTTAACACTAAGAGACAAGTCCCTTCATTCAAGAGACATATCTTTTCGTTAAAGAGTCTTTGAAAAGTGTCTAGATGCATTGAACCACTCCATGGGATATTTGAATTATTTAGAGCCTTAAAAACTACTCAAAAATAGTCACAAACCGCCTTACTCCGTCTTAATTTTTCTCTAGCACTTCTCGCACCAGTTCTGAAGCCAACCGCCTTACTCCGTCTTAATTTTTCTCTAACACTTCTCGCACCAGTTCTGGAGCCAACCTAATGAATCGGTGCTGTTCTCTAGATAATGGTGCTTTTGGTACAATTTTGGTGTTTCTGGTACCATTTCTCTATAAAATGTCACCTTTAGTGCTAGTTTCTGGTGATTCGGGCACCAACTCTATTGAAAATGGTGCGAGGATCATGAAAATCTCCATTTTGGCTCAAAATTTCCTCCTTTTTAATGCTTTCTTGCTCCAAATGCCTAAAATTGATATACTTGCAACAAAAACATAAAAATAACCTTCTTTAAAGTGCAACACATCTAAAATAAACATAAAATATATACATAAAATAGTACATTATTTTGGTGTATCAAAATCCCCTAAGCTTAAATGTTACTTGTCCTTAAGTGACTCTTTTATTATATAAAGTATAACTTACGACAGAGATTAACTTATAAACTTCTATAATTTTAATTAATAAATATAATAGTAAACTTCTATAATTTTTTTAATAAATATAATAGTATAACTTAAGAAAAACTTTTAGCAACTTAGGTTAAAACTATAAGTATAAGAACACCTAATAATTAAGTCTAAGTGTTCTCAATCTCCATTCATTTTAAGAAGAATTGTAATTTGTAATATCAAAGATACTTAAAATATCCATATGAAAAAGAATTTCATGAATACTCTAATATTAAGGATGCTAATACTCAGATACAAGTTTAGAAATGTGATGAAGCTTTTTTTCTTAAGTAGACTCAAGTGAAGCCAATTTTTTATTAGGCATTACCTTAAGCTTCTCCTCACATATTTTCTTTTCTTTTTATTTTTCTTTCTCTTTTCTTTTTCTTTTCTTTTTCTTTTTCTTTTTCTTTTCTTTTTCTTTTTCTTTTTTTTTTCTTTAGGATCATTTTCAATCCTTTATTTTCTTTATTTTCTTTTTTTTAATGTGAGGATTATTATATCTAGATAGCCTTTAATAATTTTGAACTTCACTATCCTCTTCTTAAAGTCAAAACTTCTTAACTTCCTTCACTTTGTAAATTCATATTAGCTTTGAATCTTTTTCATAAAGTCTCATTCTTTTCTTCTTACATGAAACTCTAAGAATCTTAATACTTCAAAAATATAATTTTCTTTACTTTAAATAAAAAAAACATGGTCTTATTCTTTCATACTAAATATCTTAACTCTAGAATTGACCTTCATTGTTAAAGATTTTTGCTTAAATTTACCATAATATTTACAAACAAAAATATTGTTATTTAAAGTTAAACCCTTATATCCATGGTCCTGTTTAATTAATTTTAAAAGAATAGTTAATTGAGGACAAATAAATTTTAAAGAAAATTTTCTTTCCCCCAAAATTAAATTTTTAAATAATAAGTAAAAAATGTAGTACATAAAATTTGCAAGTGAAAGAAAATAGTAAAATAAAACTAACCTGTAGAGAATTCTGAATATGAAACTTGGCTCTTGATGTTTTGCAGGTGCAAACTTAAAAAGTACAAGCTTTACAACATTAAATGAGATAATATATCAAAGGATTTGTTACGAAAACATAAATTAAAGACATAAACAGTAAACTAAAACAACTAATAATGCTAAAAAATAAAAACTACAATTTACTATTACATATACAAGTTTAATAAGTCCTTAAACTGAACACATAAATTGTTCCAATTCATACGATCAACAATAAAACATAAAAATAAACAAACATGCAAAGTTGGGATTAAAAGAAATTGAAAAAAAATAAAAAAAAAAGAAAATAAAATTACACTATTAAGAAAATAAGCATTACTTTTAAAACAATGCACAAACATAATATGTCCTGTTAAATTTGCGGGAGTCCCTTGGATGGGGTAATCTATAGTTGCTGACGAGATCTGCTCAGTTTAATTATACTTTGATCTCGAAATTGCTTATATGCAATAGTATAATAATAATTTTGATTATATTTTTTACTTATATTTAATCATTTTGCAACAAAACCAAAAACTTGATCATGAAGAAAAATAAGAATTTAACTTTTAATTTACTATATATTGGGATACTACACAAGTATATGTATCGTTATCAAGTAATATAGGACTTTTTTATTAAGACATGAATATCAAACCCAAAGGGAAGATATGCAATATGCACTTTTTGGAAAACTTTTTATTTTTAAAAAGGAAATTATTTAAGCTAAAGATGTTTTTGCAGTAAAGAAAGTTTAAATATTTTTGGTAATTTTAATATTTTGACAAAAATAGAACAAATTTAAAAAGATAACTTGAGTTTTTGTAGAAGAAAAGCACTAAAAATGAAAATATCTTTCTCCTTATCACGAATCGGTAATAAGTATGGGAATTCTGTTATGGAAGTATGCATATTTTGTTATGCCAAATAGGAGCAATAATATTCTTTACCCTTACTAGAGATGCTATAAAGAACATTGGCTAATTTAAAGTTTGAATAGTTCTGAAGATCGGCTAGGCATGGAAGATACTAGCTCTCATTCTAGAGCTCACTCAATTCCCTCCACCTGGGGGCTAACATCTCGTATCAGAAACTAAAACAATAATCCAAACTGGGGGCTTTAACCTGTCACTTTAAACTCCTCTAACTCTACACCCTTCAATGAATACTTCCCTATTTATTTGCACTCAATCATATGAACTTTATTCTTATTCATACAACCTTATGTGATTCTTTTCAGTTGTTGACTAAGACAATACCAGCCCGGTTCTTACATGATCTCACAAAAATTTTTAACATCTGGATTGACCAAATCAAGAAGTAAATGAAGTACATGGATTTAAAACATAACAATTTCTTCCAACATTAAAGATCAATACTCTCCATAGATTCCATCCAACATTTAATTACTTATCATTTTAAGTAGAAAGAAAAACAAAACTACTCAGAATACATGGAGAAAACAAAAGCACACTTTAGTTTAAAAGTAGAAATCATTGTTAAACCAACAACAAGTCTCAACTAAAACTAAAAGTAGTCTAAAACAAAAGATAAAAACTTATCTCAAGTCCTCCACCAAACACTTGAAGTTCTTTTGAATCTCTTCTCTTTTACAACACTCTTAATATAAAATAAAAATAAAAAGGATAAATATGTGGTGCCTGAAAAATCTCTACAACTAACTCCCCAATTTTAGAACTTTCAAAACTTTCCCAGTACTTTCAGGACCCCTTTCAAAGTCTCAATCTTCCTTCTTTTATAATTCTCCAAAAGGTGCATTGGTATTTCTTCAAAATTTGTCTTGATTCGATGTATTTCCCCAAGAGATGCATCCTTTTGCAATAATTTTCGTCCATGGTGATTGTAACCACCTATTAAGCTAATAGGTGCCTCAAAAACCTCTTCAAAATTTTTAAAAAATGAATTTACTCCTTCAATAACTGCCGCTGGCGCTTAAGCGCGGGACCTCTGATGCTTAGGCACGACCTTTTCTGTTTAACCGTCGCTTAAGCGTTGGATCTGGTGCTTAGGCTCCGAAACACTTTTGCACATTTTTCACCTATTTGTTCCAAATTTGATCATTTTTTACTCAAAGCATTTTTCACATTTTTTGTTGTACTTGAAAGAAAAAATGCAAAAATACCTTCCATTAAAGGGCAATATCTCAAAAGTAGGTATAAAAATGTGTCTAAAAATACTGTATAATTTATGTGTATCAAGCTTAACAACTTGTTTATACTAAGTAAATTCAAAAGAAAATAGTGGTTCCAGAACGAGGGTACAATGAGATTCTAACTAGTGTCTTTCTAATCAAATTTAACCCCTGCCCCCAGCCCCNGCAGAACCTGCACTACGAATACATTACTATAAAACCCAATAACAAAAAATAAAATAAAGCAAAAACTAAAAACACACAAACAAGAATCTTTATATAAAAGTGAAACTACAATATTCCNGGAACCTGCACTACGAATACATTACTATAAAACCTAATAACATAAAATAAAATAAAGCAAAAACTAAAAACACACAAACAAGAATCTTTATATAAAAGTGAAACTACAATATTCCTAAAATAAATCTTAAAATTTAAATAAGACTTACTAAAAAAATTTTATCCAAAAACTTCTTTTTGAATTTTTTTTTTTTGCAAATTATTAATACTTTTTTCCTTCCCCAGCAACGGCGCCAAAAACTTGATCCCGAATTTNTTTTTTATCTAAAAACTTCTTTTTGAATTTTTTTTTTTGCAAATTATTAATACTTTTTTCCTTCCCCAGCAACGGCGCCAAAAACTTGATCCCGAATTTCTATATATAGAAATGTAAAATGTGATGTATGTGATTATATTTATAATATTTTAATATGAGATACTACGTAAGTATACGTATCATTATCAAGTAATATAGAACTTTCTGATCAAGTCCCAAATATCAAACCCACAAGAAGGAATAGTTTTGGATAACAAAATACTTAGCAATGCATATTCATACTCAAAATTAAGATGCTATAATAGGAATAAAATTTTGATAATTTTTAAAAATTGAAAATAAAGTAAACAACTAATTAACTTAACTAAAATACTTACAAGACGAAGGCAATATAGGTAAAATATCTTTTTCCTTATCATGAACTAGTGATAAACATAGAAATTCAGTANGTAATTTTTAAAAATTGAAAATAAAGTAAACAACTAATTAACTTAACTAAAATACTTGCAAGACGAAGGCAATATAGGTAAAATATCTTTTTCCTTATCATGAACTAGTGATAAACATAGAAATTCAGTAGTGGAAGCATGCTAAATGTGTTGTGCCAAACAGGAGCAAGCACATTCTTTACCCTTACTAGAGATGCTATAAAGAACATTAGTTAATCTATAGTTTGAATAGTCTTAAAGACCGGCTAGGCAGAGATGATACTAGCTCTCACTCTGAGTTCCCTCTTCTCCCTCCATTTGGAGGCTAACATCTTGTATCAAAACCTAAAACTATAAATCAAATTGGGGGTTTTAGCCTGTTACTCTAAAATCCACTACTTTTACATCCTTGAAAATATATTTCCCTATTTATTTGCACTCAACGCCATGAATTACATTCTCATTCATGAAAACATTATGTGATTCAAACCATTTGTTGACTGAGACAATACCACCTTGGATCTTNCTTTTACATCCTTGAAAATATATTTCCCTATTTATTTGCACTCAACGCCATGAACTACATTCTCATTCATGAAAACATTATGTGATTCAAACCATTTGTTGACTGAGACAATACCACCTTGGATCTTACATGTTCTCAACCCAGGTTTTAACATCTTAATTGGCCAAATCAAAAAGTAAATGAAGTACAAGGTCTTGAATCATCATAACTTCTTCCAACATTGAAGTCTAATACTTCACCAAAATGCCTTTCAACATTTAATCACTTATCATTTTAAGGAAAAAGATAAAGAAAACAACTCAGAATCCATGGAGAAAACACAACTACACATGAATTTAAAAGTAAAAATCATGCACACAAACAAGAAATCTAAATTAAAACCCAAGTGTACTCACAAAGATAAACGCTTATCTCAAATTCTCTCCCCCAAATGTCTTGAAGTACCTTTGAATTCTCTTCCTTCTCTAACAATATAAACTAACTCTCAAAATAAAATAAAATAAAGTAAAGGTGGTCAGTGGGGGCGGTGGGAGAGATAAGCGGCGGCGGCAGTTCTAAATTTTGGTGGTTGGTTGCTGGCCTCTTCTTTTGGAAAATCTAAATCTTTTCTTAAAAAATTGCTGTCTCTTCAAAAAGGTGTCTCCATTCAATAAATCTTCTAGAAGTTGTGTCCTCAAAAGCTAATTGAATGAATTTTCGTGTCCATCATCCATTTCCAATGTTTTTATCAAAGGTTGCTTCAAAGACCTCTTTAAAATTCTGCTCTAATTAATATTTCTTCAAGTAACTAACTTTGGCACTTAAGTGAGAAGTACATGGCGCTTAGGCTTTGATGCTGTGGTGCTTAGGCATCAATCCTGGGCACTTAGGCGCCTTAGTTATTTTTTGCACCTTTCTTCATTCTTGCTCCAATTGGGACCTTTTTCACTCCTTTTAGCATTTTCCATCCATTTGATTGTACCTACAAGAAAAACACACAAATAACTTTCAGTAAAGTGCAATATCTCAAGAATAGATATAAAAATGTGTACAAAAATACTATATTTTAGGTGAATTAATTACTGGCTACCACTCCAGAGCTCTCACTTTTCCCTTACTTGAGGGCTAACAATCTCATTTTAATTTTCAAGCAACTTGACCAAATTGGGGTTTTAACCTTAAAATCTCCAACTCTATGCCCATTGAAGTGTATTTCTTTATTT
>JXCR01146687.1:7647-19604 GCA_002079205.1 Phalaenopsis hybrid cultivar
AGAGAGAGAGAGAGAGAGAGAGAGAGAGAGAGGGGAGAGAGAAGTAGAGATGGATGGGGTAAAGTGAGTTTTTATTTTCTCTATTTAACAGAAAGGGAGGGGTTTTAAAAAAGGCAGAGTAAGGTGGCTACCAGTGTGATCTTAGAAAGTCAAAAAATGTTGATACTATGAGCAAGAGTTGGATAATTTGATTCTACAACGAAAAGGAAGAAGTTAGAAACATTTCCAGGTATACAAGACCCGATGGAAAGGGTCAGTCACTTGCAGTCAATGATTACAATGCCGACAGGAGACGTACTCTGCACTTCCATCAAAAGAGGACTTGTGATACACCACTAAGGAGGACACAACATAGAAATGCCAACAGTCGCAAGCAAAGAGTCTTGGAGCGACTAGAAAAGAAATGTTCCAAAGAAACAACCACGATGCTTGCTTCAAATTCATGAAGAAGAAGTCTACGATCTGAACTTGAAACAGACTTCCATAAGCCCGCTGATTACAGAGGACAAGCCAGAGACATTTACAGAGCCTACATCTTCAAAGATCCCCGATGAGCTTTGTGCAGGATGCCACGTGTGTAATGTAGAAATCCCAAGGAGAACACCGTCAACGGGAGCCTTCACAAAATGCCAGGAGTGGAAAATCTTCCACCTGGAGAGGTACGAGACGTTTGAAGAATACGTAGCCGCCAGCATGAGGCTCAGAAGTGCAGACCAACCAGAGGTCGAGCCATATATACCACAGTTTGCAGAGCTGCCCCTGTCATGGATTTCTCTAGAGGATGGGACAAGAAAGCAACCCTGACATTCACAAAGGATTCCTATAATAGAGTTAGACAAAATGAGTAGGGTCCGGAAGCAAGAGTTTGAGTATTATGAAGAATTTTGAGAAAAATTTGTTAATATTCTGGAAGGATTGGAACTATACACCGGAGTATTCTTAGAAAGAGATGAAAGAAATATTCTTGATTACATTTTTGACTTAAAGGATAAAGAACAAGCTGGTTTATTGATGAAGAAAACATGTTTAGAACCTCATAAATGTATGCGCGGAAAAGGCAGGATCAACATCTCGTGTGGTTGTTGTTATCACTACGTCAGAGCATAAAGGATATGATATATGATACTACAGCTTTCATCAATGTATTCAACATATTGTCTTGGACAGTTTCAATATATGATCAGTTGTATTGCATGTTTGAAGCTGTTTAACAAAGTTTATTTCAGATTTCAACATATGTTGTTAACTTGTCTCTTTTGTGCGATTGATGAAAAGCCGCATGACCACATGTTGGTCCTAAATTATAACAAACAGAGAATGATATAAAAAAATCTAATAATGAATGAAAATTAAAATTCATAATTAAAAGAAAATAAAAATTAAATTAAAATTGATAATCTTGATAATGACAGTAATGATAAAAATGGAAACGATTTTCCTCGAAGCTCTACACTCTTTATGACACAAATTCCACGTTCTTTGCACAAATTTCACAAGTCTTCATATTCTTCTCACAAAGTTTCATACTCTGCATAAGATCCCACAAATCTTCCGCACTCTTTTCACGAATCCTCCGCACTCACAATGCTCTTGGGATCAGTACCTAAATTCTAATTTCCATCTCTTGAGAAAGGTATGAGACCCCCTTAAATGGAGTAAGGCCTCCTATTCTCATCCTTTCGAGATCAATGTGAGACCCCTTAAATGGATTAAGGCTTCTGATTCTCATTTTACTGAGGTTGGTGCCTAAATTCCAATTCCCATCCTGTGATCAGTACCTAAATTCTAATTCCCATCTCTCGAGAGAGGTGGAAGACCCCCTTAAATGGAGTAAGCCATTCTATTCTCATCCTTTCGAGATTGGTGTGAGACCCCCTTAAATGGATTAAGGTTTTTTATTCTCATTTCTTGAGATAGGCGTGAGACCCCCTTAAATGGAGTAAGACATCCTATCCTCATCCTTTCGAGATTAGTGTGAGACCCCCTTAAATGGATTAAGGCTTTTGATTCTTATCCCAAAGTTGGTACCTAAATTCTAATTCTCATCCTGGTATAAGTACCTAAATTCAAATTCCTATCGCTTAAGGTAAGTGTGAGACCCCCTTAAATGGAGTAAGGCATCCTATTCTCATCCTTTTGAGATCAGTGTGAGATCCCCTTAAATGGAGTAAGGCATCCTATTCTCATCCTTTTAAGGTCGGTGTGAGACCCCCTCAAATGGAGTAAGCCTTTCGATTCTCATTCCAGGGTTGGTAACTAAATTCCTATTCTCATCCTAGGATCAATATCAAAATTTTGATTCCAATCTCTTGAGATAGGTATGAGATCCCCTTAAATGGAGTAAGGCATCCTATTCTCATCCATACGAGATTGGTGTGAGACCCCCTTAAATAGATTAAGGCTTTTGATTCTCATTTTGGGGTTGGTACTGAAATTCTAGTTCCCATTTTTGGTCAGTACCTAAATTCTGATTCCTTTTGTTATCTCTTGAGTTAGATGTGAGTCCCATAACTTTCTTTCTCAACGTAACATATTTGAAATCTCCTTGGGATAGGCCTCCATTCTATTCCATTTCGTTACATTTTGTATTGGATGTGAGTCCTAAAGCTTTCCTTCTCAATGTAACAAATTTGAAATTTCCTTGGGATATGCCTCCATCATATTCCCTTTCATTATCTCTTGGGTTGAATGTGAGTCCTTGAGCTTTTATTCCTAATGTAGTACCTCTTTTCATCGATCGGTCTCTTCGAGCTGGATGTGAGTCCTTGTGTTGTTCATCTCGACCCATTATTTTCATACAACCTTAATTTTTGATTTTTTTTTAAAATCAAAATTGAATTAATTTCAATAAAATTGAAATCTTTCATTTAAAATCGAATCTAATCTTCCTCGTGACCATTAGCGTCCTTGATGGTTGTCTCTAGAAACTTGCCTTTTGATCCCCTGTGGGAGTCTTCATCTACTCCCCAATGGAAGTCTGTTTCATTTTCTCTCTTTTTTGCTTTGATCATGCTGAGTTAGGCAGTCTTGTTGGTTGGTTGATCTCTTCGGTCAATGTTAATACGTGTGGTGTGTTTGCCCAGCACACCACACCTATTAGGGGTCCATATGTTAGCCTCACTGTTGGTTGAGGTCTAGTTTTTTATTTAGAAACCTAGGATCTAGCCATGAGACTTTCTTGTTGACTATTCCTAGAAGACTAGTAAAGAAACTCTCATCATTAGCAATTCTAAAACTCTTCTTTGCTAATCTTGAAGTTCCACACGTTGGTTCTAACCTCTAGCACTTAGTAGGTGGAGCCAATGTGGGAGAGCTAAAGAGGAGTCCATATAGGATGGTATAGCCTTAGGTTTAGCTTTGAGTGGTGTGGTCTTGGTCAATCTTGCACACACACACACACACACACTTGATACTCCTCACCTACACTCACAACCCCAACCCTAAACCAAACATGCTTAGCCTGATCTGTTACTCTTTTGGAAACTCATGTGGATGGTCCCCTAAACCATTAGCCCTAGTCTAGGGTTTGGCTAAAACTAGCACATGGAGGATCCATAATGGGAGTTCCCTTGGTCTCATGGCTCAAAGAAGGGTAATTTTATGACTGACATCCTCAATCGATCTCATCCTATCCAAATACCCAATTTAGCCTTTTGCCCACAAACTTTCTCAAAACTACCAAATTACCCTTGAAACCCTAAATTTTCCCAAATTGCCCAAATTACCTAATTTTATCCAAAGATCATCTCAAACTCTTCTAAACCACACAAATTACCCAAAACATCCCAAAATTTCTAAAATTCCCAAAATCCCCCAAAATTGCCAAATTTACCAAAATGCCCTTGATGGCCCAATTTTCCCAAAACCTTCAAAAATCATTTCAAACACTTTTAAAACCAATCTTAACCACTCATGATATCCAATTTGACCAATTTTAATCAAAATCCCAATTTTGCCCTTTAAGGCTCAATACCCAAAATCACCCCCAATTTCCACCAATTTAACTTTAATCTTCCCCAATTTCAATTCCAAATCAAAATTCATCATACCCAATCACAATTAAAACCAAATTGAAGCCCAATTGAACCCAATTTCAAACCAAATTCAAACCAAATCCCCAATTTTGACCACACACTCAAATTCCCCCAAATTGGACCCCATAACAAATCAACTTCCCCAATTTTGAGTTCCAAAGTCTTCATAACATTCCCCTTGATCAATTTGAGCCATCAATTGAATAAAATCCAAACCCATGTCAAGCCCAAATGCCCCAAAATTGACCATGAGCTAAATTCCACTAAAATAAACTCCCAAATCAATTCAAAATCACCCAATTATTCTTCTGAACTTCCCATGACAATCATCCACATTAATTTGATCAATCACTTGACCCAAATCTCAACCCAAACCCAACCTAGACCCAAGTTCAAACCAAAACCCCAAATTTGACCAAACCCATCAAAATTGACCAAACCATGGTCACCACAACCAACATTTGAGCCCTAGGAACCAAGCTAGAGCCAGCTAGCCAAACCTAGTTGAGTCATGGACCAAGGGACCCTTGATTTGGGGGATCCCTTCCTAAATTGGCTAAACCAAAGAAAGATATGCCATCAACCATCAAACCTCAAAGTTAATCATCATTAAACTTTTCCTTGGATTCCCTGACCTTGCTAGCCAGCAGCCCTAACATGGCTGACCAGCCTAGTGGTCAGAAAACTCCAAAATCGAGATGTCCCCATGGCCAAAACCCAAATTTAAGACTCCCTGATTTGGCTCACTATCATTGGACATTGCAGCCTCTCTTCTCTCCACCTAAGCTGCCTTTTGCATCAACTGACCAGCCCTCTTAGAGCCCTAAGCTCCTCTATTTAAATCACCGCCCTCCAAGTCTAAGAGAGGAGAGTGCACAAAACCTAGAGGAAACAATAAAAATTATTCTCAGAGCTCCTCACAGCTCTCCTATGTTCAAATCCACTGCTCTCAGCCACCCATTCTCTTTGTCTGAGCTCAATTTTAGAGCTCAAATACAAAACATTTTTCTGTCATTAAAAAAAAACTTCTACCAATCTCTCTAAAAATCTTTTTTTTTGCCATCCAGCCTTCCCTAGCGCTCTTCCTCTTCAAAAGATGCCCTAAAAAACGTTCTTATAACTTAATCCATGAATTTGTATGAAAATGTTTTGCCAAAAAAAATTTATGCTCTGTTGGCTTAATCACACTGAAAAGTGGTGTGGTTAAGCCAAGCTTCTAAATCAGGCAGCATGGTCATGGCCGATCTCGGCGTGGTCATGCCATCTCATTGAAATTCTGGTGTGGTTAAGGTAGACTTTGGCATGGTAATGTCGCTTTTGGACGTGGTCACGCCACTTTAGGCCACTTTTACTTTGGTTTTTATCTTTTCAAAATGCACATAGCTAACACCTACGACATGCACAATATCAACAAAACCATCCCCAAGTGTAAATTTATGATAAATTAGTAAAAATAATAAGTAAAGTATAGGGTAAAAAGTAGATAAAATTACATAAATTTCACTCATGTCAATACCCCCAACCTTACCCCATTACTTATCGTCAAGTAATCTCATAGCTCAGTGGGGCCCCATGATAATAGTATGTGTTATTGTAGGTTTCTAGAATTATTCAGATTATTTGTCATAATCAAATAAAGTGTTTAAATGTCATTTCAGGATCAATTATTCTTAAAAATTAATAACTTGATCTTTCCTTAATCCTCCCAGTTCTACTATTAGGATGTCTCAATGATTCTTAAATTGGTGACTTAAAATATCTTCACTAATCTCTAATTTTTTAAAGCAATTTTAGTGGAATTAGCGAACTTAATCCTACTTAAATTTTCCCTTGAGGATAGCACTATATTTTCATTGAAAAATCATGAAAAAGTCTTATCACTTGAGTTCCACTATACACCATTATAGTTTCTTTTTATTTTAAATTATTTGTGCCAACTTAAAGCTTTTTCTCATAGTTTTTTTTTCCTTTTTTTGACTTTGTATTTTTCTTCTTTTTCCCTTTTTCTTCTTTTTTTTTCTTTTACTTTTTTATGTTTTTAGAATTACTATATTTGGACAGTAATATTTTTCTTCTTTTATTTTAAATATGAAGAAGGTGAGTGTCTCTTGAGCAATAAATCTAAAAAAATGATTGTTTAATGTCACACCATTATGTTATCCTTTCAATTAAAAATTAAAACAATATTAAGTTGGCTAAACAA
Source organism: Phalaenopsis hybrid cultivar (assembly GCA_002079205.1). Classification (NCBI taxonomy): domain Eukaryota; kingdom Viridiplantae; phylum Streptophyta; class Magnoliopsida; order Asparagales; family Orchidaceae; genus Phalaenopsis; species Phalaenopsis hybrid cultivar. Next base: position 13,885 of record JXCR01146687.1, read on the forward strand.
AGCTATAAAGACTTAAAAAATCTTTGGTTTGCTACGTAATATTTTAATCAAACTTTTTTAAATATCTTGAGATTTTTTGTTAAGTTTTGAAACCTTAATTATTAATACATTAAGGTTAATCTTTCCTAAATGACATTTTTTCTTTTTTAAAAGTACTTTTTATAAGCGAGTTGAATAAATTAGAATTCTTAACACGAGTTAACTTATTAACATTTAATCATTAACTAAGTTAAGTGAACTATTTTTAGATTTGTAAAATGGTAAATATCCCCCCCCCCTCCTAAACTTGTTTTTTTTCCAAAACTTGAGTGACATGCAGTAGCAGTAAACTGGATAAAAACAAGTAAGTATAAGAAACAAAAGTGCATGCAAGAATAGTCACATGAAACTTAGAAAATAAAATACACGTGTATATGTAACAATGCATAAATCGGAAGAGGAACAAAAGTATAGCAGAAGCAAAACAAAGATTCTTGACTTCTACCCCACCATCTGTGACAAACTACTCCGTAGAGGGACAAGACTCAAAACTAATCCAAATGAAAATCTAAAGCAAATTTCAAAACAATTTCAAAATATATTTTGGAACAAATGCAAAAAGTAAAAACAAGCTCAACACATCCAATAACACTTCGGTTGCCTCTCAAGAAAGCGATTGGTTTAACGTCCTCAACCTGATGAAAAAGTTATCCTCTACGATCAAAATTCTAATTTAGTAATCCTCAATCTATTGCCTAATTTTTTGTTGGTCCCAAAGTTTTTAATAAGTTCCCAAATTTCAATTTTTCTTGCTATTTTTTTTTCTTAATTTGATAACAGTCTTTTTGAGGATATGAAATAGATTGATTTAGATTGTCATTCGTGGTGGTTTTTTATAAATCAAGAAATTTTCAAATTAATTCTCGTATTTGCATATCAATTCTTTTATCTGATAGTTACAAGAAATCAGTCCATAAAAGGTAAATAAGGGTTTACTATTTCTTAGGTTGGGTTATCCCTAAGTTTTTTTGGGTTCGGGATTTAACTCTACAGAGTTACTCTCCTGTCTCAACCAATCTTCAATGCTTCCACTTGAGGAACTCTTATGGGTTATCTTATTTGCTCAACTATCCCTCTAAAAATGTCGGGAGTTGCCTTAACAAGAAGGGCATATTCTTCCATGATCATCCTTCAACAAAAGTCATCCAACATAGCTTGTTCTTCGTGGTAAAAATTCTCCGATTTTGAAACTTGACTATCAACTACCCAGACATCCTTTTGGATTCTGAATAAACTAACTGCTGATTTTCTAAGTTTCTTAATGTGGAAATTTGTCTTTGTAATTATTCTGTAGATTTATTGCCAATTCATCCAAATTTACATTTTCTTTAAAGTAGTCAATATCCTAGTTAGCCCAATATTTTATAGGATTGGTTTGGGGGCTCTATGATATGTAAGAAAGCATGCTTAAATTCACTTACTTTTTGCACCTTTTTATGGATAAAATTGCAATATAAGGGAATGTATTTTTGTGTTTTTATTGCAGGTACAACAGGTAGTAGAAGTGTAATGAAGTGGAGAAAAAATAGAGTGAAGCGAAGGTGACATTGAGCTAAGGAAGCACCAAGTGACTTGCGCCTAGGCGCCAGCCTTTGGGCGCCAAGGCAATGCTACACTCAAGAACCTTGATGCCGCACACTTGGACACCTAGGGCAGACTGAGAGCTTAACACCTAAGCACTAGCAACTTTTGGGAAGTTTTTTTAGTTGTTCTCCCAATGACATGGGGAGTTATTTGGAGGTCACGAGCAGTTCTTAAATGACACGGAGATAAGTACTTTGAGAGGAGAAGAAGAGGAACATTAGAGGATTGTTTTAGGAGAGAATTTGGTGAGAAATGAGAGACTTATTTTAAGGAAATTACATCAACACTATACCAAGGGTTAGGGAAAGCCTAGGAGAGCATTTTCATAGCATTGTATAAAGGAAGAAGCTAAGTATTGTGATTTTCTTGTATTGTACTATTGTAAAACACAATTACCTAGTGGATTTGCTTTATGTTAATGATGTTTTGCAGTATGTTTTCCATGCTTGGTGAGTAGTCTTTTCTTATTTCTCTTGCAATGATTATGATTGTTGTAGAGCAACGGTAGAATGTGTTTGAAATTGATTTTCCATATTTAATGTCATGAGTATTCTTCTATGCTTCATTTACTTTTTGTTCTGGTCAAATGATTAGTTAATACATGTTGTGATTTGGAATGACTCAAGAGAGCTATGAAAGAACAATTAGAATATGCACATTGAACTCTAGGTTATGAAGCAAAAGTAAACTATAGGGAGAGAAAAATAGATAGGGAAATAGCCTTTGATGGGTTTAAATTAGGGTTTAAGGAATTAAAACATGTTTAACCAAGCTTCTTTATACACTCAGAGGAGGGCAAAATAGAAAATTGCTCCTATTTGTCACAACCCATAATCATAATTTCAAGTCTTGGTTTTCTTATACGCTACATATATTATTTCAAGGAAGGGTAGTTTTTCTATCTTGATTTTTTATCACTTTAAATATATTTAGTAGAATTTATATATGAGTAAATCTTATATTGTAGGTAGTACTTTTGCAAAATTAGTTAGCAACACTTAAAACTAACTTTACTTCCAGGCTAAGACTCATTTTTGTAAGCTAGAACTTCTCTTAAGACTTTAACTGTTTGACTCCCTGATACACCTAAAATATATATTATTTTTATACACATTTTGTACCTATTTTTTGAGATATTGCGCTTTAATGAAAGGTATTTGCGTATTTTTCTTGTAGGTACAATCATATTGATGAAAATACTAAAAGGAGTGAAAAATGATCAAAATTAGAGTAAAAATGAACTGGGCGCCTAAGCATTAGATGATCCATGCCTAAGCGCCAAGTACTTCGTGCTTAAGCTCCAAAGTTAGTTACTTAAAGAAATATTTAATTGGAGCAGAATTTTGAAGAGGAGTTTGAAGCAAACCTTGATAAAAATGTGAGAAATTGCCCACTGACACAAAAATTCATTCAATTGGCTTATGAGGAAGCAACTTCTAAAAGATTCATTGAATGAAGACACCTTTTTGAAGAGACAGCAAGACACCGCTTGAATTTTTATAAGAAAAGACTTAGATTTTCCAAGAGGAGAGGTCATCAACCATCCACCAAAGTTTATCGCTGCTGGCCACCTTTATTTTATTTTATTTTATTTGGAGTATTAGTTTGTATTGTGCGAGAAAGAAAAGAATTTAACGGAACTTCAAGACATTGATGGAGAGAATTTCAGATAAGTGTTTATCTTTGTGACTACATTTGGTTTTTAATTTAAATTTCTTATTTTTTTGCTTGATTTCTACTTTTAAACTCATGTGTGGTTGTGTTTTCTCCATGAATTCTGAGTATTTTTCTTTATAATTTTCCTTAAAATGATAAGTGAAGTATTAGTCTTGAATGTTGAAAGAAGTTGTGATGATTTAAGACCTTGCACTTCATTTACTTTTTGATTTGACCAATTAAGTTGTTAAAACCTGTTGTGAGAACATATAAAATCTGAGATGATTTTGTCTTAGTCAACAAATAGTTGGAATCATATATTGATTTTATGAATGAAAATGTAATTCATGGTGTTGAGTGCAAATAAATAGGGAAATATATTCTTAAGGGTGTAGAATTAGAGGACTTTAGAGTGACATGCTAAAGCCCCTAATTTGATTTTTTAGGTTTTGATACGAGATGTTAGCCTCCAGGTGGAGGGAGAAGAGGGAACTCTAGAGTGAAGCTAGTATCTTCCATGTCTAGCCTGTTTTCAAGACTATTAAAACTATAGATTAACCAATGCTCTTTATAGCATCTCTAGTAAGAGTAATGAATATTATTGCTCCTATTTAACACAACAAATTTAACATACTTCCACAACTGAATTTCTATATTTATCATTGATTCATGATAAGAAAAAAGATATTTAACCTATATTGTCTTCATATTGCAAGTATTTTAAATAAGTTAATTAGTTGCTCACTTTACTTTCAATTATCAAAAATCACAAAAAGAATCGAACTTTCATTTCTATTATAACATCTTAAGTTTGAGTAAGAATATACATTGTTAAGTATTTTGTTATTTAAATCCAATCCTCCCTATGGGTTCGATATTTGGGACTTAATCAGAAAGTTTTTTATTACTTGATAATGATACATATACTTGCGTAGTATCCCATATTAAAATATTATAACTGCATTCTTATTTGCTTCATAGCGAAAAATTTACCCAGCCTTTGCTTTGGATCAAGTTTTTGGTGCTGTTGTAAATTAAGAATAACTATTAAGGAAATTAATCATATAATCACATATACACATTTTACATCTATCTGTATAGAATGTCAGGATCACTCCCCCGTGGGATCGATATTCAAGACTCATAAATATGATATTGTCGATATAACACATATACTTGTGTGAAACCCTGAATCCGAAAGGGTATCAAGTTTTTGGCGCCAGTAATTTTGTGAAATTAGTTAGCAACACTTAAAACCAACTTTACTTTCAGGCCAAGGCTCAATTTAGTAAACTAGCCTTCTCTTAAGACTTTAACTGCCTCGATCCCCTGTGGGATCGATATTCCAGACTCATAAATTTGATATCGCTGATACGACACGTATACTTGCATGAAACCTAGTGTGTAAGTGCACCTAAACTAGGAAGGGTATCACTCTACCACTACTGGATTCCTGCAGTTCATTACCAGTCCAATTGATTTTTTGGTAAGATGAAAAACTTGCGTTATTGGTGTTGGAGTATGGGTCATCAAATCTAGTTCCCATGGTAAGGTGTTCGAAATTCATGTGACTGCTAGCCAATCAATGGTCGACATACGACATATTTATGAAATATATAAATTGATTTTCTTGAGGGTTTGTCAATATATAGTGTCGTAACATTTCTTTTGCTTTTTTCCATTTCTATTTTTCTCTAGTTTATTTTATTTTTTAATACCTGAAAGAAAACAAAAACAACAATACAAGTGCAATAAATATGAAATAAACAGAAAAAATTGCTAAACCTAGATTCTCAGTAGTTCAATCAATGCTCTCCTAAAATCAATTTTTTTCTTAACACCTTTCATTAATAATGACACCAAAAACTTGATGACTAAAAAATTAAAGCAAAGCAAGTCGGCTGAATCATGCAAGTGCATGTGAAGTAATAATACAGTTAAGGATTACCCCGTGTCGATCTTACAAGAAAAGTGTTATTATTTTGGAGGGAAAATCTCTTGTTTACTAAACTTCTAAACTTAATCTTACATGATCATAAATAGAAGATAGTTTTCTAAAATTCTACTTAAAAGTAGGGGTGTAAATGAGTCAAACATGACAAGGCTCAACTTGTTAAAAAATATCACTATTTGTGTTCGACTCATTTATATTTTGAATAAAAAAATGTATTCTTATTCAGCTTGTTTACTTAGTGAGAGGTAAACAAGTTGTTTGCAAACAAAGAGTCATTTTGAAAACCATAATCATGCAACCATAGGATCTTAAGAGTTAGGGTGAGATCTAAATCTTATCATCTATATTAAAACATCATTTAAATACAATTTAATACATTTTTATTCAATTTTTTAATTAATAGATTTAAATGATTATAAAACTTTGTAGCTTTGTAGTGAATTAAAATTTATAAAGATACAACTTAACAATTATATATATATATATA
>JXCR01146687.1:19816-57920 GCA_002079205.1 Phalaenopsis hybrid cultivar
TTATTATATATATATATATATATATATATGATTTAATTATTTCATACCAAAAGGAGCCCAACATGAATGAACAAATTTTTGTTCATGTTTGGTTTATTTCTATATCTAGCGTAAATGCGTTGTTTGTGTTCGACTCTTTAACTTGGCAAACGAATCAAGCACGGACTTCTTAGCACGACGAACACTAACTGTTCGCGAATAATGAGTCGTGTTGACAGTCTTACTTAAAAGCAAAAAAAATAAAAGATAACATGTTTAAAAAAGCTGACAAAATAGCGACAGATAAATCTTACTGTTCTTCAAGGCATGTGAGGTTCATGCTACTGTGATTTAGGTAATGTGGTGGTTTCCTATACTTTCTCCTATGCGATAGTTGTCAACATATATAGAAATTCCTCCTTATGTAGATGCCTAGGTCAAAAAAAGGCTAGAATCCGTGAAACTGAGGCTTCCTTAATCTGCATGACATTCTGCAGAGGTTATGATTCCCTTTCTTGGTTTTTACAACCCAGATAAAATATTCTTATTGTTATCTTGATTTTGTGGCTAACTATTTTGTTTACTGTACAACAAATATGAGCCACAGATCACGAAATATATTAACATCTTAATTTGTCATATCAGGAGTAAATGAAACTTTATGGTAACACAACATTGAAAAGCTCTGATTCCTCAAGAAAAGGGTACAAAGAATGAAATTATTTGAGAAAACTATAAAGACCGCATGTCGTGAATCACAAAGAAGTGAAAGAAATTTTAGCTACACATGTTAGAAAGAACACCAGAAATGAATTCCATCAAAATCATCCTTCTAAGTAAAAATTGAAAGTAAGGACTTGTAACACAATTTGTTACCTCTTCAACAATAGGAAAGTCCTCTCTCATACAGTAACCTCTCTGCATATGTAAGAAAATGAAGAGAAAATGTTTAGCGCCCCAACCGCAAGAAATGAAGAGAATCCTAAGGAAAATCTCTCCAAAAAACTTTATTTTTGCTCTCCCGCCATCTCAAGCTCTCTTCCTCTTCAAAAGATGCCCTAAGGAACATTTTTAAAGCTTAATCCATGAATTTAGTAAGAAAATTTATTGTCAAAATAATTTCCCACTCTGTTGATGTGGTCACATTGAAAAGTGGCATGGTCATGCCAACCTTTTAAATTGGATGACATGATAATGCTAATCCTGGCGTAGTCACATCGCCTCTCTAAAATTCTAGTTTGGCCACACCAGATTGTGGCATGGTCATGGCGCTAGTGTCGATATCCGAGTGTGGTGGATCCCTTTCAGGTGTGGTCATTTCACTTTATGTTGCTTTTATGTTAGTTTTTTTTTTGTTCCAAAATGCACTTATCTAACATCTATAACCTCCACAAAATCAACAAAATCCTTCCTCAAGCATAAATCTATGATAAATTAGTAAGAATAATAGGTAAAAAAGTAAGGTAAAAAACAGGTGAAATCTTGTAAAGTTTACTCATGTCAGTTTGAATGAGGTTTATAATGGGATTGGAATGAGATTGAAATTTGGCTTACAATTTGCTCAAGATAGGCTCAAAATGGGCTGACTTGGGTTGGCTTGGAGGGAACAAAGGTGAGTTTGAAAATGTGCTTGATTTGTTCAAAAAATGGTCTGGCTTTAGATTTTATTTGGAACTTGTGTTTGGTTATGGAATTTGGTTTGTAATTGGCATGGCTTGCACTGATGTTAAAGTGAATTGGAGGGTTTGAAATGCGAGTGATTAAGTTTAGAATTTGGATGGTGTTGGTGATGTAGGAAGAGATGGTTTGTGTAATGGGTTGGGTGATGTGTGTGTTTTAAGTGTTGTTTAGGATATTTTGTGGAGGGGAGTGGTTTGAATTTGTGTGGTAATTTGGTGATTAAAGGATGAAAGAAAGGAAGAAGATGGGTATGGTTTTGGGTTTGGTTTTGAAGAAAGTGTGAAGTTTGTGGTAAGGTGAACTTGGGTGTGGTTTTGGTTGGATTCGAAGCTGAACTTGCTTTGTATTCGTATATGAGTGGAAAGTGGAGTTTATTTTATTTTTTTATATTATTTTGGTCCAAATTTATTGGAATTTTATTAGTGAATTATTATGTGAAATTAATTATAGTTATTTTTTGTGAATTTATGTAACTTTGATTTTATTTGTAATTTTAATTATTTGAAACTTGTATTATTATTGGATCCATTGTTATTTCAATTAAGTTTTCTTTTTCAATAATTTTTAATTTAATATTATTATTTAGAAAAGTAAAATTTATCATGTTTTTTTTTTAATTTGAATTTTCAGAAGAATTTTGTTTTTTACTTTAACTTTGAAATTTTATATTTAAATTTTACATTTTTAATGGGTTTTAATGGTTTTGATTCAATTATCTTTTGTTTTTTTTGTTTGTTATTATTATCTTATATTCTCTTTTTTATTCCTGTTTATTAAAACATAAATTCAATCATGATTCAAAGTTACACTATACCCAATGTACTCTCCTTAAACTAAAAAGTAAATTATTCAAGGAATTAAGAAATGTGAGTACAAATAACCCGAGAATATTAACTCAAATGATGAAGGTGAGTGGTCTTTTGATGATATAAATTACTAAAATGTGTTATTGATGTTTGGTGTTAGGTTTAAAGTGATGTGTAGATTTTGATAGAATGTTAAAAGATTTTTGAGAGAATGGTGGCTAAAATACCAAGACTAACTTGGATTAGGATTGTTTGGGATGAATTGAAACTTTGGAAATTCACCTTTAGGATTGGGAAATAGCTAAAAATGATATTTGGTGGTTAGCTTAAATGTTTACTTATGATATGGAGTATATGGATAATTTTGAATGAGTTTAGAATGGTGTTCAGGGTTAGAGAATAAGACAAGGCCTTAATAAGCTCTTGCTTAACGAATATTTATGAAGATGGGTTTGAAATGGTTGTGATGATTGACTTGTTGGTTTGCTGATATTATAAGAAATTTAGGATCTGGATGTAGAGTAGTGATGAATTTATAGTAAGTGATATGAAGGACTTATGAATAAATAAATGAAAAACAAAGATGAATATGTAATCTCACGAAAAAAAAATACAACACTTGAAGCCACCAAGCGCCAAGCAAGAAGAAAGGAAATTCTCACTCAAATATTTCATTCAATAATTATTCAAAATTCATTACATTATCAAACATATTTATAGGGATTATAATGATAAAAAAAATTTGATAAAATGAGGAGGAAATTTTGAAGAGTGGTAGTGGCCATTAATGAAGGAAGGTGCAAACCACCTTTCTAATTATTATTTTATTTTCACTGGCCATAAAAAAGCTTCAAGTTCAAAAATTTACACATTCTAGATATTTAAATTGAAATATAAATAATAAAGTATAAAATTGAATATTTCTTTTTAATACGGCTCTTATGATGAGTCTTGAATGGACTCTTAATTGAGCACTGTCCTAGGCACTTATTTCTGCTCTTGTAAGTAAACATTTGGATTCTCTTAAACTATGTGCTAAATTACCAAAGATTTAAGTATCAAGAACCAAAGAGCATCTTAAGGGCACTTTTAAGCCCATGAGAACTCAACTTAAGCTTCAATGACTTAACTTCAAATAAACTAACAAAGTGTCAAGGATTTAAAATTAAGTACATGAAACTGTATGGAGTGAAGAATTGGTTCAAAATTCTAGCATGGTGTTTGGTTCAATCATTAGTACTCAAGAAAAACCTCTATGGAAACTCTAAGGATGAGCACTAAATTTTAGAGAGAGAAAGGAGCAAGGTAGACCTCATGTAAAAACGAGGTCAATAGGAGTTATTGCATATTATTGTATAAGGTCCTAATCCAGTTCAATCTATTAGAGGATCCTAATAATGTATCACTATTATTGATGATTACACAATAAAGGTATGACTGTCTTTCTTGAAACACAAATTTGTTGTATGTGATGTGTTTAAGATATGGAAGGCCATGATAGAGAATGAGACAGACTTGAGGTTAAATTGTCTTAGATTAGATAATGATATCGAGTATTTATGACTAGAGGTTTAGAAATCATGCATGATTTTAGTCTTCTAATGACATCAAAACAAAATGACGTGATAAACGCATCAATAGAACCATCATAAAGCATGTCAGGAGCATGAGATTGCATGTGATCCTGCCAAGATAATTTTGAGTAGAAGCGGTGACATTGTACATAGTTTATCTGATCAATCACATCCTATAAGTACCTTCAAATGAATGCTTACATGAAGAAACTTGGAGTGACAAGGAGGCAAATCTATCTCACGTGAGAATATTTAATTATTCATCATATGTTAATCTTGATGCAGGATTCAAAAGTAAGCTCGATTTGAAATCAATCAAGTGCACTTTCATTGAATATGCCTTAGATAAATTTGAGTACAGATTCTGAGATTATCAGAATCAATAATTCATAGTGGAACATAGGAAGTTTCTAAGTCACTTACTACTAAAGTTAGGAGATCCAACAAAATTACACAATTTACAGAGGCATTTTCCTTCTTTATACTATTTTTTGTTAACTGATAGTGATGAACCAGAGTTCTATGAAAGAAGCCACTCAAGTTGAGTACTCACATAAGTGGGAGTTTACTCTGGATGACGAGATGCATTCACTAAAATCAGGTCAGACATGATATTTGGTTGAACTAGCAAATGACAAAAATGTACTACACAATTAGTGAGTCTTTTGACTCAAAGAAGAGTCAATTGATAGCATGCACCACAAAGCAAGTCATGTTATGAAGTAATTTCAGTAAAAGGAAGAAGTTGACCACTCAGAGATATTTTTTACAGTAGTAAAGGTGACAATTAATAAATTTATGTCGAGCTTAGTAGCTAAGAAAAAATTATATATGGAGTAGATGGATATGAAGACAACTTTCTTTTATGGTAACTTAGAAGAAGAGTTATATATGATGCAACAACATGAATTTAAAGTTTCAGAAAAAAACATGATCTATAGATTTAAAAGAAGCCCTTAGGCTTTAAGTAAGTCTCAAGATAGTGGTATAAGGTGTTTGATGAGTTTATGCAAATGATGCGCACATGAAGTGAAATGCATATCACTTTTACTTCATAACAAAATTATTGGTAATTGCTATATCATGCTTTTATTATATGTAGATAATATTTTGATTGTATGAGCATATATGAAGAAGATCAAGGACTTGGAGGAACAAATATTAAGGGACTTTGAGAAGAATGATTTAGGTCCAACCAAGAAGATGTTCGTTATGAGAATCAATAGGGACATATGTGCAGGTACATGAAGTTGTCTTTGGCAAGATATAATGAGAAGGCCTTACATATATTCAACATGAGTGAAGCAAAATCACTCTGCACCCCTTAGATAGTCACTTCATGCTATCTAAGGAATTATAACCCAAATCTGAAGTAGTGCAAGCACAAATAAAAAGAACTATATATGCTTCAATAGTTGAAAGTTTGATATATGTGATAATATGCATAAGATCATATATTGCATTGTGGGAGTAGTCAACATGTATATGAGTAATCCATAAAAGCATCATTGGAAGAAAGTGAAGTGGATTCTCAAATATTGGAAAGGAAAAATCAACAATAAACTTTATTTCGGAGGTGTAAAAATTAATCTACAAGGATATGTGATTTAGGTATGATAGTGGATATTGCTGGTAGAAAAAGTACAAAGTAGTTTGTCTTCACTTTGAAGAACACAACAATGAGTTGGGTATCCATAACATAACATTATTACACTTTTAGCCAAATAAACTAAGTATATTGCTATTACTAAGGCTAGAAAGGAAGTTATTTGGCTGCATAACTCTATAACATAATTGGGTAAAAAGTAAATGATTAGAAAGCTTCTTAGTGACAGTGTGAGCATCTATAAAAAAATCCCTTTTTTCATGCCAAGATGAAGCAAATTCTATTGATGTATCACTTTTTAATTCTCCTACAATAATGTTGACTAATATAGTTAAATTGAAAAGCTGAAGCTATGATTATCTTCAGTTGGAGCTCATGAAAGCTAAGACCAAGGTTCACCATACTACTATACACAACTATAAAGATGATGCAAGTTTAGGGAAGAGAAAATTTAGAGAATATGTGATTGCAAATCAATTTTCATGTTAGATATTATTATGTGTGGAGCTTAATTAACAATAAGAAGTGCCCAAGTACAATGAAAAACCCAAGGCCTTGCACTTGACATAGGGTAACCTAATGCGAGAGAGGCGCTTTTCCAAAAGGCTCCCATGCAAAAACCCGTCACAAGTAATGGTTCTTAGTTACACAGAAGACTCATTTCCAACATTCCAAAAAAGTGCACCGGAAAACTCGACTCAAGTGAATAACACCGAGGCAAATATAATTGATTTCTCCAGTCCAAGGCTTTAAGTTTCATGTTTCTTTGCTTGAGAGGTGCGTGCAAATAGTGCAAAACAGTGCTATGAGTTGGAGTCAGATTTCTGTGAGTTCTCTTATGTGAAAGAGAAAGGAAAAGAGCATTCATGAGTTCTAAGAGAGTGGAGAAGATTAAGTGTGGTGCAATAAGTAAAATTTCTCTCATCATTGTAAATTTCTTGATGTGTTGTGGCTCCGTGAAAAATTTTCTCTATTTTTTGCGTTTTTTCACGTTAAATCTTAACGTTATTTGCGTATTTTTTTGGGAATTACTTATTTGTGTGCTTTTGTTCAAGTATTTTATTTCGGATCTCTCAAATCCGTTTTACGTTTTTATCATACTCTTATAATACATTATCCTTTTGAGAAACTAATAGAACTTGAATTTACTTCAAGGATATTGTTTCTAACGAATAATTAATATGAATTTAGCCAAGATTTATTGATCTAATATTACATAATTTTTTTTTAATGTAAAGAGATAATTATCTCATTTTTTTATGACGATTCATTGTATTCCATCTCAAACTATGAACTGCTTAGTTAGGAAACAACTATTAACAACAATTTTATTTTGATATAATTCAGTCAAATTAAAGCATAACAATGTTTTGCTTATCAAGAATATCTCTAGACATGTCTCTTGAAGTGTAATTCACCTTAAAGAGCCATTCTTTTTCAAAGGTTGGTCAATCTAAATTCTTATGAGACTTTTTGACATTGATCATATGATATTTTTAAGTTTTTTAGGTCGATTTAGATAAGATTTATTTGTGATAGCTTCACAATGACTCGTCCCTCAAACATTTAGTTGAGTAAATTCAAGATTATGATGCGAACAATGACAAAAATCAAACTGAACATTAAATTGGAAATGGAAGGATCACACATGGACTCCTTGCTACTAGACTCTGGTTGATTCATCTGGCCAACACGAGTGGAGGGACATTGACCATCCGAGATGTGGGAGAAAGAGGCAAAATCAGCGACAACTAAAGATTTTGAGGGTTCATTAAATCAATCCTTTGGTAGCTTTATTGATGGAGGATGTGAGATATTTATAGGGAGAGATAAAATGAATGAGGGGCTATAAAATGCTCTCATGGAGACTATGAAAATTGAGATTTTCACCACCAAGAGACTTTGTGTGCTAAAAGATGAGAGTGACAATGTCACAATCAGTAATACTATCAAGAATATTAATTGCATTCGTAGATTGTCCGTTGTGTGAGAGCCATGTGTGCTTACTTATGAATTAAATGTGATTTGAGTTTAACTCATTTTTTTTTGAAAATATTAAAAATTTAAATATTTTACTTTTTAATATTTTAAAAATATTTTTATAAAAAATTCAAAATATGAATACTATAATTTTATCATTTCAATTATTTCGTTGAAAAATAAGAATAATCTAAAGGATTCATGTTTGGAAGATTTATTTATTGAGACTTCAATGTCAAAGGTGATATGAAATGCAGTCTATCTCATGGTTTAGCGTTTAGCATTCAGGCCCACTTGGAGCTTAGAAAATGGGTTTATTCGTAATATAAATAGCCAACTTGTAGGATAATAATTTGGGAAAAACTTTTCATAGGCTGTATTTTTTTTAGTTTTTTCTTAAGACACAAATAAATTCATGTATTTCACATAGGCAGCGTTTAGCTACAAGAAGGATTTAGTGTTAATGGGATTTAGGTTGTAGATCAAATTTACATTTAATAAGATTTATGTAATCCGATAAATCCATATTACACAAACGATGGGAGGAGCTCGTGCGAAGACGGAATAAATCTGTCTTGCGATCAGATGTACAAAATACAGAACGTGAGAAAAAAAACAATAGAGCACGATGAAATTCATTTTAACGATGTGTTTGAATTATTTTTCATTTTTCCAATGTTTAGCTATATTTAAGTTAAATTCATGACTAAATCTGATAATAAGCGGGTTACAAAACACCCTCTTAATTAATCCAATTTATTAAATCCATATTTGCTGATTTATTAAATTTGAATTTAAGATGAATCAAGGCAAAATAATCTTAAATCTGAATTTCTAAATGCATAAAACTTACACTTTTAATATTTAACTGAATTTCTTAAATCCAATACATAAATCCTATTAATATGGTCGTACCAAACACCCATAAAAACTTAAAACTTTTTAATTAAAAGATAAAATTCTCAGCCGCCTCGAGTTTCGTGCATTTTTTCCTGTCGTTCTTTCAAAAATAAACTGCACCGGTCGAAGTTCTTTACCCGAAACTGGGGTAGCCGGTCGTCGGAAGAGAAGGATGACGGTGGCTGCGGGGCTAGGGTATGCTCTAATTGCCCTAGGCCCGGCACTCTCCATCTTTGTCTCCGTCATTGCCAAGAGACCCTTCCTCGTCCTCACGCTTCTCTCCAGGTTCCTCTCCCTGGCTCTTCGCTCTTATTATTATTTTTAGGAACTGTCAAATCGTAATTGTAACGAAACAGCCACTTAATAAGATTCTGAGTGCCGAGTGAACTTTAGCTATTTAATCATTTGATCTTGCATAAGCTGAGAAAATTTCAGTCATAATTTGGTAGGAAATAATTGTCATAATCCCAAGCTTGTGGCTGTGATTTGTTGGCACAGCACACTGTTTTGGCTTGTAAGCTTGATTCTTCTTTCGGGAGTATGGAGGGCGTTTCTTCCTGTTAAGTCATCGGCATCGTGGACTTATGCGATTGTTATACTCACATCAGTTAGCTTCCAGGAAGGCGTCCGTCTTATCTTCTGGAAACTGTACAAGTAGGTCGTCTGATGCTTTAGCTCTTTGTGTTGCACGAACTGTTATGTTCTGATAGGAGGGTTTCTGTGGAGAACGCAGGACCTTATGTGCTTTTGTTATGATGATGATGTAAGGATTGATTCTCGTAATTTTGTTAGGAGACTTGAAGAAATGTTGAATTCCTTTGCAGACCGAACATCCAAGCCTCGCCTCTTCCTTACTGATAAGATGCAAATTGGACTCGGTATGCCATTCTTACTTGACCTTCTTTACATAATTACATCAGTATATTTTCTTTGTAATGGATGATTTGTTGTATTTAATGTGATCAGTTTCATGTCTTTAACTAAGATGCTTTCTTGTTGAATGGGGAAAACCATTTTTTAATAACATACTAGTAGATTCGTGGTGGCTAGAAGGAACACGTTCCTTCTCTTTTTTCTAAACAAAATTGGCTGTTATAGTTTTCAGCATTTGAAGGCAATGCTAGAACGACTGGTCATTTTATGGAATTACTATTTGCTAGATTTTTTTCAATGTATAATATGGCGGGGACTCTTGTCAGATTATGACATTATTTTACTGGAATTTAGCTATTAGGTATTGACCACTGAACAGTGGTCTAAACATTGGAATTAGGTACTTGATTTTCAGGAGCATACTCTTTAATTGTCTTTAAAGGTTCATTCTCATTTTTAGACCACTTTCTCATGCTAATAGGTGCAAAAATACTTATTGGCAGAATTAGCACATAAATTTGTTAATAGGTCTAAACTTTTTAATATTATTTTAAAAACTGAAAAGGTTCCTGAGGAGTGGAGGAAGACTATTTTGATCCCATTTTTAAGAATAAAGAGGATGCACGAGAGTGTAATAATCATAGAGAAATTAAGTTAATGTGTCATACGTTAAAATTGTGGGAGACAGTATATAAACATAGGTTAAGATGTGATACAAAGATTTCTCATAATCAGTTTGGATTTATGCTGAGTAAGTCTACTATGGAAGCTATGCATTTATTGAGTGGTTTGATTGAGAAGTATAAGGAGAGTAAGAAGGATCTACATATGATTTTTTTGATTTAGAAAAGCTTACAATAAGATTTCAAGAGAAGTTCTTTCTAGAGTTCTTGGAAATAAAGGGGTTGATATGATTTATATTGAAGTCATTAAAGATATGTTTACTCTAGCTTTTACTTTTGTTCGGACAGAAGGAGGATTGATCATCATTTGGATTAAATCAGAGATTGTCTTTAAGGCCATATCGTTGTGATTTAGTTTTGGATGCCCTTACTGGACCTTAGTGTATGCTTTTTGATGATGATATCCTTCTTGTGGATAAGACTAGAGAAAGAGTTAAACAAAAAAATTAAATTATGGAGGCCTACTTTAGAGTTTAAAGGCCTTTGTTTGAGTATATCTAAAACTAAATACATGGAATGTAATCTTAGTAGCGGAAGATCTATTGGCAAAATTGTAACAATGGCTAATCAAATCATTAAAATGAGTGAACATTTTAAATTTCTCAGGTCTATTGTTTTAAAGTGATGGAGCTATAGATGAAGGTGTTATTTGTAGAATTCAAGTTGGATGATTGACACGGAGGAATGCATCGGGCCTATTGTGTGATAGAAAAGTACTGTTAAAACTTAAAAGTTAATTTTGTGAGATGGTGGTGAGACTTGCAATGTTTTTTATCACAAAAAGTTGGCCAATGAACGAGAAACATAAAACAAAGTTAAGTGTTGTTGAGATGATATGGTGGATGAGTGGCTTTAATTTATAGACAAAATGCGAAACAAATATATCCGTGAAACTGTTGGTGTAGCTCTCGTTACAGACAATATTAGAGAGAGTTGTATTAGATGGTTTAGTCACATTAAACGTCTACCATTTGATGATCCGAAGAGATGATTTAGATTCGACTTATGTTAAGAAGGTAGAGGTAGATCTAAAGAAACGTGTGCATTTTTAATGAAAAATTATCGTAATTCATTAGAATTAAATGAAAATATGACACTCAATATGACGCAATGTAGAAAAAAGATTCATGTAGCTAACCCTACTTAGTGGGATAAAGGTATGTTGTTGTTGTTTTTGAATTAGCACATAAATGAATTGAGTACTAAAAGGATGCTTAAATGCAACCTTTATTATAATATTTGATACTCAGACTTATAGTGGAAATTTCTTTGTGATGTGGCTCTGTTGTTTTTTCTTGTTCTCGGGTTTCTCGATGTTAAATTCTGGTGTATTTTCTGGAATTATTTTTGTTGCGCTTCTGTTAGAAGTTTTTGTTATGATTTTTTTGAATTAATGCAATCCTATTTTGCAGTGTGGTTTTGATTCTAATTGGATCAAAGTGCTTGTAGAAGTAAGGGAGATTCCCATCATAATCCCAACAAGATCAACCTTAAGCCCATATTGTTTTGCTTTAGTTATGAATGTTCTTACTAGACATTTATAGGAGGATATACCTTGGTGTATGCCTTTCATTAATGATATCCTTTTTTGTGGATAAAACTAGAGAAAGAGTTCAAGAAGAAAACTGGACTTATGGAGATCATTTTCAGAATCTAATTGCTTTTTTTTTGAGTAGATATAAGATTAAATAAAAAGAATGTAATTTTAGTTGTAGTATATATGGTGGCGGGGTTGTAATAATGGGTGATCAAGTCTTTAAAAGGAGTGAACGTTCTAGATATCTGGGGTCTATTGTTCAAAGTGATAATGATATAGATGGGGATGTTATTAGTAGAATTCAACTTGGTTGGTTGAAGAGGAGGAATGCATTAGGTCTATTGTGTGATGGAAAAGTACTGTTTAAATTTAAAGAAAGTTTAATATAATGGTGGTGAGACCTGCAATGCTTTATGGTGCAAAATGTTGGCCTATAAAAAAGAAGCATAAAACTAAACTAAGTGTTGCTAAGAGACTACTTAGGAGTATGAGCGGCTTTACATTTAAAAAACAACAAAGTGAATATATCCATAAAAGGGTTGGTGTAGCTCCAGTGGTAGACAAGATTAGAAAGTTTCTTCGTAGATTGTTTGCTCCCATTAAACATCGGTCATCTGCTGACCCAGTTTGGAGAGTATATGTTTTAAATTTGACTTGTGTTAAGAAACGTAGAAGTAGACCTAGGAAGACTGGGACATGATCTTCATTTATTACAATTAAATGAAAATATGACACTCAATAGAACACAGTGGATAAGAATGGTTCATGTAGCCGACCCACTTATTAAGATAAAGGTTTGTTGTTGTTGTCCTATCGTCTATTCCTGCTTTTATAATTCCAAACCCCTTATGTTTGATTGGACAAAAGTGGTATTAACGCATGAGGTTTGGGGTTAAATAATATAATCATATTTATAGAGCTAGTAAAATAATTATGAAAAATTAAAAGAGAGAAGTTTGGAATTTTAAGAGAACTTTAACTAGGTCGTATTTCACGCAAGCAAATGGATCAACATGAGAACGTGGGAGACAAAATACGGTGGAAGAAGAATTACAGTTAATATCATTGTGAGCACTAATGCTCTAACTCAAATGATTATGGCTTTGACGTAACTAATTTAGGATCTTAGATCATAGCTGAATAAAAGTAATATTTTTTCTTTGGATAGATACTTTATGATATTTCAAGATCTACAACCATTTTTGCTCAAGGGAACTGAAGGTCTGATTGAACCGAAGAATTCGTATAAAAATTATTTTACTACATGACATGCCTTGATGAAATGGAGAGTATTGTTAGCTATATTTTTTTTTTGGATGAAGCAACAATATGACTTGGGCATTATCAGATAGGTGAGGGAACGTACCAAATATGATGATAAACTAGGAGAATTTTGCTGAATTGTTAAGTGAATAGTCAGTCTCTTTTTGTTCAAAGACAGATGCATGATAAATTTATCATGTTAGTGCAAAGAAAGAAGGAAGTTATGCAATATAAGACAATTTATTAAACTATTGAGATACACATCATAGGTTGTATTGACTATAAAAGACAAGTGTTATAGGTTCATATTTGAATTGAAGGATTCAATTAAGTAGTGGTTGTTGCCTTTAGGGATGACGACTATTCTATGTTATGGAGAGGGTCAGGTGGGTGGAAATAAAATTTCAAATTGCTTAGAAGCGCTAGGAGTTGCACAGGAGGAGTACTTATGAGAGAGAACATCTGGCTCAATTAGAAGGATCCAATGGTAAGAAACCTAAGTTTTGTCCCGATATGGTCAATGGTGATACTATCACTATACCATTGAGCCTTGTGTTAAATGTGAAAAATATCACGAGGGTGAATGGCTTATTGGGCTGCAACACATGCTTTTGGTGCTGTAAGCCTGACCATATTGTGAGATATTGTCCTAAATTCGAGTAAAAGACATCGAAGGAACACAAAGCAAGTGAAACTCTTTTACCAAAAATTATAGAAGAGCAAAGGATGATAGAGTCAACTGCTTTAGCTCCAACTCAAAGCCAATGAAAATAGATATTCAATCATGAGTATATGGTCTTTCTCATAGAAACCCTGAAGAACATTATTGTGGATAAAGATGTTGACAATGTTTTATCAAGCACATTATATCCACTATGGTATTAAAAAATTATCTTATGTGAATTGTCTTGTTCTACTTAGAAGTGTGTTTAAAATTGATACACATTTTGTATTACTTTCATTTGGAATGATTTTCTCATAGTAGAATTGCTTAGCCTTCTTTTATTGGGTAATACTGTGATGAATGATTCACTTGCTAGACAAATCTAATAGCCTATAATATATAAATTTTGGGTTGGAAATTTTGTAAGTGGAGAAGATTGAAACATCTGGTATATAATAGAGGATTGAAATTGGCTAGCGTCATTTCGGCTGAATTGACACTATCAATTTCTTATTGTTAAGAAGCGAGTTAAGATGGGGTATGTGCAAGATAGAGCTAGAGAAAAAGGGAAAAGGGTGGGAGACAAGGTGAAAGAACGAGCGTACGAAGGAGGAAAGATGATGTGGTTGGGTGCAACATCCAGGCCTTGTGTAGGAAGCTTGATAGAGGCATGAGGCTTGAGTCATGCTTGCAGCTTCCGAGTGACTGTGTTGGTTCGATTGACAACAAAGAGTAGAAGAGGGATGCCGAAAGGGATTGAGCATGCGAAAAAAAGTCACAGAGAAGAGTTGAAATTGCACATGTCATTGTGCTTGCGTGATGAGATAGGGTCTTATGTGGGATGTGGAGCGAAGCACGTGATTGACGGACAAAATCGAGTCAAGGGCAAAAGTTGGTTTGATTAAGGTAAGTTTAAGGTTCCATCTATTTTTTATTTATAAATAAAAAGCCATAGATTCAATTTATAACTAATGAAGATTATTTTAGGCGGGACTTTAATAGGGAGATTTAGATTTAGCGAAAATATTATTATATTCTAAATGAGGAGAGAATATGAAGAATGTTAATGTAGGATTAAACAAACTGAAAAAATGTTAATTATAAGTAATGATAGATTATTTAGTCAATTAAATAATACATATAATTAAGAAAAATAAAAAATCAATATATTAATTTAAAGTCAAATTACTTCTAAATAGTGAGATTAAATTTTAATTTAAATGAAATAAATTAACAAGAATATTTTATACATATGATTATACCGATTGAAGAAAATATAATATAACATAAAGGAAATTTTTTGAAATGGATTTGAAGTACTTACATTTTTGAACTACAATAATATTGTTGATTTTCTTAACCTAATGCATTAGATATTCTTTAGATAGATTGATACTTAAAATGTATTCGTGATTTTTTTTAACATATTTATGTATTTATTGCATATATTTATTATAACAAAAAAATATTTAATGATATTTAAATGTTTTAAAACGATTTATATGATGTGCTTGTAAGTGCATAAAGATTGATGAAGTTTATTTTCTTATGATACTATTTGGGGAGACTAAAACACCCATGCATATAAACTAAAAAAATATTGATATTGACTTACATTAATTAATATGATTTAGACATATTCGTATGAAGGATGTAAATGATAGGGATAAGATTAGATATTATACTATATAATAGAATGTTCTGAATTTTTATGAATGATCATAATTGAATAATAAATTATATTTTTTACTGACTCATTACGTTCTAGTGTATATGTTATTTTATTTTCTATTATACTGCTGTAATTTAGAAGTAGAGGTATTCACTTTCGTGCTGATAATTTATTATAGTTAAACTGACAAATTTCAGGTATTAGACTAGGACTTTAACTTGGGTGATAAAAAAAAATTGTTTATAGAAGGAACAACAAATAGAAAGAAATGTAATCATACATTCATAATTGTTTTACTATTTGATCTAATTTAAGTTTTAATTGTTAGTGGCTCTTTCAATTATTTGAAAAATTCTATTTATTAGTTAATGATTACATTTTAAATTGAAAATTTAATTTTAATTTCTATCTATTCCTGTCTTGGTAATTTTGACTCCTGAGCTTGATTGTGACATGACTACATGATATAATTCCCTTGCTTGAATGGCGATTGGTGTAGAAAGGTTGGTTACTTTGATTCCCTTTATCCTTGTAATAAAAAATGAGGGTGGAAGCCTAATGACTTCTTTTCTTGGGAATAGTTAGAACAACAGCACTGTGAGGAAAGAAAAAGAGAATAGAATATTAGAGGAAATAATGTCTATTAAATTGATTTGCATTCGGTCAATTTGAAGTCAAGTTATAAACTATATTTAATAATGAATTAATTTTCTAGAAAATATAATAATATGGAAAAAGTAATTATATATTAAAAATAGCAAAATTTAAGATTGATCCTATATATTTAGATAAAATGTTTGAATGACAAGTTTTTATCTAAAAGTTTATCATTTTTAGTTGATAATCAAAAGAAAATTATTTAGGTATAATGAGTGAGAATTCATTGGAATCTTTTTATTAGTGGTCGGGCATGGAAGGAGAGGGGGTCTAAGTTAGTAGATTTCTTATATGCTTGACGTTGAGCATAAACTTATTATCATCTTTTCCTGTGATTATCCTCTATGTAGGGCTTGATTTATGGAATTAGTTTTGATTTACAAATAACTTTCTTAAATAATTGCTAAAAGTCCTCCTGTGGTGGCTTGAATTTTGGAGTGTTTTTTGTCTTAACCATATTCTCCTTGAATAGTTGTTCAAAGTCTATCTTTGATGGATTGAACTGTGGAGATTGTTTAACTTAATACATACCTGAAACAAAATCCAGTTTTTGGCCTCGCTTCTATTTTGGATAAATGCTTCTTATTTTGAACCCATTTACTCTGAATTAAGGTTTTACCTAGGTATATATATATATATTTTTCTGATTTTACTCTTTTTTATTAGTACTCAATCTTTCACCTTATACACTAGCTTCCCCTGCCTATTTTAAGTTTGTATTTAATATGTTGGCCTTAATTTGATGTGGCTAAACTTCAATTTATCTGCTTACTGAATTTAGTTCCCACTAGGGTGAATTATGGTTTTAAGAGTCTTCCTGTGAGCTCAAGGTGTTTGATGATTGGTTAAGAAATCAAAATTGTAAATTGAGCTGAAATTTGAATGTGATTTATTAAGAAATTTAAGGTTTGGTGGAGAAATTTTAAAGAGTGAGATACATATGTAGATGGAGAAATGTTATATGATAGAAAGAAGGGTAGATTTGTATTAAATTACTTTTCATGACAGTAACTTAGAGTGAAATGGTTGAACAAAAGAAGACATACAAAGGAGGAAGTTTAAGGCTCTTCAATATATCTTTGATGCAAGAAGTTTTGCATTGACATAGAATGGTAAGCGGGATGGTGAAAATTATGTCGAATTGTTTAGCACGAGGAGAAAGTGGAAAAGAGCCAAAAAACAAAAAAAAAAAGGGATCGGAAAGATGCATTTTTCAATTCTCATAGGTGGCCAACTGAATCCTTAAAAGCATAATCGAGGGTGTATCCTCAAATCATGATAGCAGTTGAATCCTCAAAGCATGATTGAAGCTGAATCCTCTGAATCCTAAAAGCTTCAAATCCTAAAAGCTTCAATGGGGGAAGAAGTAAAAAAAATATGCATCCATCTGATTATAATTGGCTATGAAATTTTCTTCTGTAGGATCTCTAACTATAAATGTTCAAACATGACATTGACAAACATGCTGAAGATATTAAAAAAATGCTAATAATTATAATTAAATTTAAATGACTTATATTGAAATTGTCTTTATCACCTCATCTATTTGTCAGCACGATAGATCTAATTGAAACTAAGTGATTATAAAACTTGAATTACATTTGTTTCCTTTTTCTTTTTAACTTCAAAAGGGCTTGCAATCAAAATCTTCTAAGATGCCCTTTTGACATAAATTAGTGGAATGGTAATTCTTATTATGCTTTTTAATTGAGATAACTTAATGATGATGCCTTGCATCTTAGTGTCTAGGATAATGTGGATTTCATATTTAATATTAATTTTTGATGTAACCAAATTATACAACAACCATGCAATTTTTGCTAGAAACAAATGATTAAGCCTCAGCTACTGTTCACTACCTGTTATAAAATGATAAACTCCTTTCTAATATAAACTAATGACTGGAAGTTAGACATCATGAAAACTACGCAATTTAAATCTTACACAAAAAAAAGAAGAAAAAAAAGAAAGTGACACGGGAGCGCTCTTGTTCGGACGCAAGACACGAGCTGCGACTCCCCACCTCACGCCACATGCAATAGTGGAAGACGGGCTGAAATATTCCCGTTTTTCTTTTTTATGCTTTCTTTTCTATCAACCTTCATTCATTTTTAATCATTTCCTATATATATGTTGTATTAGGGTTTGGAAGTTTGTTTTTGATCTATTTTTTTTGTCAAGATAGCCGTCAGTGTCCCCAATTCTCCCTCTTAGGGTTGTATCCAAATGTGAGAAGTTGCTTCGACTGTAACTCGTCTATAGTTGGTTTTTATCTAATTTTCTTTGCTTCTCACAGCCTTCCCTTTGATGCCGCCATCTCTGTGTTAGCTGCAGCCATCCAAAAAACAACCGGTAGCCGCCAGCCAGTCACCAACGTCCTTTCTTGCTGCCACCCATTCCAACACCTCCCACGTATTTGCCACCCCTTTCCAGCCGCCTTCCTTGCTTCCATGAGCCTCCCTGACCCTTCCAACACTGCCACCACCTTCGTGCTGCAACCACCTCATCCTTCCTCGCTGTCGCCCAACTTCCAGCGATCCGACAACCAACCGCTGCTTTACATTGTTGACTTTCGACCATCTAACCCTCCATACTTGCTATTTATCTGAAAACCACAACACCCTCAACCTAAGCCCTAGTTTCGTTTGTTTTGTTTTTTGCTATTTTCTAGTCTGGAGCGTCTTTCGTTGTAATCTCTATTTGATTTCAGTAATAAAAGGTTCATTTCCGTTGTCGTTTTGGGTTAACACTGGTATCATTCATATCAGAGCTAGTCCCCAACCCTTGTCCTATCCTAGGATTCTTAGCATCCACCACTGCTCAAACTTATCGCCCTAAATTTTTCTTTCCCACTCCACATCAACCTTACTAGCCTCCATTAACCTAGGCACCTCCAAATCCTAATCATGTGCCGTGGAGGCATGAGTACCCACCCTAAGTTATAGTGACAGTTCTACCGAGTGCTACAATGGCTCGATGACATTGAGGAAGGACCCATGGAGAGGTCACTGACGAGCATGGTAGCGAGATCTGAAGAGGAAAGATAAAATGACTGAATCTTCCTTAGGGATGATTTCAGTGAAGAAGAAGATGTGCCACGACACTTTGAAATATAGTATCAGAGGGGGCCGAGAGGTAAAGTACCTCTTAGAGGATGCATAAATGAATTGCCTCTCAGAGGTATAGTGACAGAGTGCCTATTGGGGGATATAGAGACTCTGGAGTGAAAGTGGACATATCAGATTTCGAGGGAGATGGTCTTTGAATACAAGTTGTCAGATGGCCGGAAAGTGAAATTAGTTGTTATCAAGCTGAAGAAGAGTGCCTCGTTGTAGTGGGAGAATCTCTAGAGGGAGAGAAATAGAGAAGGATGAAACAATATTACTTTTTGGGAGAAGAAAGGGGAGTTGCAGCAAAAGTACCTACCTCCACATTACGGTCAGGATCTTTGATTATAAGGTGTCAGATAACTAGAAAATGAAAGTAGTTGCTATCAAGATGAAAAAAAACGTCTCGTTGTGGTGGGAGAACCTAAAGAGGGAGAGAAATAGAGAAGCTTAAAGTAAGATTACTACTTGGGAGAAGAAAAAGAGAGAATTGCAGCAAAAGTACCTACTCCCACACTACCATCAAGATCTTTTCTTGGCACTCTACTACCTGCAATAGAGTGAGCTATTAGTGGAGTACATCAGAGAGTTCATGTAGCTTATGCTGAAATATGATCAAATGGAGCCAAAGGAGCGCACAATAACCAAGTAATTGGAGGCCTGAAATCCGCCATCGGCAATGTGGTTCTGCAACAGCCTTATCGGTTCTTAAATGGTGTTCAAACATTAGCACTGAAGGTAGAGAGACAGTAGAAGCAGTGCAAGCACTCATCTCTATTCAAACAACTTCTTACAGTTGGAGACATCAGTGGGAGCACACTTAAACCAGTTGAGAAGTCTGGTCAGGATAATGATAGAGCTACCCAAGATGACAAAAAGTCTAAGAAGAGTGACATCCTTACTACCATCTCAACTAGAAAATTTTTTAGATGTCATGATTTTGGACACATTGCTTTCAGTTGTCTGACAGGTCGAGTTATGTCTTTCACCAAGCAGGTTGAAGTGGAGGAAGTGAGGGACAAAGAGCTAGTTGAAGAATAGGGTGAGGAGTACCAACTTCCACCAGATGAGGGCGAGATGTTGGTGGTTCAATGAGTCCTTCAGACTAAGGCTACGAGAAGCAACAGTGGCTTCACCACAATATATTCTACTCCTTTTTCATTGTGAAAATAATTGTATGCAACTCATCAATGATGGAGGAAGCAACAAGAATGTGACATCTACATATATGGTGGACATGTTGAGCCTCACGACTCAAAGACACTCTCAATTGTTCTCCTTGGCGTGGTTGAGGGGAAAAAGTCAGCATTCATAGTGTTTCGTGTAGTTTTTGATTGGGAGTTAGCTGTAGGATCAGGTTTGGTACAATATGGTACCCATGGTTGCCCTCCACCTGTTGTTTGGGAGACCGTTGCAATTTGATCAATACACTAAGAATGATGGGTATAACATCACCTACTTAGTCACCAAGGATTGAAGGCGTATCATTCTCTTACCTTTGACGGAGTCTAAGATTACATTTGCTTTTGCCAGCGGAGAAAAAACAATGCAGAAGCACTAGTGGGCTCAATTTTGGTGACTATAGAGGATGATAGGACCAATGTGTCGATTCCAGACACAGGACGATCGCTACAGAGAGCATTTCAAAACATCATGATTGATACCTTATGCCATGACCACCATCGTTCGGAGAGATTTAGGCTGCCCTCACTTCAGATCAGGTTGAGCCAACCTTGGATTACTTTGAGGATATTCAACAGAATATACATCACATGAAGTCTCAATTCAATTCAGTAGTGTGCTCACAAAAGGTTGGACTGATATTGATGTATGCTCGAAGTGAGGGAAACTCAAGTGTTTTGGGGGCTAATGCAATAGCCAGTGGGATCTAGGTGCTTCTCGGAGCTCCGCCAACTTCAATGTGGCCGGCTTGACGTATTATATGGAGAGAAAAGCTTTGACAGATGAGGTTGAAATTCCCCCAAACCCTCGAGAATGACGCGGGAGTGCTCCCACTTCAAACGCAGGATGTGAGCCGCGACTCCCATTTGAATTCGTGAGTCAGGAGATGGGAGACGAACTAGTCATTTTTTTTTCTTTTTTTTCCTATTATCCTTCATTCCTTTTTAATCATTTTCTATATATATGTTTTTTTAGGGTTTGAAAGTAAGTTTTTTATCTGTTTTCTGTCGAGACAGTTGTTCCCGTCTCCAATTCTCCCCATAGGGCTATATCCAAAGGCGAGAAGTTGCTCCGGCTTTAATACATCCTAGGTGGTGTTTATCTATTGTTCTCTGCTTCCTAGTGCCTTCCCTTCACTGTCACCCTTAGCGTGTTTGCTGCAGCTAGCTGGAAAACAACCCTTTTGCTGATTTTCTGCAACCTCCTATTGCCCAATCACCTCTCATCTTGCTGCCATCCCTTCCAGCCACTTACCACCTTGCTGTATTCCCTTTCCAGCCACCTTCCTTGCTGTCTTGAGCCTCCCCGACCCTTTCAATACCCTGCCATCATCTCCCTGCCACAGCCACCTTACCATACCCTACTGCTACCCACCTTCTAGCATCCGACAGCCAACCGCTGTCTTCCATTCTTGCCTTCTGACTACCCATCCCTTCATCCTTGCTATTTTTCTTAAAACTACAGTACCATCATGCTTGACATAAGCACTAGTTGAGTTTGTATTGTCTTTTGCTATTTCCTAGTTTTGGGTGTCTTTAGTTATAATCTCTATTTGAGTTCAATAATAAAAGTCATATTTCCGTTGTCATTTGTGATTAAATCCGGTATTAGAAAGAATTCTAAAGATAAAAAATCTAATGAAAATCGATCTCATTTCAAGAGAACCAAAAAACAAAAACGGAGAGAATGAAAGAAGCAAAAGCGCAAAAATAATTTGAGGAAGCGTCACTCACACTTGTACAAGAAAGAATTTCATGTAATAAAGGAGAAAGGTTTATATGTCCAAATCAACATCAAATGGCTCTATTTATTAGCCTAGTAGAAGACAAATAAGAATATAACAATTAATTCAATGAAGTCATTACTAGAGAGATAAGTGAAGAACTCGCAACCTGTGGACTCTTGCTACAAACCTTGAGAAATCCCACTAGTTGGGCATAGGGAACACTGGATCTGCATAACACACATATCTGCAGGAGTAGAATTCCAACTAATGTAGTTCAACTAATCACAGAAAATATTAACTACTTGTAGGAACTGCAATTAGTCATTTGAGCAGATAATACAAAATCTTATGCAAACTAGGGCATCCAATAGAAGGGTCGAACTAGATAGAAGAATCTTAGGATTGATAGACTATGGAATAGAAACGTATTGCCAAAAATATGAACGGAGGAGCTGCATGGCCATAAAATATTGGAGTTGCAGAAACCAATAATCAAATGAAAAAAAATCAAATTAGTAGATATAAATGTTTGACATGTCTAAAGGATATTAACCTAGGACGGGTGAAAAAAGAGTAGTATCCAAGATATTAGTTGATGGTTATGGAGTCAGATCATATACGTTACAAGTTGGATTGTTCCAATAAATTTTTGGGATCTCTATTTTTATGCATTTGTTGTTGTTGTATTTTTATGCATTTGTCACAATTTGTTCTAAAAAAATTATTTGATTCTATTTTTCTGACAGCTCTAGTGACAGAAGTATGACTTTGGGTGATCAAATTATTAAAAGATGTGAACGATTTAGATATCTTGGGTCCGTTGTCCAAAGCGATGGTGATAGATGGGGATGTTAATAGTAGAATTCAAGTTGGTTGGTTGAAGTGGAGGAATGCTTCGGGCCTTTTGTGTGATAGAAAAGTACCGCTAAGACTGAAAGGAAAATTTTATAAGACGGTGGTGAGACCTGCAATGCTCTATGGCGCTGAATGTTGGCCTTTAAAAGAGAAGCATAATAATAAGTTAAGTGTTGCCGAGATGAGAATGATTAGGTGGATGAGTGGCTTTACACTTAGAGACAAAATGCGGAATGAATATATTCGTGATAGGGTTGGTGTAGCTCCTGTGACAGACAAAATTAGAGAAAGTCGTCTTAGATGGTTTGGTCATATTAAACGTCGACCATTAGATGATCCGATTAGGAGAGTAGATGTTTTAGATTCGACTTGTGTTAAGAAAGGCAGAGGTAGACCTAGGAAGACTTGGGCTTATTGTATTAAAAATGATCTTAATTTACTAGAACTACATGAAAATATGACACTAAATAGGACGCAATGGAGAAAAATGATTCATGTAGCCGACCCCACGTAGTGGGATTAAGGCTTTGTTGTTGTTGTAACTTCTCAGAGAATCTTGAGAAGGCCTTTTTGGATTTAAATGGATCATGACACTATTGCCTTCTTGTATTTCTATATATCTTCTATTCGCTGTTATAATATGCTTATAATTGTTATGCCTAATAAAAAGCATGTGGATTTATTTCATTTAAGTAATACATAGGAATAATGGGCAGTTCATTAAAACATGATGTTTGTATGGATAATGACGAAGTTACTTTTCAATGGATGCACCATTTATAATTCTAAAAGGGGGAAATGACAATTAAAAATTAAAAATTAATATTTATAAAGTTGTGCAAAGTGTTCCTATGATAAGTTGTTTGAATCAAAGATTGGTATATTTTATGGATGGTTAACTTCTTAAAGGAAAACAATTCTATAGGCTATCCATATTGGAATTTAACCAGACATAATGAATTAAATATCTTTGAGCTTAATCATATAGAATAAGGTAAAAAAAGAAAAAAATATGAAAAAACCATGTAGATTCGTTTTAATTTTTAAGGTTTTTGAAAGATGTTACCATGACTAAATTCCTTTGTATATTGAAAAATTTTAAATCTCTCAATAATATTTTTTTTTATGAATTTATAACTCAAGAAGTAAGGATAAAAAATAAATCTATTTTGATTTAATTTGTTGATATCAACAAAATTTTTTTAAGAAAGATTGAGCTTTATATTTTATGTATATTTCATGTTTCTTGGAAGATTTTACCATGAGTAAATTCAGTTGCATGCGGACATAATTTAACTTTCTTAATAAGGTTTTTCTCCTATGAATTTTATAGTCAAGTGATCGAAAAAAAAAAAAAAAAAACTCAATATGATTTTAATTTATCAACGTTAATTAATAGTCTTTAAAAAACTATTGATACCGGAGTTAACACAAATCATGATAGGAAAATCAACTATTATTACTGCAAAGCCAATTAGGCAGTTACAACTCTCAAGTTGCAAGGGAAATGCAACAACGAAAACAACTAAACACAACGAAATGGTATCCCAAGGGTGGTGGAGGTCGGTGATGTGGGCTGAAATGGGTAGGTTGGGGTCTTGGAAAGTGGCTGATTTAGCATGTAAGATTTCTAGAATGTGGATGAGTTGCGGTAAGGCCTGTTGGGGGCTGGAACAACAACAAGGCTACACAGGAGATGGATTTGGGTGGCTATAACTGTGAGGACAACACACTGAACGATTGAGACAATAGTTTGGTGGCGGAGGAGGATAATAAGGTGGCTGGAATGGTTGCGACAACGAGGGAGGCGAATTTCGGAAGGCGACAATATCTGGGAAGGGGTAGGGTGCAGGTTCCAGAAGCGGCGACACGTTGGAAGGGGTGGCATGGTAGCAGGGAAGGCAGAAAAAGGGCGTGACAACAACTTCTTGCTGTTCTGGGTGGAGACATTCTGCATAAAAGTCACTGGCGGTGGCTTAAAGATAGAAAACTTATGGAAGAAACAACAGAACAACTGTTCTGGGTGGCTAAAACAGGGATGGAGCGGCAGGGAGCAATGTGGGAGGATGTGGATGGGGATAGAGGAACATAATCACCACCTTGGATACAACCCTTGAAGGGAGAAGAATGGACACCGACAACTGTTCTAAACAAAACACGAAAAACTATCCCTAAAATATCAGGAATGCACATATATAATAGTAGGATAGCGAGGATTGGCCCAAGTGGACGGGCATACTCCACTATGACAAAATCTAGACAGGTTCGGCCCAGGCGTGTGAAGATGACGCCCGCATGGTCCGTCTCTTGTGTGCTAGACCTTGGAGGGGGGGGGNATTACTCTGCTGAAGCTTTTGGCTTAAAAATTTTTTTAACATCGCCAACAAGATTGGCTCTTCTTCTCCTCTAAAATTTTCCTCTAACGTGGAATACGAATAGAAGTTAAATGTTTTTTTTCCATTCGTATCTTATGATAATAGAATCATTGTATTTTTTTTTCACTGAATTTTTTTAGCGCTGTTGTTCTACTTTGATTTTCTGTGTTATCTAAAATCCATTTATTGTTTTTTTTTTAATTTAAATTTTTTGTTATGGGTAAGTGTTGTGCATTGCAGTGGGAAAAAAATGAAGTCTTTCTTAGTTAATGCTACACTATAAGCTCAATTTTCTCTCCATCTTAAGCTGATTATTTTTGGTTAAATTAGAAATCTGGTTTTCCATTTTTGTTATGTCGATACTGTTAGGAAAAGAAAATGGACAATGCATGCTAAAGAGTTAACATATTAAAAGTTTTTTTTGGGCAAATGATTTGGATGTCAATGTAACATTCTATGGCCATTTCTTTATTTAGATTTTTTGTGAAATTTGGTGGACGACTGTTCCATTAGTCATAAGGTGTTGATTCTGTAATTTCTTACATATTGCTTGATGATTTCAAGTTTTCTTTGGCTATCTGGAATAGCATTATGGTTGCATTTGACAATTTCAGGATGCTTAGCATATTGTTTATGCTTGCAATTTCAAGATCTAAATTTATACTGCTAAGATTACTTTTATGTACAGCTGGTGGTTTAGGCCATGGTGTGGCCCATGCCGTCTTTTTTTGCCTTAGCCTTCTAACTCCAGCATTTGGCAAGGCGACTTATTATGTGGAGAGGTGCTCGCATATGCCATTTTTTCTTATTTCTGGTGAGAGCAACAGTTTCTTTTTTTATTATTACGACAAATCCGTGCAGTTCTATAAAATGCTATGCCCATCACTTCCTCCCATTTAGCTTACTCAGGCAAAACTTATCTGTAAGCGTGTTTGGAAGTTGATTTTGATTGATTACTTTCTGGTGCTATATCCCTCAGTGCAGGGTTGATGTAGAATTCTGGTTTTGTATAGTACGACTTTAATGTTGCATCGTAAATGCTAAAACTTTAAAATCCATTTTATGAAATACAATCACATTTTAGTTTTTTATTTTAATCAAAATTTGCATGCAAGAGTTTTCATGGTCGTGAATGCAACCTATATATCTGTCCTTGTAGGAGTGTTGACAAAGGATGCGTTTGGGGCAGTTTAATCGTTGCGTTTGCATTTTGAAAATGCTTCTCACATGTTTGTTTATCGTATTCTACGTGCTTATCTTAAAACACGATACAGGCTGTTTATTAAACATGGCCGCGAGATCAACCCCGCAGCCCGCGTTCTTTCCTCGAATGTTTACCTGCTTGCCCTTCTTGCCTCGCTCGTCCCCTAATCTGCCCTAGGTGACGACTTGCTCCTCTCTCAATCAAGTGCTCCTCGCTTGCCTTTCACCTCCTCATTTAGACCTCAATTACTGTGCGTTGTAAGTTATTTCGGTCGAATGCCTTCTCTATATGCAATCTGTGATGATTTTTCGATGGAATGGTAATCTCTTTGCGGTTTTTCAATGAAATGGCTTTCCTCACGCTTTTTTTTTTATTTTTTAGATAATTTGGGAAATGGGTGAAAGTTTTTTGATGGATTGTCTTATTGTGATATGGCTGGCCTTGGGTGCTCTGTGTTGTAGTTTTCGGCATATATAAGGTTGGCTGCTCTGTTTTTTGTGGCTGTGGTCGTGCTGAGACTGTGGGTGTGTGTTGTGGCTGTGTTGCGTCCTCTGTGTGTTGTGGCTGTGGATGTGCTGAGGTTGTGGCTGTGTTGGACTGTGGTTGTGTGCTCTGTGTGTTTTGGCTGTGCATGTGAATGTGATGAGGAGGGGTTGGTTGGGTGCTGTGTTGTGGCTGTGATGGGGGTTGTGTGTGTTGGGCGTGTGTTGTTGGGTGTGCGTTGAGGCTGTGGGTGTGCGCTGTGTTGGGATTGTGTTGAGGCTATGTTGGGGTTGTGTTAATGCTGTGGGCTTGTGTGTTGGCCGTGCGTTGTGTTTGTGGTTGTGTTGGGACTGTTCTGAGGTTATGGGTGTGCGTTGTGTTGGGGTTGTGTTGATTTCCTTACTGTGATGTGGGTTGTGGTTGGCCTTGAGTGCTCTGTGTCGTGGTTGTGTTTAGTTGTTGGTTGCTCTCTCTACTGTGGCTGTGAATGTGAATGTGATGATGATGAGGGGTTGGTTGGGAACTGTGTTGTGGCTGTGGCTGTGATGGGGTCTATGTGTTTTGAGTGTCTGTTATTGGGTGTGTGTTGGGGCTGTGTTGAGGTTGTGGGTGTGTGTGTTGTGGCTGACTTGGGACAGTTTTAAAGTTGGAATGAGTTTAGTGGGAGGAAGATTCTTTCAAAGCTAACAGCGAAACATTAAATGTTACTAATATCGAATAGTTAATTAATGGAGGGAGGAGGAGATGTTAATTGCATTAGAATTTTATTGTCGGTTAATTGCACAAGAATGAAAATTGTTAGGGATGAAAAAGGTGCAAGGAAAATGAAGTATTAAGCAGCTTCTTTTTCATAAATTTCCTTATATATTTTCTTAATCACCCCCTCAATTTCAAAATTTGGTTTGAAAAAGTCTTTCGAGCATATTTCTGAAAATNTGGCAGTTCATTAAAACATGATGTTTGTATGGATAATGACAAAGTTAGTTTTCAATGGATGCACCATTTATAATTCTTAGAGGGGGAGATGGCAATTAAAAATTAAAAATTAATATTTATAAAGTTTTGCAAAGTGTTCCTATGATAAGTTGTTTGAATCAAAGATTGGTATATTTTATGGATGGTTAACTTCTTAAAGGAAAACAATTCTATAGGCTATCCATATTGGAATTTAACCGGACATAATGAATTAAATATCTTTGAGCTTAATCATATAAATTAAGGTAAAAAAAGAAAAAAAAAATGAAAAAACCATGTAGATTCGTTTTAATTTTTAAGTTTTTTGAGAGATGTTACCATGACTAAATTCCTTTGTATATTGAAAAATTTTAATCTCTCAATAATATTTTTTTTATGAATTTATAACTCAAGAAGTAATGCTAAAAATAAATCTATTTTGATTTAATTTGTTGATATCAACAAAAATTTCTTAAGAAAGATTGAGCTTTATATTTTATGTATATTTCATGTTTCTTGGAAGATGTTACCACGAGTAAATTCAGTTGCATGCGGACACAATTTAACTTTCTTAATAAGGTTTTTCTCCTATGAATTTTTTAGTCAAGTAATCAAAATAAAAAATAAACTCAATACGATTTTAATTTATCAATGTTAACTGATAGGCTTTAAAAAACTATTGATACCGGAGTTAATACAAATCATGATAGGAAAATCAAATATTATTACTGCAAAGCCAATTAGGCAGTTACAACTCTCAAGTTGCAAGGGAAATGCAACAACGAAAACAACCAAACACAACAAAAATGTATCCCAAGGGTGGTGGAGGTCGGTGATGTGGGTTGAAATGGGTAGGTTGGGGTCTTGGAAAGTGGCTGATTTAGCAGGTAAGATTTCTAGAATGTGGATGAGTTGCGGTAAGGCCCGTTGGGAGTTGGAACAACAACAAGGCTACACAGGAGATTGATTTGGGTGGCTGGAACAGCGAGGACAGCACACTGAACGATTGAGACAGTAGCTTGGTGGCGGAGGAGGATAATAAGGTGGCTGGAATGGTTGCGACAACAAGGGAGGCAAATTTCAGAAGGCAACAGTATCTGGGAAGGGGTAGGGTGCAGGTTCCGGAAGCGGAGACACGTTGGAAGGGGAGGCATGGTGGCAGGGAAGGCAAAAAAAGGGTGTGACAACAACTTCTTGCTGTTCTGGGTGGAGACATTCTGCAGAAAAGCCACTGGCGATGGCTTAAAGATAGAAAACTTATGGAAGAAACAACAGGACAGCTGTTCCAGGCGGCTAAAACAAGGATGGAGCAGCAGGGAGCAATGTGGGAGGATGTGGATGGGGATAGAGGAACATAATCACCACCTTGGATACAACCCTTGAAGGGAGAAGAATGGACACCGACAACTGTTCTAAACAAAACTTGAAAAACTATCCCTAAAATATCAGGAATGCAAATATATAATAGTAGGATAGCGAGGATTGGCCTAAGTGGACGGGCAGACTCCACTATGACAGAACCTAGACAAGTTCGGCCCAGGCACGTGAAGATGATGCCCGCATGGTCCGTCTCTTGTGTGCTGGACCTTGGAAGAGGGGGGTGGGGGGTCCCGATAGCTCCCACGTCAACTATATTATTAAATTGCTTGTTTTATTTAACCTTTTTAACAAGTATATATTATAGCATGCTCGAACCTGGAGATTACTTTGCTGAAGCTATTGGCTTAAAATTTTTTTGACTTCGCCAACAAGACTGGCTCATCTTCTCATCTAAAATTTTCCTCTAACGTGGAATACGAATAGAATTTAAACGTTTTTTTTCCATACGTATCTTATGATAATAGAATCATTGTATTATTTTTCACTGAATTTTTTTAGCGCTGTTGTTCTACTTTGATTTTCTGTGTTATCTAAAATCCATTTATATATTTTTTTTATTTAAATTTTTTGTTTAGGAAAGTGTTGTGCATTGCGGTGGGAAAAAAATGAAGTCTTTCTTAGTTAATGCTACACTATAAGCTCAATTTTCTCTCCATCTTAAGCTGATTATTTTTGGTTAAATTAGAAATCTGGTTTTCCATTTTTGTTATGTCGATACTGTTAGGAAAAGAAAATGGACAATGCATGCTAAAGAGTTAACGTATTAAAAGTTTCTTTTGGGCAAATGATTTGGATGTGAATATAACATTCTATGGGCATTTCTTTATTTAGATTTTTTGTGAAATTTGGTGGAAGTCTGTTCCATTAATCATAAGGCGTTGATTCTGTAATTTCTGACATATTGCTTGATGATTTCAAGTTTTCTTTCGCTATCTGGAATAGCATTATGTTTGCATTTGACAATTTCAGAATGTTTGGCATATTGTTTATGCTTGCAATTTCAAGATCTAAATTTATACTGCTAAGATTACTTTTATGTACAGCTGGTGGTTTAGGCCATGGTGTGGCCCATGCTGTCTTTTTTTGCCTTAGCCTTCTAACTCCAGCATTTGGCAAGGCAACTTATTATGTGGAGAGGTGCTCGCATATGCCTTTTTTTCTTATTTCTGGTGAGAGCAACAGTTTCTTTTTTTATTATTACGACAAATCCGTGCAGTTCTATAAAATGCTATGCCCATCACCTCCTCCCATTTAGCTAACTCAGGCAAAAACTTATCTGTAAGCGTGTTTGGAAGTTGAATTTGATTGATTGCTTTCTAGTGCTATATCCCTCAGTGCAGGGTTGATGTAGAATTCTGGTTTTGTATAGTATAATGTTACATCGTAAATGCTAAAACTTTAAAATCCATTTTATGAAATACAATCACATTTTAGTTTTTTATTTTAATCAAAATTTGCATGCAAGAGTTTTCATGATCGTGAATGCAACCTATATATCTGTCCTTGTACGAGTGTTGACAAAGGATGCGTTTGGGGCAGTTTAATCGCTGCGTTTGCGTTTTGAAAACGCTTCTCACATGTTTGTTTATCGCATTCTACCTGCTTATCTTAAAACACGATAAGGGTTGTTTATTACACATGGCCGCGGGATCAACCCCACGACCCGCGTTCTTTCCTCAAATGTTTACCTGCTTGCCCTTCGTTCCTCGCTCGTCCCCCATTCCGCCCTAGGTGACGACTCGCTCTTCTCTCTCAATCGAGTGCTCCTCGCTCACCTTTCATCTCCTCATTTCGACCTCAATTACTGTGCGTTGTAAGTTATTTCGATCGAATGCCTTCTCTATAGGTAATCTCTTTGCGGTCTTTCGATGAAATGACTTTCCTCACGCATTTTTTCGATTTTTTTGATAATTTGGGAAATGGGTGAAAGTTTTTTGATGGATTGTCTTACTGTGATGTGGTTGGCCTTGAGTGCTCTGTGTTGTAGTTTTCAACATATATAAGGTTGGCTGCTCTGTTTTTGTGGCTGTGGTTGTGCTGAGACTGTGGGTGTGTGTGTTGTGGCTGTAGTTGTGGCTGTGTTGCGTCCTTTGTGTGTTGTGGCTGTGGATGTGCTGAGGTTGTGGCTGTGTTGGACTGTGGTTGTGTGCTCTGTGTGTTTTGGCTGTGCATGTGAATGTGATGAGGAGGGGTTGGTTGGGTGCTGTGTTGTGGCTGTGGCTATGATGGGGGTTGTGTGTGTTGGGTGTGTGTTGTTGGGTGTGCGTTGAGGCTGTGGGTGCGTGTTGTGTTGGGATTGTGCTGAGGCTGTGTTGGGGCTGTGTTAATGCTGTGGGCGTGTGTTGGGCGTGTATTGGGGTTGTGGCTGTGTTGGAACTGTTTTGAGGTTGTGGGTGTGCGTTGTGTTGGGGCTGTGTTGATTTCCTTACTGTGATGTGGGTTGTGGTTGACCTTGAGTGCTCTATGTGTCCTTGTTGTGTTTAGCTGTGGTTGGGTGCTCTCTATGCTGTGGCTGTGGATGTGAATGTGATGATGAGAAGGGGTTGGTTGGGTACTGTGTTGTAGCTATGGCTGTGATGGGATCTGTGTGTTTTGAGTGTGTGTTAGGGCTGTGTTGAGGTTGTGGGTGGGTGTGTTGTGGCTGTCTTGGGATTGTTTTAAAGCTGGAATGAGTTTAGTGGGAGGAAGATTCTTTCAAAGCTAACAACGAAACATTAAATATTACTAATATCGAATAGTTAATTAATGATGGAGGGAGGAGATGTTAATTGCATTAGAATTTTATTGTCGGTTAATTGCACAAGAATGAAAATTGTTAGAGATGAGAAAGGTGCAAGGAAAATGAAGTATTAGGCAGCTTCTTTTTCATAAATTTCCTTGTATATTTTCTTAATCACCCCCTCAATTTCAAAATTTGGTTTGAAAAAGTCTTTCGAGCATATTTCTGAAAAAGGCTTCAGGCTATGGCTGCGTGCTGTGTTGGGGCTGTGTTGATTGCTTTACTCTGATGTGGGTTGCGGTTGGCCTTGGGTGCTATATGTGTTGTGGTTATGCTGGGCTGTGGTTGGATGTTCTGTGTGTTGTGGCTGTGGATGTGAATGTGATGAGGTGGAGGGGCTGGTTGGGNTGGCTTCAAGCTATGGGTACGTGTTGTGTTGGGGCTGTGTTGATTGCCTTACTCTGATGTGGGTTGCGGTTGGCCTTGGGTGCTATATGTGTTGTGGTTGTGTTGGGCTGTGGTTGGATGTTCTGTGTGTTGTGGCTGTGGATGTGAATGTGATGAGGTGGAGGGGCTGGTTGGGTGCTATGTTGTGGCTGTGGCTGTGGTTGTGATGGGGGCTGTGTATGTTGGGTGTTTGTTATTGTGTGTGTGTGTTGAGGTTGTGTTGGACTGTGTTGGGTGGAGGGGTTGGATGGGTGCTATGTTGTGGCTGTGCCTGTGTGTATTGGGTGTCTGTTGAGATTGTGTTGTGGACTGTGTTGGGGCTGTGTTAAGGCTGTGGGTGTGTGTGTTGGGTGTGCATTGTGGTTGTGGCTGTGTTGGGGATGTGTTGAGGCTGTAGGTGTGTGTGTTAGGTGTGCATTGTGGTTGTGGCTGTGTTGGGCCTGTGTTGGGGGCCAGATTGTGACTATGTTGGGCTTGTGTTGTGGCTGTGTTAGGAGTGGTTTGTGGTTGTGATGGAGCTGATATGTGGTTGTGTTGGAGCTGTGTGTGCTCTGTGTTGTGGTTGGCTATGGTGTGTGCTCTGTATTGTGGTTGTGGTCATCTCTATGACTGGTTTGCGGCTGTGATGGGGGGTGGTGGCTATGGTGGGGTTTGATTGGTGGTAGTATTAGGTGTTGCATGGTGGCTGTTTTGGGGGTTGATTGGTGGTTTTGTGGCTTTTGTCTGTTTTCTGCTTTATTTAAAATATTAATATATTGTCTTTTAATTGTTAGTAATGCAATATGTAAGACCAAAGAAGTCAGATCATTAGCTATGTGGAATAAGGAATCACTATTATATTTTGCAACATCTGTCTCAGGGAGGTCGAGCTGGGAAATAGTTCTACTACCTATTTTAACAAAGAAAGATGACAAAATCTTATGAAAAAATTCAAGGAAATGACAGGAAGAGATTACGATGGGTTGAAATTTAAGACTAAGTGAAATCAACTAAAGAATGATTGAAAATTATGAAAGGAACTAAAAAGGGGATTCACGGGCTTGGGTTGGGATCCAATGAAGCGGACAATAGACGCTTCGGAGTAGGGCTGTCAAAACGACTCGTTACTCGCGAACAACTCGTGTTACGACTCTTTAAGAAACTTGTGTTCGATTCGTTCTCTATGTTAACGAGCTAAACACAAACAATTTTTTGTGCTCGATATATAAACGGCCCGAACACGAACTTGTTCGTTCGTGTTCGACTTGTTTTAACTCGAAATACTACTCTTCAATTGTATATATACATACATATATATACATACATATACATATATACATACATGTACATATATATATATATATATATATATATGTACATATATACATACATGTACATATATGTATATATGTATATATGTATATATGTATATATGTATATATGTATATACATATATACATATATACATATATACATATATATGTATATATGTATATCTATATACATATATACATATGTACATATATATACATGTATATACATATATATGTATATATGTATATATGTATATATGTATATATATGTATAGATGTATATAGATATACATATATATGTATATATGTATATATGTATATATGTATAGATGTATATACATATATACATATATATGTATATATGTATATATATGTATAGATGTATATATATCTATAGATGTATATATATATATGTATACATATATATATATATATATATATGATAAGCCTAAGGGTTGATTTTATTGAAATAGAAAATGATACATAAAGGTTGTATGAGAAGAGTCCAAAGAGGCACCCTACCCATACTATACAAGTACATAAAAACTCCAACAAAAGGTACAAATAGACTCAAAAAAACAAAAAAACAAATTTAAAACATGCAGACAACAGTAGCTAGGGACGAGCCAGTTTAGTCCTGCCTCTTCCTCTAGTTTTAGGAGCGGAACCAGATAACAAGCTTNGTTGTGTGCGTGTTGAGGTTGTGTTGGACTGTGTTGGGTGGAGGGGTTGGTTGGTTGCTATGTTGTCGCTGTAGCTGTGATGGGGGTTGTGTTTGGTGTCTGTTGTTGGGTGTGTGTTGAGGTTGTGTTGGACTGTGTTGGGGTTGTGTTGAGGCTGTGGGTGTGGGTTTTGGGTGTGTATTGTGGTTGTGGTTGTGGTTGTGTTGGGCCCGTGTTGGGGGCCAGATTGTAACTATGTTGGGCTTGTGTTGTGGCTGTGTTAGGAGTGGTTTGCGGTTGTGATGGAGCTGATATGTGGTTGTGTTGGAGCTTTGTGTGCTCTGTGTTGTGGTTGGCTATGGTGTGTGCTTTGTATTGTGGTTGTGGGCATCTCTATGACTGGTTTGCGGCTGTGATGGCGTGGTGGTGGCTATGGTGGGGTTTGATTGGTGGTAGTATTGGGTGTTGCATGGTGGCTGTTTTGGGGGTTGATTGGTGGTTTTGTGGCTTTTGTCAGTTTTCTGCTTTATTTGAAATATTAATATATTGACTTTTAATTGTTAGTAATGCAATATGTAAGACCAAAGAAGTTGGATCATTTGATATGTGGAATAGAGAATCACTATTATATTTTGCAATCTCTGTCTCAGGGAGGTCGAGCTGGGAAATAGTTCAACTACCTATTTTAACAAAGAAAGATGATAAAATCTTATGAAAAAGTTCAAGGAAATGACAGGAAGAGATTACGATAGGTTGAAATTTAAGACTAAGTGAAATCAATTAAAAAATGATTGAAAATTATGGAAGGAACTAAAAAGGGGATCCACGGGCTTGGGTTGGGATCCAATAAAACAGACAATAGACGCTTCGGATTAGGGCTGTCAAAAAGGCTCGTTACTCGCGAACAACTTGTGTTCGACTCTTTAAGAAACTTGTGTTCGATTCGTTCTCTATGTTAACGAGCAAAACACAAACACTTTTTTGTGCTCGATATATAAACGACCCGAACACGAACTTATTCGTTCGTGTTCGACTTGTTTTAACTCGAAATACTACTCTTCAATTACACACACACACACATATATATATTATGAAAAACTTAAGGGCTGATTCTATTGAAATAGAAAATGATACATAAAGGTTGTATGAGAATAGTCCAAAGAGGCACCCTACCCATACTATACAAGTACATAAAAACTTCAACAAAAGGTACTTATAGACTCAAAAAAATAAAAAAAAACAAAATTAAAACATGCAGAAAACAATAGCTAGAGACGAGTCAGTTTAGTTCTGCCTCTTCCTTTAGTTTTAGGAGCGGAACCAGATAACAAGCTTTGAAGAGTCGTACCATTTCCAAGAGTCACCAAAGTATCATCCATTAAGTTTCCAAGTTGGAGTGAGCCCGCAGACTTCTTCTTCCGCCGAGAAGTGTAAACCTGCTATTCTTTATCTGAAGACTGACTCATATGATCCTCGATCTGATTTGATGTTTGAACCGCAGTAGGAGGAAAGATCGTTGCCACCGCGATTGGTTTTAATGTATGTGAAGTGTGAATTGTTATCTCTGCACCTGATGCTTCTTGAATAAGAGCTGCGGGACTATCCTGATTTTCAGTTCGAACATTATCCATTGTAGTATTGTCAGGAGAAGGGATCCTAGATGCAGACACCAACTTCTGTCTTGTGGTGTTTCCCTCCTCAGGTTGGCTGTCATCAAGTTTGTTGGGAGCGCATTCAGGCATATGGGGTGTGCTAACAGTGTGTTCCTACTTTTGACTATTGGTTCTCAACTGTGGGTGCAATTTGAAGCATTTCTCTTGTGGGTTTCCAAACATCTTGCAGTGCTTGCAATAGTATGCTTTTTGATCCATAATGATTTTTTGTCAATAACCATTGGGAGCAAATCTAAACCAGACTTCTTATACATCTGGTAGTGTAATATCTCGATTAATCAAAATCCTTGCAATAGAGAGTCTGGAGAAATGAAGTGTAGGTAAATCTACCTGCAAAAGTTTTCCAAGGATAGTCCCAATTGCATATAAGATAGGTAGATTAAAGAAATGAAGCTTGAGTTCAGGTAATGAGAGTCAGATAAGTGCAATTGGAGGTTCTTGACTGAGATCAAAATTTGGGGTCCATTTGAGCAATTTCATATATATATATATGTATATGTATAAGTATATATATATACATACATACATATATATATATATATATGTATTATGTATATGTATAAGTATATATATATATATACATACATATATATATATATGTATGTATATATATATANATTAAAAAGATACATATATGTTGTATGAGAGGACCCAAAAAAAGGTACTCTACCCATACGATACATTAGACTACCCATACGATACATTAGACACTAGCATCTTAAAATGATGAAACATAGAAAAAAAAAACAAAACTTGTAGGAAATAAGCTGCTAGGCACGAGCCAACTTGGTCTTGCCTCTGCCTCTGGTTCTAGGACCAGAGACAACTTACAAATTGCTGAGTGTCGTTCCATTACCCGAAGTTACTAGAGTATCATCCATTAAGTTCCCAAGCTGGGGTGTGTCTTCATTCTTCTTTTTCTTTCTAGATGTGTAAACCTGTCATTCCTCATCCAAGGACTGGCTCATCTGATCGGTGTGGTCAACAGATTGTTGGGCATGTAAGAGAGAATGAGCCCACAGCTCCTGACTAGCAGTAACAACATTTCTGATTCTGAAGAGATGGTAAGCATGTCTCTTCAACACCTGAAGCATCCTGGGGATGTGGAGCTTCAATACTATCCTGATTATCAGACCCAAGTAAACAATCTGCCAATATATCAGTCAGAAGAACAGAGAGAGTATTATCTCCGATAATGGGAGGTGGATGTGACATTGTGTCAACCGGTGGTTTCAATAGTTTGTGGAATGCACTCAGGAGCGGAGGAGGGACGGTATGAGGTGGGGCAGATCCAGAAGCGTTTTTACTTGAATGTTTTAAATTTGGATGCAACTGATAACATTGAGAAGGAGAATGTCCAAACATACGACAGTGAGTACAATAAAGTGGTATTTATTCAAGTTCTGCTTGCTGCCAAAATCTCTGATGTTGTGTGTCAATCCATATTTCTCCCGGAAAAGATAAAGTAATATCCCTTTCTATCAAAATTATGACTTCTGAAGGTCGAGTTAGATTCACTGTAGGCGTGTCAGTTTTGAGGGGTTTACCGTATACCATCTCTAAAGCGAAGAGAAGCTCTTGATAAAAAAGGTGGATCTTCAAACCTGGGAAACGCAGCCAAACAGGAATTGTAGGAGGTTCAGTACGAGGGTCAAAATCCACCATTCTTTTTAAAACCTTCATCGCCTGATTTTCAATTCGAAGAAGTCTTCTCGCAAACAAATGAGTGTAGTCTTCATCATTTGATAATTGAATAAGAATGTGGCGACCATCCAATTTACCGATCTTCCAACCCCCTTTCAGCTTCATTTGCTCAAAGTCCATTCGAATTAGTTTAAGTTTAGGGTTTCTATAAATAAACATACCTACTAAGAACAGTCGGCAGGGTGCAATTAGGATGAAGATCTCTGCCTCAGTGAGAAAGATTGCAAGTTTGCCGTTTTTACGGGAAGCTTTTTTGAGAAATCTGATTTCAATGCCAAGTGCAAAATTGTCATAGTATCGTTGTGGATATATATTGGAAAGAGAGGCGGAGACGAGGTTTTCACTGGCGAGGGCGGTAGCGTAGAAACGCGCTGATGCCATTTCAAATGTCGTCGATCAGCACAAACTGCGCACGTCGCGGTTTCGTCGCAGGGCGTGAAGCAGTGCACTCCGCATATATATATATA